>VZQC01008972.1:499891-514802 GCA_009823505.1 Rhizomys pruinosus | reverse complement strand
AGGCCAACGTGGTCTACATAGTGAGTTCCAGGACAGCTGGGGCTACAGGGAGACTGTGTCAAAAAAAAGGGGGGGGAGGGGGGGAGGGAGGGAGGGAGGGGAGGGAAGGAGAGAGAACTAAGGAAGGAAGTAGGATTAGTTTCTGCTCTGGGGATCACATAGGTATTTTTGCACTCTTTTTTTTTTTTTTTCTGTATGTGTATGAATGTACTGTCTGCATGCAGGTTTGTGCACCCGTGTCATGCAATGCCGCGGAGGTCAGAAGAGGGTGTCGGATTCCCCTGGAACTAGAGTTCTCCTGGAATTGGAGTTTCAGACGTTTCTCAGCCGCCATGTGGGTGCTGGGGATCGAACCCGGGTCCTCTGCAAGAGGGGTCTGCGCTCTTAACCACTAGGCCATCTCTCCCGCCCTATTTTTGCACTCCTACAGATGCTTTCTTGTCTGAAATCTTGAACTTTCTTTGTTTTCCTGCCTCCAGAATACTCAACAGTACTCAGCATTTCAAGGCTACCCAAGTCTGAAGCAAACCACTTCCATCCTATCTTTTGTTTGAGTGTTTGGAAGGAAATTGGTCCCCAGAGTACTGAAGGCCCGGCCCAGATTTACTCTTAACATGCACCTTCCCTTGGTGAAATGGGCTAGTATAGTACAGTACTTCCTATTTGTTAGATAATTGCTGTTCATTAAACTGTTACCTCATGCTGGGCGTGGTGGCGCACGCCTTTAATCCTAGCACTCGGAAGGCAGAGGCAGGCCGATCTTTGTGAGTTCAAGGCCAGCCTGGTCTACAGAGTGAGTTCCTGGACAGCTGGGGCTACAGGGAGACCCTGTCTCAAAAAGACATAAATACATAAATAAATAAACTGTTACCTCAGTGAGAGTCAAACTGCTGCTGTTTCATTAGCTAAGAAGCATCTTCTGGCCCTTGTTTTGGGCTTTTTTTTGGGGGGGTGGGCTTTCTTTACTGAGTGTTTATATAATCACTTCCCTGGTGTTAAGTGAGGCTACTGTGAATACTTAGGAGAACATCAGGATGTCAGTATGAGTGACCAATAACTAATTCCTCTCCAGGGTAGTTTGTGGGCAGTTCTCATTGGAGGATGCTCTGGGATTTGAGCTTGGTGTTCACATGTAGACCAGTGGGCTTTGCACTGATTTTAAGATCCATTTACTCCATTTACTCTTCAGTTCCTCTAACACTTTTAATTTGCAGGAAGACAAACACCACCCAAATTTAGGAACCATGTCCTCTTAGATACTACTGCTTTTGTGGCTGCTGTTAGGATCTAGAATAATGAATATAGAACCCTCTTGACTACTGCTTTTCTTTACTCTTTATACTTGGTTCATATAAAATCCTGTAGTGCCAAAGGTCTTAAAGATCATTTGCACTTGATTATTCCACAGAGACTTGGACACTTATAAAGTTACAACAGAGTTGTGCTTCAGTTCACCCATAGTTTTCAACACAAATGGTAAAATGTCAGGTCATTTCTTCTACTTTATCCTTATTGGAGAAAGCATAAGAAGAGCACTTTAGCCAGGTGTGATGCTGCATGCCTTTAAGCCCAGTACTCAGAGGCAGAAGCAGGTAAATCTCTGAGTTCAAGGCTAGACTGGTCTACATAGCAAGTTCCAGGCCAGCTGGGCTACAGGGAGACCATCTCAAAAACAAAAAATAACAGCAAAAGGAATATAAGTATTCAATCCCATACTTTATTTAACTCCATTTGTTGTCACACTGGCAGTGAAAGCATTGCTTTTCCTCGGAGTCAAGAGTTTAGGGGTTTTACAGAGATGGGTGAACAGTCCTTGGCCTAACAGCTGGAGTAAGATATTTCTGTATGAGTTCTTGCCACAAAGCTTTGACCATCTTCCTTTATAGTTTATTAGATTCTTTTTTCTTGGGAGAACAGATAGTGTACAAGTATTTAACACATGTGCTTAGACTGAAAAACATTTAATATAAAATATTATCAATGTGACCTGTTCCCCACGGGGGGAAACCTGGACGATTACTGGAATCCTTTGAGTCTTTTTCTCTGAATTAATGAGATTAGTCCTCAAATTTTAAGTATTTCTCTGTACCTCTGGTGCTGGGGATTGAGCTGCACTTGGTAGGCAGGTGGTAAACCACTAAGGTACATCTTTAGCCCAGACATTTTTGCTTTGTTTGGGTTGTTTGTGTGTGTGTGTGTGTGTGTGTGTGTGTGTGTGTGTGCGCGCGCGTGTGTGTGTGTGTGTGTGTGTGTGTGTATTGTTGTTTTGTTTTGTTTGAGACAGAGTCTCCCTATAGCCCCAGCTGGCCTGGAACTCTAGACCAGGCTGGCCTTGAACTAGAGATCTGCCTACCTCTGCCTCCTGAGTGCTAGGATTAAGGCGTACCACCACGCCTTGCTTAAAGATGTTTCTTAGCTGCAGTGTGGGTGGTGGGAATCAAACCCAGATCCTCTGCAAGAGCAGTCAGTGCTCTTAACTGCCGAGCCATCTCTCTAGCCCCTATTTTGTTATGTAGTCCTGGCAGGCCTGTATTTACTATGTAAACCAGGCTGGCTTCAAACTCTCAGATATCTACCTGCCTCTGCCTCTGGAGTGCAGGGATTAAAGGCATGTGCCACTAAACCCAGCCAAAACTATTTTTATTACATATTTATTGTGTGGGTGGGCATGTACCACAGTACACATGTGTTGGTCAAGGACAACTTCTGGGAGTCAGCTCTCTCCTTTCACCATATGGATTCTGGAAAATCAAGTGAGGTCATCAGGCTTGGCAGTGGGTGCCTTTACCCACTGAGCCATCTCACTAGCCCCAGAAATGTGTTCTTTAGCAGTCACATTACCTGTGCTATAATTCCCATGACGTGTCACATACTGAGCTATCGGTTATGTGCCTTTGGTGTAACAGACCTCACTGAGTCAGGCTCAAAGGGTGAGGCAGCTTTGTCATGTTTTTTGAAAATTGTTAAAAGAAAAACAGCTAACACCCCCTTTCACATTCAAGTTTAGCCAAAAATGTCCCTTTTAAATCTGAGTGTTTTCTTCTGTTTTTACCCTTGTCTTTTCTCCTACCCCCCACAAAACAAGCATCACAGACCATAAATGAGTGACAATTGCTAAGCTCAAGCTCAAGTTGAAACAGAGAGTGAAAGGGTGAGAAAGCCGAGTAGCATCATAGTGTCTCATGAGTTGGATTCACTTGTGTGAGTTCACAGTTATTTTGCTCTCATAAACACCCACGTCCCTAGGGAGTCCAGAGTTTGGCTCTTTTGCACATTAGAACCCCAAATCTGTAGGTAAAAATAGACCTAGCCACTGACACACGTGACCCTGATAGCATTTCTCAAAACCTCTTGATGTTCTCATTGAGTAGGATCACAAAGGCATAAGCCATTGTGTAGAAAAGGTGGATCAGCCGGGCGTGGTGGCGCACGCCTTTAATCCTAGCACTTGGGAGGCAGAGGCAGGCGGATCTTTGTGAGTTCAAGGCCAGCCTGGTCTACAGAGTGAGTTCCAGGACAGCTGGGGCTCTACAGGGAGACCCTGTCTCGAAAAGACCAAAAAATAAAAAATAAAAAAAGTGTGTGCCACCATGCCCAGTTACTGCTTTCTGTAGTTTGGGTAATGGAGAATACAGTCCTAGGCATAGTGAACAGCCACTGTTTGGATATTTGATCCTGCTTCTGGTGCCTGAGTGTTCTTACCTGGCTGAGCAGAGCATTTATGGATCTTGCCTGCCTCACTATGGGTGAGGGGCTAAACCATGTCCCTCAGGTCTGGTGCAAGGATGAATAGCTGGGTATAAATTAGAGTTTCAGGAGAAGACTCTACCCACTGGGGGATATGGCATAAGGTGTGAACAAAGAAGCAAGAGAAGATCCCCCAGACCCCCCATGGCGGCTCGCCTGAGAGTGAGAGATGAGAGAACGTCTTTCTTTAACCACGTTCCAGGGGATCCGCCACCCTCTTCTGACCTCCTTGGCATTTTGCAGGACACCGGCTGCACAAACCTGCATGCAGACAGTTAGTATTATTATCTACATAAAAATAAAAAAATTAAAACATAAAAAAAAAAAAAAATTTTAAATTGAAAAAAATTGATTTAAAAAAAAAGAAATAGCTAACTAAAAACATTAACCCACAAGACCAAAATACTCCGATTATTTCCTTAGTGATGGGAAATATGCCCTGATCCACCTTTTTTTTTTTTTTTTTTATTGATCCACCCCTTTTCTTTTTTTTTTTTTTTTTGGGTCTTTTCGCAGACAGGGTCTCCTGTATACCAGCTGCTGGAACTATACTGTCTAGACCAGGCGTGGCCTTGAAACTCACAAAGATCCGCTTGCCTCTGCTCCCAAGTGCTAGGATTAAAGGCGTCGTGCGCCACCACGGCCCGGCTGATCCACCTTTTCTACACAATGGCTTATGCCTTTGTGATCCTACTCAATGAGAACATCAAGAGGTTTTGAGAAATGCTATCAGGGTTCACGTGTGTCAGTGTTGCTAGGTCTATTTTTTTACCTACAGATTTGGAGGTGTAATGTGCAAAAGAGCCAACTCTGGACCTCCTCCTAGGGACGTGGTGTTGTTTATACGAGCAAAAAATAACTTGTGAACTCCACACAAGTGAATCCAACTTCATGATGACACTATGATGCTACTCGGCTTTCTCACCTTTCATCTCTGTTTCAACTTGAGCTTGAGCTTAGCAATTGTCCACTCATTATGTCTGTGATGTTGTTTCTGTTGGGTGTGGTGAGAAGAGGAATGGGGGGTAAGACAAGCGGTAAACAGGAAGCAAAAACTTAGATTATATTTACTTTTTTGTGTATGCAAAACACTCAGATTTAAAAGGGACATTTTTGGCTAAACTTGAATGTGAAAGGGGGTGTTAGCTGTTTTTCTTTTAACAATTTTCAAAAAACATGACAAAGCTGCCTCACCCTTTGAGCCTGACTCAGTGAGGTCTGTTACACCAAAGGCACATAACCGATAGCTCAGTATGTGACACGTCATGGGAATTATAGCACAGGTAATGTGACTGCTAAAGAACACATTTCTGGGGCTAGTTGAGATGGATCAGCGGGTAAGGCACCACTGCCACTGCAAGCATGATGACCTCCTTGATTTTTCCAGACTCATAGGATGAAAGGAGAGAGCTCTGTACTCCAGAAGTTGTCCTTGACCAACACATGTTAGTGGTACATGCCCACCCACCACACATTAAATATGTAATAAAAATAGTTTTGGCTGGGTTTAGTGGCCACACTGGCTTTATCCCTGCACTCCAGCAGGCAGAGGCAGGTTAGATATCTGACTGACGTTTGAAGCCAGCCTGGTTTCATAGTAGAATAAGGCCTGCCAGGACTACATAACAAAATGGGGCTAGAGAGATGGCTCGGCAAGTATTTAAGATGCACTGATCTGCTCTTTGCAGAGGATTGGTTTGATTCCCACCAACCCACACTGCAGCTAGAAGTGAAGAAACATCTTTAAGCAAGGCTTGGGGTACGCTTTAATCCTAGCACCAGGAGGCCGAGGGAGGGTAGGAGATCTCTAGTTCAAGGCCAGCCTGGTCTAGGAGTTCCAGCCAGCGGGGCTATAGGGAGACTCTTGTCTCAAACAAAACAAAACATACATATACACACCACACCACACCACACACACCCACACAACCACACACGCCGCGCGCACACACACACACCCACACACACACACACACAACACACAAACAAACCCAAACAAACAAAAAATGTTGGGCTACAAGATTTGTACCTTAGTGGTTTAACCACCGCCTACCAGTGCGCGTCAATCCCCAGCACCAGAGGGGTACAGAGAAATACTTAAAATTTGAGGACTAATCTCATTAATTCAGAGAAAAAGACTCAAAGGATTCCAGTAATCGTCCAGGTTTCCCCCCGTGGGGAACAGGGGTCCACATTGATAATATTTTATATTAAATGTTTTCATCTAAGCACATGTCTTTACCAATACTTGACACTATCTGTTCTCCCAAGAAAAAAGAATCTAATAAACTATAAAGGAAGATGGTCAAAGCTTTGTGGCAAGAACTCATACAGAAATATCTTACTCCAGCTGTTAGGCCAAGGACTGTTCACCCATCTCTGTAAAACCCCTAAACTCTTGACTCCGAGGAAAAGCAATGCTTTCACTGCCAGTGTGACAACAAATGGAGTTAAATAAAGTATGGGATTGAATACTTATATTCCTTTTGCTGTTATTTTTTGTTTTTGAGACTGCGTTTTCTACCTGTGCCCAGGCTGGCTGAAACTTGCTATGTAGACCAGTCTAAGACCATATGTGAACTCCCAGAGATTCACCTGTTCGCCTCCTGATACTGGCTTTAAAGTGTCATGCGCATCACACCTGGCTAAAGTGCTCTTCTTATGCTTTCTCCAATAAGGATAAAGTAGAAGAAATGACCTGACATTTTACCATTTGTGTTGAAAACTATGGGTGAACTGAAGCACAACTCTGTTGTAACTTTATAAGTGTCCAAGTCTCTGTGGAATAATCAAGTGCAAATGATCTTTAAGACCTTTGGCACTACAGGATTTTATATGAACCAAGTATAAAGAGTAAAGAAAAGCAGTAGTCAAGAGGGTTCTATATTCATTATTCTAGATCCTAACAGCAGCCACAAAAGCAGTAGTATCTAAGAGGACATGGTTCCTAAATTTGGGTGGTGTTTGTCTTCCTGCAAATTAAAAGTGTTAGAGGAACTGAAGAGTAAATGGAGTAAATGGATCTTAAAATCAGTGCAAAGCCCACTGGTCTACATGTGAACACCAAGCTCAAATCCCAGAGCATCCTCCAATGAGAACTGCCCACAAACTACCCTGGAGAGGAATTAGTTATTGGTCACTCATACTGACATCCTGATGTTCTCCTAAGTATTCACAGTAGCCTCACTTAACACCAGGGAAGTGATTATATAAACACTCAGTAAAGAAAGCCCACCCCCCCAAAAAAANGCTGGGGATCGAACCTGGGTCCTCTGCAAGAGCAGTCAGGGCTCTTAACCACTAGGCCATCTCTCCAGCCCCGCTTATGCTATTTCTTGTAACAAAAGACAATGCAGCAACTATACATTGATGGCTCTAGTACTGTCAGCACAGAAATTTGATAAGTTTTTAGCTCAGATAACTAAAAAATTTAATATTTTGAATTCTTTCAAACTCGCTTTAAGTAATTGTCCTTAAGAACTTAAATTAGAAATGGCCTGAAACTTCAGCTTTGAGAATTGCAATTTATTTCTAAATAGTGATATAAGTGTTAAAATGGAATTGTTTAGAAAGTAAATTCACGGGGCTGGAGAGATGGCCTAGCGGTTAAGAGCGCTGACTGCTCTTGCAGAGGACCTGGGTTCGAACCCCAGCACCCACATGGCGGTTGAGAACCATCTGTAACTCCAATTCCAGGAGAACTCCGGTTCCAGGGGAATCCGACACCCTCTTCTGACAACATGGGAGCACAAACCTACATGCAGACAGTACATTCATACACATAAAAAATAAATAAATAAAAAATTAAAGAAAGTAAATTCACTTATAGAAGTCACTATTCTTTCACATAATGTATTATTCTAGAACATGTGTTTGTTATTTTCATAGACCCCTATACTTATCTCTTGAATTAAAAAAAAAGACAATTAATTATATCACACCTATAATCCTGACACTCAGAAAGATTGCCAGTTTGAGTTCAACCTTTATGTAGGAAAACGTAGTCTCTAAAACCAAAACTTTTGTTGTTGTTGGGGGGTTTTTGGTGTTTTTGAGACAGGGTCTCCCTGTAGCTCCAGCTGTTCTGGAACACATTATGTAGCCCTGACTGGCCTGGAATTCACTATGTAGATCAGGCTGGCCTTGAACTCACAGAGATCCCCCTGCCTCTGCTTCCTGAGTGGTGGGATTAAAGGGGTACGCCACCACAGCCACCTAAACCAAAACTTTTTAGCACTGTAACAATATTTCTTCAAGGTAAAGTAACAGAGTGTGGGAAATTGCTAACTCTCCAGAATTAAAATAATAGCAGAAACCATCCAAGATAAGTTTACTGATCCGTGAGATGGATGATTTATCATCTTGTTACAAAAGGAGCAAATATGCCATGCTTTTGTTTAATATCAAATAGAGACGTTTTAGGCTAAAAGATTTCATAGTCTGTGATGATGAAAGATGAAGATTATTCTTTACAAACTAAAATAAACATTTAAAAGTAGAATTATGGGGCTGGAGAGATGGTTCAGTGGTTAAGAACACCAACTGCTCTTTCAGAGGACCCAGGTTTGATTCCCAGCACCCACATGGCTGCTAGGAACTGTCTTTAACTCCAGTTCCAGGGGAATCCGATACCCTCTTCTGATCTCTGTGGCATTGCACGACACAGGTGCACCAACCTACATGCAGACAGTACACTCATACACATTAAATAAATAAATAGCCGGGCGTGGTGGTGCACGCATTTAATCCTAGCACTTGGGAGGCAGAGGCAGGTGGCTCTTTGTGAGTTCAAGGCCAGCCTGGTCTACAGAGTGAGTTCCAGGACAGCTGGAGCTACAGGGAGACCCTGTCTCAAAAAGACCAAAATAAATAAATAAAAATTTTAAAGTAGAATTTATAAGCTAGGTGCGGTGGCACACACCTTTGATCCCAGCACTCCAGAGGTAGAGGCAGGTGGATCTCTGTGAGTTCAAAGCCAGCCTGGTCTACATAGAAAGTTCTAGGACAACTGGGGCTACAGGGAGACCCTGTCTCAAAAAACAAAACAAAACAAAAAAACCAAAAAACTAGAATTATCAGTGGGGTATGGTGATATAGCCTTTAATTCTTTTATTTTTTTTTTATTTATTTTTTTGCTCTTTTGAGACTGGGTCTCCCTGTAGCCCCAGCTGTCCTGGAACTCACTCTGTAGACCAGGCTGGCCTTGAACTCACAAAGATCCACCTGCCTCTGCCTCCCAAGTGCTAGGATTAAAGGCGTGCGCCACCATGCCCGGCTATATCCTTTAATTCTGATACTGGGGAAGCAGTTGCAGAGAGAATCTCTGTGCATTCAAGACCATCCTGCTCTACACAGTGAATTTCAGGCCAGTCAGGGCTACATAGTGAAGTATGTCTACAAAAAAAAATTTTTTTTAAATACAATAAGATTCTCAAAGTATATATATATTTTTCCCTAAAGTCATTCTTAATCAACAAGGTAAAATACCAAAGGGGTTGTGGCGGAATAGTAAATAAGTAGTCTTTGTGGTGATGATGATGATGGTGATGATGATGATGATGATGATGATGATGATGATGTTATTGCTGATATAGGATCTCATGTGCCCTAGCCTGGGCCTGAACTGGGCAGGGCTTTAAGTACTAGGACTTCAGGTTTGTATTACCACTCCTGGATCTTTGTTAAAGCAATTATATATGGTCACTCAGCTTTATAATTAAAGTAAAGTAAAGGTGATTGTTTTGGCCTCCTTTTTCCTGAGTGAAGGTGTAAATGGATGAGGTTGTTTGTTTGCTTACTTATGACAGGGTCTTACTGTGCAGCCCAGGCTGCCCTCAAACCTGCAGCAGTCCTGCCTCAGCCTTACAAGTGCTGAGATTATAAGTCTATGCTATCTATGCAATTTGAAAGTTCCTTAAATTTTGAAAGTTCCTGTTTCTGACCCAATATAAGCATCATAGTGTAAATGAATCCAGATTTTTTGGTCTTTTTGAGACAGGGTCCCCCTGTAGCCACAGTTGTCCTAGAACTTGCTATGTAGACCAGGCTGGCTTTGAACTCACAGATCCACCTGACTCTGCCTCTGAGTGCTGGGATTAAAGGTGTGCGCCACCACACCCAGCATGAATCCAGATTTTTTATTTTATTTTATTTTATTTTTGGTCTTTTCGAGACAGGGTCTCCCTATAGCCCCAGCTGTCCTGGAACTCACTCTGTAGACCAGGCTGGCCTTGAACTCACAAAGATCTGCCTGCCTCTGCCTCCTCTGCTAGGATTAAAGGTGTGCGCCACCATGCCTGGCTATGAATCCAGACTTTTAAACAAGGTACATACGCGTACCCACAATTCTGACTCTACTTTCTGCTTCCTTGAAGTTGCTACTGTCATTTGTATTAAAAAGTGGCCCTCACCCTTTCTGTGTTCTGTAGTTTTCTCCTCAGTACCAGCTTCTTTCCCTGCCTTCCTGATGAGACTCATGGGAGTACGAAACTATCCTCTGNGGCTGGCCTCACACTTCCTTCCTTCCTCCCTTGGGCTTCTTCCTAGGTTCTTGGATCATTGGTAGGCACTATCTCCAACCCACTTTGAATAGCTTTTCAAGAAAATAAATAAATATCTGTGGTAAATATGTTTTTCTTTTGTTTTGGTCTTCTATTATTATTATTATTATTATTATTATTATTTTGTCTTTTCAGACAGGGTCTTCCTGCAGCCCCAGCTGTCCTGGAACTTACATTGTAGGCCAGGCTGGCCTTGAACTCACTGAGATCACCCTGCCTCTGCCTCCTGAGTGCTGGGATTAAAGGCATTCACTACCACACCCAGTTGAGACTTTTTTTTTTTTTTAATCTAAATGTACCATCTGCATGTAAGTAAATGCACCAGTGTCATGCAGTGCTGCAGAGGTCAGAAGAGGGTGTTGGATTCCCCTGGAACTGGAGTTCAAGATGGTTCCTAGCCACCATGTGGGTGCTGGGAATCGAACCCGGGTCCTCTGCAAGAGCAGTCGGTGCCCTTAACCACTGAGCCATCTCTCCAGCCCCCAGTTGAGACTCTTAACTGTAGAATCTTTCATCTGTTTTCTTGGTGAAGTACCTAGTACTATTTCAGTTTTCCTTTCTTTTTTCCTTATAGTGGACATTTGGCAGCAATAAAAATAAGAAGAAAGGAAAAGCCAGGAAAATAGAGAAGAAAGGAACCATGAAGAAACAAGCCAACAAAACTGCCTCCTCAGGCAGTTCAGACAAAGACAGTTCAGCTGAGAGCTCAGCCCCTGAGGAAGGTGAGCCTAGCATCCAGCCCTGAGAGAGGAGTTCAAGCTGCCATTCCAGTCAGGTTGGACATGTGGAGGGAAAGAAAGGAACCCACATTCCATCTCAGCCTCTCCCGGTAGAGCAGTGGTCTTTAGTTTTTACAATGGCCATGGGTCCCTTAAGAACTTGAATGAAGCAGGAAATATGACTACAATACCAAAGGGAAGGTGAGGCTGCTGAAGTCTGACCATAGAACCCATGAGCACCCCTCCATTAACCTCCCCTCAGTCTTGAATACCTTCTCTTCCTCTTTCTGGGTAGTCCATGGTCTGAGCAAGAAAGGAAAGCTTTGGAACAGATTTTTAAAATTTCATAGGAACTATTCTTTCTTTAAGACAGTTCAGAAATTTTGTGGTTAACACTAGTTTAAACAGCTGAACTTGTTCTGGGACTAGAATGATAAATTTTACATTTCTTGGGAAAAAAAAAGATAGAAAACTGCCTTAGCTTGTTTTAGACCCATGCCTAGGAATATTAGTGCAAAGTAAATCAAACAAATTCCCATTTAACTGGCAATTTAACTTGATGATGTATGCTTTCTTTTTGGTTTTGCCCTTATACATCTGGATTATTTTCAAAATAACAAAGCTGTGTTGAAAGCTGGGTGTGGTGACACCATCCTATAAACCCAGAACTCAGGCAGAGAGGCAGGAGGATCAGCCTAGGCTAATGCATGACCTTGTCTCAATAAAGAAAAGAACACAGTAGTTCCTTTATCTAGCCCAAATTTTCCTGATCAGTGTTTATATTTGCCAAAGGCAGATCAAGGAATAATCCCAAAGGAGTTAAAATGGCCCTATGCCATTTGACTTGACTGAGTTAAGGGGAGCTGATTGTCACATGTGTGATCTTGTGTTGGGCCTTTGTTGCAGGTGAAGTATCAGATTCTGACAGCAACAGCTCCTCTTCTAGTTCAGATTCAGACTCTTCATCAGAAGATGAAGAGTTCCATGATGGCTATGGAGAGGATCTCATGGGAGATGAGGAAGACAGGGCCCGACTGGAACAGATGACTGAGAAGGAGAGAGAACAAGAACTGTTCAACCGTATAGAGAAGAGGGAGGTGTTGAAAAGAAGGTATGGTTGTGGTATGCTGCTGTTTCCGTTTATTTCTTGACTTCTTTCTGTATAAAGAGCCCAGCAGTTTGACTTCAGATTTTTTTCAACTTTACAATGGTGTGAAACTGTACCCATATAAGTATTATAATTTTCCCATTCGGTACAATTTTCAACAAATTACATGAGATATTGAACACTTGGTTTCATAGTAGGCTTTGTGTAGGGTGATTTTGCCAAACTGTAAAAGAATTTAAGATTTTGAGCATGCTTAAGTCAGACTGCTATGATGTTTGATATATTAGGTATAATAAATACATATAGTAGGGCTGGATAGATGGCCTAGCGGTTAAGAGCGCTGGCCACGCTTACAGAGGACATGGGTTCGATCTCCAGCAGCAATATGACGGCTGAGAACCGTCTGAAACTCCAATTCCAGGAGAACTCTAGTTCCAGGGGAATATGACACCCTCTTCTGACCTCCGCGGCATTGCACGACACGGGTGCACAAACCTACATGCAGACAGTACATTCATACACATACAGAAATAAATAAAATTAATAATAAAAAATTAAAAAAAATACATATAGTAAAGTAAATGAAATGATACTCTCAACTTACGAGTTGAGAGTTTTTTTATAAATTGAGAAAAATCTGTTTATAGGAACTGGCAGTTGAAAATGTAATTGTTAACATGATATGAACCAAATAATGCACTTAGGATCACATTTATTGCTCTCTTGGTGTCCTCAGCTTTACTAATGTGCTAATGTGCATTTTTCATGAGTGTTTGTTGTGCACTTGCAGTTCTGGTGATTGAACCCAGGGCCTCAAGCATGCTAAGCAAGCTTTCTACTACTGAGCTATATCTTCCACCCCGTTTTGCTTTTTGTCATAAGTTGCCTAGGCTGCTTTGAACTTGAGAAATAACTGGGGCAGGCCTTGAACTTGCAGCCTTCCTTCCTTAGCCTCCTGAGTTAGCTAGAATTACAAGCTTGCACCCCCCCCTCTCCCAGCACTGTGGAATCTTTTATTGTGAGCATAATTCTCTTGTTTTCCAAAAAACCCCTCTCCTACATACTGGGTTAAATATGGGGCCTCATGCAGGCTAGTTAAGCACACTGCCACTGAGTTACATTCCCCACAAAGTTTTATTGATAAACATTTATATGTGTTATTTAACCTTCACCACAGCCCTATGAAGTTGACTGTAGTTAGAGAGGCAGTAGCTTTAGCTTAAAGACATTAAGTAAATTAAGCCATGCACCCCTTTAATTCCAACAATTGGGAGGTAGAGGCAGGTGGATCTCTTTGAGTTCAAGCCCAGCCTGGTCTACATAGCGAGTTCCAGGCCAGGTGGGGCTACCGGGAGACCCTGTCTCAAACAAACAAATAAACAAACAAACAAGCCATTAAGTAAATTAAAAAAAATTAACTCTGGGGGCTGGAGAGATGGCTCAGTGGTTAAGATCACTGGCTACTCTTGGAGAGGACCTGAGTTTGAATCCCAGCACCCGGAGCCGTCCATAACTCCAGCTCCTCTTCTGACCTCTGTCGGCACTGCAGAACATGTGTGTACATGTTACACATGTACATACATGCAGGCAGTATACCCATACACTTAAAAATAAAAATAAATATTTTATAAATAAACTGCATGGGAGACATCTTTGTCTTGCTCAATGCTCTATTCCTGATGCTTAGAACAGTGGCTGACAAGTATGTAGATATACTAAGTGTTGAATGAGGGAAAGATACTTGTCCAGGCTACTTAGCTAGTAAGTGATAGAACTAGATTTGGAGCCTCTGGCTCCAAGATATATATTGCAGCAAAATTGTCCCCTTTTCCTGTTATTCTTGATTTTTTTTTTAATTTTTTAAAATTTTATTTATTTTTGTATGTGTATGAATGTACTGTCTGCATGCAGGTCTGTGCACCCATGTCATGCAATGCCTCGGAGGTCAGAAGAGGTGTGTCGGATTCCCCTGGAACTGGAGTTAAAGACGGTTTTCAGCCGCCATATGGGTGCTGGGGATCGAACCTGGGTCCTCTGCAAGAGCAGTCAGCACTCTTAACCACTAGGCCATCTCTCCAGCCCCTCTTGTTTTTATTTATTTATTTATTTATTTATTTATTTATTTATTTTTATTTATTTATTTATTTTTTGGTCTTTTCAAGACAGGGTCTCCCTGTAGCCCCAGCTGTCCTGGAACTCACTCTGGAGACCAGGCTGGCCTTGAACTCACAAAGATCCGCCTGCCTCTGCCTCCCAAGTGCTAGGATTAAAGGCGTGCGCCACCACGCCCGGCTTGTTTTTATTTTTATATGTGTGTAGTGGATACTTTTTTGTTTGTGGTGTGCCTGTGCATGTAAGGCCAGAGGTCAGTGTCAGGTATCTTCCCTTTATTTTTTTTTATTTTCTGAACCTGGAACTCACTGATTGGCTAGATTGGCTGTCACCACCACATCCATTTTGTATGTGGGTGCTGGAGATCCAAGCATCTTTGTGCTTGTAAGGCAGGCATTTTACTGACTGAACTATCCCCCCAGCCTTGCTTCCTGTTTGTAACAGAGGCACTAGAAGCATGTTCTTGAAGGAGTTAAGAGATTGTTTTTGGTTGATAAAGATCATTTCATTGCTGGGCATGGTCATGTACTTGGGAGACCAAAGCAGGAGGTGAGTTCCAGGTCAGCCTGGGCCACATAGTGAGTTTTGGCCAGCCCAAGCTACAGTGTGGGACCTAGTCTCAAAAAACTAAAAAATTAGCCAAGCAAGATGGTGCATCAGGTAAACGT
>VZQC01008972.1:456482-489428 GCA_009823505.1 Rhizomys pruinosus | reverse complement strand
CTCCTGGAATTGGAGTTTCAGATGGTTCTCGGCCACCATGTGGGTGCTGGGGGTTGAACCCGGGTCCTCTGCAAGAGTGGTTGGCGCTCGGCGCTCTTAACCACTAGGCCATCTCTCCAGCCCCCAGGCTTCTTTCTTTATCACACTCTGCCCCATTCCCTTGAGACAGGGTTTCTTTTTTTTTTTTTTTGTCTTTTTGAGACAGGGTCTCCCTGTAGTCCCAGCTGTCCTGGAACTCCCTCTGTAGACCAGGCTGGCCTCGAACTCACAAAGATCTGCCTGCCTCTGCCTCCCAAGTGCTAGGATTAAAGGTGTATACCACCACACCCTGCGATACAGGGTTTCTTACTGAACCCAGAGATTGCCATTTCTCCCAGGCTGGGTGACAAGTGAAATCTCCAGATCTGCCTGTCTCCACATTCCAGCTCTAGGGTTCTAGGTGCATGCAGCCACCCATGCTCAGATTTTATATTAGATGTTAGGGATCCATACTCAAGTCCCCATGCCTTCTGGGAAAGCACTCCTACCCACTCTCTGAGCAATCTCTGCAGCCTTTGCAGCCCTCTCAGCAGCTTATTTGCCGAAGAAGCCAGCGTATATTACAGTTATTCATAAGTGCTCATGTCATCCATGGGTAGCGTTGCATGCGTTCCTTCTAGTCCCTTGAATCTCCTATAAATTGGTATTAATTGGTAGCCAGAACATTTGTCAAACTTGGATTTATTTCTTTTCTTTTTTTTTTTTTTTAATATGGTAGTCTTATTTCCTGACAGAAAATACATGATATCTGGTTGTGTCTCATTTTGTGATGTGACTAGTTCTATCACTTAGATTTTTTGCCACAGTAGTGTAAAGTGACAAACAACATCCCTATTCCTGTACCTACAACTCAACTAGTGATTGACTAGTAGGGAGATTCCTTAGCTACTTGAGAAAGCTAGGTCTGTTCCACCTGTCTCTCTTCCTCTTGGGCCAGGGCACATTCTTTTATTTTATTTTATTTTATTTTTATTTTTTTATGGGTATGAATGTATTGTCTGCATGTAGGTCTGTGCACCCGCATCGTGCAATGCCGCAGAGGTGAGAAGAGGGTGTCAGATTCCCCTGGAACTGGAGTTCTCCTAGAATTAGAGTTACAGACGGTTCTCAGCTGCCATGTGGGTGCTGGGGATTGAACCCTGGTCCTCTGCAAGAGCAGCTGGTGCTTTTAACTGCTAGGCCATCTCTCCAGCCCCAGGGCACATTCTTACCATGACAGCAGAACTGTCATAGGGAAAAGCAGGTACACACAGTGCCACTTAATGCCTAGATCTAGAATTTGCATAGTGTTAACATGGAGCTGATTCTCCTGTTGGATTAGTTGGATTTTTTGGTTTGTTTTCATTTTTGGTTTTTCAGAGTCTTATGTAGCCCAGACCAAAGATGACAGTTGGTGTTTTGTTGTTTTTTTGTGTATGAATGTTTTGCCTGTGTGTATATAAATGTACTCATATCATGCAATGTCTGTAGAGGCCAGAAGACAGTGACAGATCTCCTGGAACTAG
This sequence comes from Rhizomys pruinosus, assembly GCA_009823505.1. Taxonomy (NCBI): domain Eukaryota; kingdom Metazoa; phylum Chordata; class Mammalia; order Rodentia; family Spalacidae; genus Rhizomys; species Rhizomys pruinosus. The sequence continues at coordinate 487,884 of VZQC01008972.1, read as the reverse complement.
AGTTACAGACTGTTGTTAGCTGCCCTGTTGATGCTGGGAACTGAACCCAGGTCCTCTACAAGAGCAGTAAGTGCTCTTTAACCACTGTTCCATCTCTCCAGCCCCTGAACTTGTTTATTTTTAGTATCCCCATGAACTTACCCATATTTTGTTTCAATCTGTTGCAGCTATTACTCTTCATAATCAGTTTGTCAACCAGTTATATTCCCTTTGACACAAGACTCCAGTATAGCTGGGCATGGTGGTGCATGCCTTTAATCCCAGCAACTCTGGAGGCAGAGGCCGGTCTACATAATGAGTTCCAGGCCACAGCTGGGGCTACAGGGAGACCCTATGTCAAAAAAAACAAAAACAAAACAAAACAAAAAACAAGACTCCACTGGTCTCCTCTCTTCTTCCCTCCTCTCCCCTCTCCCTTCTCTGATCTCTTTCCATCCCTTTTCTCCCTCCCCACCCCATCCCCAATCAGGATTGGACTGGGATTTTATACTTATTAGGCAGGCAAGGGCTCCACCACTGACCACAGCTATCTGGTGCTGGGAATGGAAAGCAGGACTTCAGACTGCTAAACATACATTCTAAATACTGAGCCATATTCTTAGATGCATGCCTCCTTGCCCAGTCTTTACAACTTTCTTAATGTTTAAATTTGGAATTAGCCATTTGCTCATCTTGATGAGACAATCTAGACAGAAAGCATTCTTCCTTCTACTGAGTTTGTTGCTACTTTCAAGCATTTTCCTTTCTTTATTTTTTTTTGAGACAGGGTCTCCCTATAGCTCTGGCTGTCCTGGAACTCACTCTGTATAGACCAGGCTGGCCTTGAACAGAGATCCGCCTGCCTCTGCCTCCCAAGTGCTAGGATTAAAGGCATGCGCCACCACACCCGGCATCAAGCATTTTCAATGTACAGAGAGGACTCTTTTTTTTTTTTTTTTTTTAATTTTTCAGTTTGTTGAGGTGGAAAGGAACAGTTTGATTTATTTCAGTTTCTTGTTTTTTGGGTTTTGTTTTGTTTTGTTTTTGGTCTTTTTGAGACAGGGTCTCCCTGTGGCCCCAGCTGTCCTGGAACTTGCTCTGTAGACCAGGCTGGCCTTGAACTCACAAAGATCTGCCTGCCTCTGCCTCCTAAATGCTAGGATTAAAGGTGTGTGCTACCACACCCGGCTGAGAATTTATATTTCTATTGCGACCAAACCTCTCCTTCCAAAAGGAGGAAGAGCTGTGTAGACTGCTAAGTTGAGTGGCCTCTTCTGTGCCAGCTCTGTTGCCTGGTGTCTGAATGCACAACTGTTACCTGATTGGGGCTTCCGCTCTTAGATGGAAGGTGCAGAACTGGGGTCTCAGATATTTCTATTGAAGAGAATGCTTCAACTGAGATTTGGGCAGGTAACTCCTTAGGGAAGCTGTTGGTAGAAGCAGATTGCTGAGAATCCCCCTTTTTTACTATTTGTTTTAGCTTATGTGTAAAACATAAATATTCTAGATCTAAAGTGCTCTGATGCATGACACGGTTGCACAGACCTCCATGCAGACAGTACATTCATACACATAAAAAATAAATAAGCTGGGCGTGGTGGTACACGCCTTTAATCCTGGTACTTGGGAGGCAGAAACAGGGAGATCTTTGTGAGTTCAAGGCCAGCCTGGTCTACAGAGTGAGTACCAGGACAGCTGGGGCTACAGGGAGACTCTGTCTCGAAAAGACAGATAGACAGACAGACAGACATAAATAAATAAAATTTTAAAAAGAAAGTAAAATAAACAAAAAGTGCTATGAGTGAGGTCATCTGCCACATGCCAAGTGCTTGTCCGTAAATCCTGGGGACCCCATCGGGATCTGGAATCTGGACATAGCCCAGTGTACACTCATCTTCTATTAGGATAGCACATGGCTCTGTCACCTACTTTCTGGTTGGAATGTGTGTCTCCAGCTCTGGAATTTTGTCAGAATCGCCACAAGAATCATGATCACTATTGACCTGTGAAGTAGTGGTTAGAACTTCTTAAAGGACTCTGCTCTCTCTGAGACCCTATAGCTGAAGCATTATAAAATGATTAAGGATTTACAAAATGAGCCCTATGAGGAATGGCTGAGAAGAGCTAGGAGAAATCTAAGGTGGTTGTATTTAATTATAGTCTTCCTATGCTGTATATTTATTCAATTACTCATTCTATGAATATTTATTGATCTGCCTATGATGTATAAGGCACTGTTGTGGGTCCTCTAAGAAGTGTGAATCAGTCATGCATCCTGATGCAGAGGAAGTTACGTAGAGAGAAAAGATAAATCACATAAATAATGAATAACTATCAGACAGGTACAGATTGTAGGCTAAAGAAGCGCAAAGAAAGAAAACAATGTTTTAAATCTCAGTACTTGGGGAAGGTCTTCCTGGAATAAGTGCACTGGGTTTTTTAGAAAATTAATTCAAGATACCAGTGTAATTGGTGAGTTAGTCTTGTTTTTCCCGAGATCAGAATTAGCAGAAATAGAAATAAATTAATCATACCTAGTAAGGTAGTCGTAGGCAATAAAGGTATATATGTAACTTAGTCATGTAGGAAATACTCAAAAAATAAGTTATTCTTTTACTACCCCCATTTAATTGATTTTATCTTTTAAAATACATTGGATTAAGATTTGAGAAATATTCCAGTGATTATTACTTTGACTCTTGACCCTGATGTGGGAAGGATTATTAGCACACTCATCTCTGTTCTGTGCAGCATCAGCTGAGGCTGGCAGAAGCACTTCATGGGGGTGGACCTTACTTCTCTGTATGTAGAGAACATAGGACTGCTAGAGCATCCTCACTTCGTAGCAGCTGTGCTGCAGGAGATAGTTGTCCAAGAACAGGAAGTGGAAGCTACTCACCTGTCTTTTGTCTAGAAACTGTCAGGGTATCTAAAAAAGAGTTGGAGATATAACTCTGATACAGTACTTGCCTACAATGCACAAGGCCCCGAGCTCAGTCTCCGGTTATGCAGTCATGTGAAATTTAACTGTAGATACTTGAATTATAAGCTCAGAAAGTTTCAGTTGACACAACTACCACTTTAGATAGATAGTAATTCTTTATGTAAATAGCAGTGTAGTTATAAAATTGGATTTTGATCTACCACATACCCTCAGTCCCTTAGTATCTGTAAAGAGTATTTGAATGGTCACCTGTCTTCAGAAAGATTGCTTTTACTTGTTTGCTATAAAACAAAACTTATTGGGGCTGGAGAGGTGGCTCAGTGGTTAAGAGGACCCAGGTTCGGTTCTTAACATCCACATGGAGGCCAGCAATTGTCTCTAACTCCAGTTGTTACAAGATAATACCGTCTTTGAGCTTTCCTTCCTTCCTTCCTTCCTTCCTTCCTTTCCTTCCTTCCTTCCTTCCTTCCTTCCTTCCTTCCTTCCTTCTTCTTTCTTCCTTCCTTCCTTCCTTCCTTCCTTCCTTCCTTCCTTCCTTCCTTTCTTTTATTTTATTTTTTATTTATTTATTTTTTTTTTATTGTGGTCTTTCTGAGACAGGGTCTCCCTATAGCCCCAGCTGGCCTGGAGCTTGTTCTATAGACTGGTTTGCTTTGAACTCATGGAGATCTACCTGCCTCTGCCTCCCGAGAAGGGTGCACTTTCATACATGCAAGCAATACTCATACACATGTTATAAAATTAATAAATAAAACATTTTGAAGTTATCAAGTACTTTATTTTTATACATAGGCGTGTTTTGTCTACATGTATGCAATGCCTGTGGGAGTCAGAAGAGGAAATTGGATCTCCTGGAGTTGGAGTTAGAGACAGTTGTTAGTTTCCATATGGGTCCTCAACTTTTAACTCCTGAGCCATCTCTCCAGCCCCAAGAACATCTATTTGTTTGTTTGTTTGTTTGTTTGTTTATTTATTCTTCTTTGAGACAGTCTCTGTAGCCACAGCTGGCCTGGAGCTTGCTATGGAGATGAAGTTGACCTCGATCTCACAGAGATCCACCTGCCTCTGCCTCCCAAGTGCAGGAGTTAAAGTCATGCACCACCACACCCAGCTTGCTTGCTTGCTTGCTTGCTTGCTTTCTTTCATGTAGTTGATGTGGTGTTGGGGGTTTGTACCCAGGGCTTTGTACTTGCTAAGCAAGCCACTCTACCATATAAGCTACCTCATTTTGATTTTTACAACTTTATTGAAATATAACAATACTGTTCACTCATGTAAAGTTTACAGTGCAAATAACATTTAGTTTGTAGTATTTACAGGACTGTGCAGTAAAGGTTAGTGATCTTCATATATTTAATTACCCATAAAAGAAACCCATAATTCCTCAGCCAAAGGCAACCACCAGTCTGCTCTTTGTCTCTATAGATTTGCTTATTCTGAACATCTCATACAAATGAAATCATACATGTGCAGCCTTTTGTAAGCCTGGCTTCTTCTTTGACATGATATTTAATGTTTTTTGTGGTTCATCCACATCCATGTTGGAGTATACTTATTCCTTTCTCTCTCTCTTTTTTTTCTTTTTTCTTTTTTGAGTCAAGGTGTCATTCTGTGTGTAACCCAGCCTGGCTTTCAACTCATGGCACTCCTCCTGCCTCAGCCTCCTGAATGCTGGGATTACAGGGATAGCATCAATGCCTTCCTCCATTCACTAGTTGGTGGACATTTAGGTTGTTTCCACTTCCTGGGTGTTATGAATAATGCTACTGTGAGCAAGGTTTTGGGTTTGGGGTGGTGGTTTTTGGTTTGTTATCTTTTGATGTACTGCTGGTTATTTGAACTAGAGCCTTACACATGCTAATCTAGTGCTTTACTGCTTGACTTCCGCAAGCCCTCTTTTTTTTTTTTAATTGTTTTTGAGTTAAAGTCTTTACAGAAACAGAAACAAAAAGCACTTATTTGAGGTGGGGGAGCTTGCATGCATGCATGCCACTCATGTGGAGATCAGAAGACAACTTGTAGGAGTCAGTTTTTTTTCTCTCACTAAGTGTGGAGTCCAGGGATCAAACTCACTTCATCAGGCTTGGAAACAAATGTCTTACCTGTACATTGTGGTTTGATCTTCACTTTCTTACTGATTAGTGATGTTGACCATGTAATGGCCATTTGTATGTTTCCTTGGGAGAAATATATTTCCAATTCCTTTGCTACTTTGTAGTCAGATTGCTTTTTTCCTTAAATATTCTGAATATTAATCCCTTATTTGATAGATGATTTGCAAATATTTTCTCATTTCATGAATTACCTTTCATTTCATTCTGTTTCTGAATGAGCTCTCTCTCCAGCTCTTGTGTCCTATGATGCACAAATGTTTTTCATTTTGAAACAAGTACAGAGTTAATGTTTTTCTCTTGTTAAATGTGCTTTTGGTGTTATATCCAAGAAATCATTGCTAAATCTGATGTCCCAATTTCCCCATAATTTCTTCTAAGAGTTTTATAGTTTAGTTCTTACATTTAGGTCTTCAGTTTATCATCAGTTCATTTTTTATATGGCATAAAGGGGACATTTTCTACCCGTTATCAAAGACATGTCTGCCTGTTGATGGTCTTGGCACCCCCCCCACACACACACCCTTTTTTTCTTTAATCTGTATATTTTTCTGCATGTATACTGTGTTGTGCAATGCCCACAGAGGCCAGAAGAGGGTGTTAGCTGTCACTTGAGTACTGGAAACTGAGCCAATGTCCTTGGCAAGAACAGCAAGTGCTCTTAACTGCTGAGCCAGCTCCCTAGGCCCCTTGGCAACCTTTTTTCAAAAATCAATTTTCTCAAGGGCCCATAGAGGTGGCCCAGGGGGTTAAGAGCACTTGCTGCTCTTGTAGAGGACCCTGGTTTGATTCCCAGTGCCCGTATTGTGGCTCTGTCACCCTCTTCTGGCCCTCAGTTGTATTATGTCCATATGAGTCAAAAACACTTCACAAATAAATGAATCTTTTTTTTAGTCTTTTTGAGACAGGGCCTCAATGTAGACCAGGCTGGCCTTGAATTCACAGATCACAGGCATGTGCCACCACACCGGGCTAAATAAGTCAATTTTTAAAATCAGTTGGTGGCTGAGTGTAGTGGCTCGTGCCTTTAATTGTAGCACTCTGAAAGGAATCAGGCAGAAGCCCAAAGTTGTGGGATCCCTCCCTCCAGCTGGAGTTACGGACAGTTGTGAGCTGCCATGTTGGTCCTGGAAACGCAATCGGGGTCTTCTGCAGGACCATCAAATGCTGTTAACTGAGTCACCGCTCTACCCCTCTGCTTTGTTTTTGAGACAGGATCTCTCACTGAACCTGCAACTAAACAAGTTTGGATAGAACGACTGGTCACTGAGCTCTAGAGATCTGCCTGTCTCTGCCTTCCCAACACTGATTGCAGGCAGTGCCCCTTCACCCAGTTTTGTGTATGGGGCTAGGAGTCTGAGCTCAGGGCTTCATGCTGCTTAGCAAGCACTTACTTTACCAGCTCTGTTTTTCTTGAGATAAAATTTCAATCCTAGATGGCTCTGCTGCGTAACCCAAGCACTGGATTACAAGATTCAAATGTCTTGGGGAGGAGGGATTGTTGGTTGGTTAGTTGGTGTTGGTGTTGGTGTTGGTTTTGGTTTTGTTTGCTTGGGTTTTTTTTTGTTTTGTTTGTTGGTTTGTTTGAGGCAGGGGCTCCATGTAGTCCCATATGGCCTAGAACTTGCTATGTATTTCACAGGGATCCACCCACCTCTTCATCTTGATTGGTAGGATTAAATTTGCTACCATGCCCAGCTATGATTTTCCTTCCTTCCTTCTTCCTTCCTTCCTCCTTCCTTCCTCCCTCCCTTCCTTTCTTCCCTTCTCTCTGTAGCCCCAGCTGGCCTGGAACTTGCTAGGTAAACCAGGCTGGCCTTGAATTCACAGGCGTGACTCTGCCCCCTGAGTGCTGTTATTAAAGGTGTGTGCTACGACTTTTTTTTAAGTCAATCATTCCTTTGTTTTCTTTTTTTAATTATTTATTTTTATGTGTATGAATATACTGTCTGCATGTAGGTTTGTGCACCCATGTCGTGCAGTGCCACGGAGGTCAGAAGAGGGTGTCGGATTCCCCAGGAACTGGGGTTAAAGACGGTTCTCAGCCGCCATGTGGGTGCTGGGGATCGAACCTGGATCCTCTGCAAGAGCAGTCGGCGCTCTTAAATGCTAGGCCATTTCTCCAGCTCATACATTCCTTTCTATGTGGTTATGTATGTCATCAAATGAATACTTTGTCTTTTGATGTTCAGAAATTACCTTGTTTGTTTTAAAAAGTATATAAAAAATTTCAACCCAGTAAACCTGTAAATAAAATTAAAAGTATATAAAAAATAAAATCTGGGACTGGAGAGATGATGGTTCAATGTTTGAAAGCACTTGCCACTCTTGCAGAACACCAGGATTCAGTTCCCAGCACCTACATGGTATCTCACAACCCTCTGTAACTCTAGTTTTGGGATATCCAATGCTCTCTCTGGTTTACACATGCACCAGGCATACATGCAGTATACCTGTATACATGCAGGCAAAATATCGGTGCACATCAAAATAAGTATATAAAAAGATTAACTGGGCGTGGTGGCGCACACCTTTAATCCTAGCACTTGGGAGGCAGAGGCAGGCGGATCTTTGTGAGTTCAAGCCAGCCTGGTCAACAGAGTGAGTTCCAGGACAGCTGGGACCACAGGGAGACCCTGTCTCGAAAAAGACCAAAAAAAGATAAAAATAAAGTCCTTGGTCCTAAAGTCAAATCTATTAAAGAGAGTCCATACAGAAAAAACAAACACAAACTCATTTTTTTATATGTTGTCTTTTTTTTTTAATGAATTTTTTTTTTTTAATGTGTATGAGTGTACTGTGTGGATGTAGGTTGGTACACCGATGTCATGCAATGCCACAGAGCTCAGAAGAGGGCATCGGATTCCCCTGGACCTGGAGTTAAAGACAGTTCTTAGCCGCCATGCGGGTGCTGGGAATCAAACCTTGGTTCTTTGCAAGAGCAGTTGGTGCTTTTAACCGCTGAGCCATCTCTCCAGCCCCTATCTGTGGTTATTTAATAACAGTCAACAAAAGACTTCTGTGACCCTCCAGTTAAGTGTGGGAATTTCTTCCACCTACAAACAAGCAGTTGATCACACCAGACCCCAACTGAGTGTCCTATAATTCAGTTCTGAGCTCACTGTCGATCCAGAAGTTGAGGGTTCAGCCATTCTGTGAATATCTAGGTTCTTTTACCCGTGCATGTGACCAGTGATGGGCTTAATTCATGCCTCCCCTTGAAGTCATTCAGTTTACCACATAGTCACACAGTACTTGGGAGAATACTTAGGTGTTTTTGTTTTTGTTATGAGACAGTTTTTTTTTTGTTTTGTTTTGTTTTTTGTCTTTTTGAGACAGGGTCTCCCTGTAGCCCCAGCTGTCCTGGAACTCACTCTGTAGACCAGGCTGGCCTTGAACTCACAAAGAGCCACCTGCCTCTGCCTCTGCCTCTGCCTCCCAAGTGCTAGGATTAAAGGCGTGTACCACCCCCCCCTGGCAAGACAGGTTCTTATGTAGCCCAGACTGCCCTGAAACTGCATATAGCAGTAGTTGAGCCTGACATTCTGATCTTCTGTCTCCACCTCCTGAGTGCTAGGCTTATAGACATGAATCACCTTGCCTGGTTTAGGTCATCAGTTTATTATAAACCTATTTATTACAAGGGATATAGCTGAAGCATTAATAAGTGAGACATTTGGTAAAAGGAACTTCTATATAGACAAGCCATTCTCCAGACACCTCCACAGGTTCAGCCACCCAGAAGCTTACATATCCTGTCCTCTTGGGTTTTATGGAAGCTTCATTACACAGGCATGCTTTACCAGATCAGCCATTGGTAACCTGCTTAACCTTCAGCTGCTCTCTCCTCCCTAGAGAATCTGAGTCTCAGCCCTCTAATGCTGCCTTGGTCTTTCTAGGACCAGCCCCTGTCCTGGAGCTGCCTTTGGGCTTCCAGCCACCAGCCAACTCATTAGCATACAAAAAGATACTATCACTTTGAAGATTCCATGGATTTTAGGAGTTGTGTGCCAGGAAAGGGGATGAAGATTATTTCATAATATCATACAAGGTATATTCAGAGAAGTTTAGCTTCTCTATCCTTCTGTTTGATGCCTTGCCTCTTCCCATAATGGGCAATCACTTAAACATATCAAATATATAAATATTAAGGGGATGTGGATGTCAATCAGTTGGTAGAGTATTTACCTAGCATGCACAAAGCCCTGGATTTGTTCCCTAGCACTGCATAGATCAGACATGGTTGCACATGCCTCTAGTCCCAGTGCTTGGAGTGGGGGGGAGGCGGGAGTCAAGGCTGGAGCAGCAGAAGTTCAAGATCATCCTCTGCTATGCAGCAAGTAGTTCGAGACCAGCCCGAGATATATGAGAACCTGTTTCTCTCTCTCTCTCTCCTTCTCTCTCTTTTGAACTTAAGGACAGATTGACCTGCTGTCTTTTGTTATTGGTACCACACTATGTACACTTTTCCTGCCTTTTCCTTTTTGTTTTCTCACTTGGAGGTTATCCCTAGTTTTTTGTTTGGTTTTGGTTTGTTTTTACAGAACTAGAGAAGGAACTCTCCCACATGCTAGTCACACTCTACCATTAAGCTATACTCCCAGCCCAGTCCTTGTTATTACTGAGGTGTGTGTGTGTATGTGTGTGTGCATGTGTGTGTGTGTGTGTGTCTGCTTATGCACACCTGTTACAGTATACATGTGAAATTCAGAACACAGCTTTTGAGAATTGGTTCTCTCCTTCTATCGTGTTGCTTCTAGGGTTATCAGTCTTAACAGCAAGTCCCTTTACCTTTGAGCCATTTAACCACCAGCATCAGCCTTTTTTTCTTGTTTGTCTTGAAACTGGGTCTTCCTGTAGTTTCAATTGACCTGGTCTTGCTATGTAGACCAGGCTGGCCTCAAGCCTGCCTCTGCCTCCCCAGAGGGTTTAATTCCAAAGGGCTGGGCCTTTGGACCACCATGTCTGGCTTTTGTTTCACCCCTTTTTGCCAAGTTGCCCACACTGGCCTTGAATTCACAGTCCTCCCTTCTCAGCTTTCTAAGTAGCTGGAGTTACAGGTAAGCACCACTGCACTAAGCACTACTACTTCGTTTTCATATGGAGTTCCAAGAAGACTATCAACTTTTTTTTTTTGTCTTTTTGAGACAGGGTCTCCCTGTAGCCTCAGCTGTCCTGGAACTCACAGAGATCCGCCTGCCTCTGCCTCTGCCTCCCAAGTGCTAGGATTAAAGGCATGTGCCACCACACCCGGCGACTATCAGCTTTTATAAATTTTTTTTTTTTTGTGTGTGTGTGTGTGTGTGTGTGTGTGTTTCTGAGACAGGTTCTCCCTGTAGCCCCAGCTGGCCTGTAGACCAGGTTTGCCTTGAACTCACAGAAACCCACCTGCCTCTGCCTCCCGAGTCCTAGGATTAAAGGTGTGTGCCACCATGCCCAGCTTATAAATTAAATTTTATCGAAAGCTAGAAATCTGACCTAAAATTCATAAGGCTCTGTCTTTAGTTCGCAGCACTAAAAGGAAAATCTTGGTTAGAATAAACCACTATTTGTGTTTCCATATTGTTTAAGGCTGCTTTCATGCTGCAGGATCTAAGCTGAGCTGAGTAGTTGAAACAATGCAGTGACCCGTAAGCCTGCAGTGCTTACCATTTGGCCTTTTTTTTTTTTTTTTTTTTTTTTTTTTTTTTTTTTTTTGTCTTTTTGAGACGGGTCTCCCTGTAAGCCCCTGCTGTCCTGGAACTCACTCTGTAGACCAGGCTGGCCTTGAACTCACAAAGATCCCCCTGCCTCTGCCTCCCAAGTGCTAGGATTAAAGGCGTGCGCCACCACGCCCGGCTACTATTTGGCCCTTTAAAAATCACCTAAAGAGATTGTGTCAGCATCTAAGAGCACTAACTGGTCTTGCAGAGCCTGAGGGGTCATTCCCAACACCCACATGATGACTAACAACAGTCCAATCCCTATTGCCGGGGATCATGTGCCTTCTAATGCCAGAAGCTCCTGCACACCTGTGAGATATATATATATATATATATCTCACAGGTGTATGTGTGTGTATATATATATATGTGTGTGTGTGTATATATATATATATATACACACACACACACACACACATACACACACACACACACACACACAACTCCATATACTTGGGCACACACATGCACAGTAAGTAAATCTTTTAGCTGCTATGAGGGCAGCTGATGCTGTTAACTGCTGAGCTATCTTTGTGGCCCCATAAATCTTTTTTTTTTTTGGTTCTTAATTATAAAAATCAGGGTCTAGAGAGATAGCTCAGTGGTTAAGAGCACTGGGTCCTTTTGCAGAGGACCTGGGTTCAATTCCCAGCATCCACATGGCAACTAACACCCTTATGTAACTCCAGTTCCAGGCGATATTCTGGCCTCTTCAGGCATTGCATACATATGGTATACTTACATACATGCAGGCAGAACATTCATACATATAAAATAATCAATTAAAAATATTAAGTTTTGGGGCCGGGTGTGGTGCCGCACGCCTTTAATCCTAGCACTTGGGAGGCAGAGGCAGGTGTATCTCTGTGGGTTCAAGGCCAGCCTGATCTACAGAGTGAGCTCCAGGCCAGCTGGGACTAAAGGGAGACCCTGTCTCAAAAAGACCGATAGATTGGGCTGGAGAAATAGCCTAGCGGTTAAGAGCACTGACTGCTCTTGCAGAGGACCCGGGTTCGATCCCCAGCACCCACATGGTGGCTGAGAACCATCTGTAACTCCAATTTCAGGAGAACTCCAGTTCCAGGGAAATCTGATACCCTCTTCTGACCTCTACAGCATCGCATGACACGGGTGCACAAACCTACATGCAGACAGTACATTCATCCCCATAAATAAAATTAAAAAAAAATAAAAAATATTTTAAAAAAGACAGATAGATAGATAGATATATATATAGATAGATAGATAAGTTTTTAAAATCACTCTGTTACTCAGAAGGTTGTATTGTGTCTTTTAATTTGGGGCCCTTTTTTCACAGCTGTATGATAGTGTACTGGGTGCAGCATGGACAACTGAACAGCACTCCCATTTGTGGACACTTAGGTGCTTTTACTTGTCTTCCATCATAAATGGTATTGCGAATTTGGACTGGTGAGATGGCTCAGAGGTTGAGAACACTGACTGCTCTTGGAGTGGACCAAAGTTTGAAGCCCAGCACCCAATGGGGTTAATCCCACTCATGGAGATCTGACACCCACTTGTAGTCCCAACAGGCACTGCACAACACAGCGCACTCACATATAGGCATAATACTTACACATAAAATTAACTAATTTTTTTTAAATTAGGAAAGAAAAATAGTATTGCAAATATAAAATGAAATTAAACCCTATAAAGGTAATGATAATGGCCCAGCATGGTGGTGAATGCTTGTATTCCTAGAGTGAGGCTGGAGGATTGTGAGTTCAAGGCCAGCCTGATCTGCATAGTAAAAGTGTCTCAAAAACCAAAACCAACCAAGCTGAAGATAATGTGAGTTGCAAGTTTTTTCCCTTCTTCGCTTCCCATCTTCCAACCATTAGAATGCAGTGTAAGAAGGAACTTGCTGGGGCTGGAGAGATGGCCTAGCGGTTAAAAGCGCCGACCGCTCTTACAGAGGACCCGGGTTCGATCCCCAGCACCCACATGGCGGCCGAGAACCGTCTGTAACTCCAATTCCAGGAGAACTCCAGTTCCAGGGGAATCCGACACCCTCTTCTGACCTCCGCGGCATTGCACGACACAGGTGCACAAACTTGCACGCAGACAGTACATTCATACACATACAGAAATAAATAAATGCCGGGCATGGTGGCGTGCGCCTTTAATCCTAGCACTTGGGAGGCAGAGGCACTCGGATCTCTGTGAGTTTGAGGCCAGCCTGGTCTACAGAGTGAGTTCCAGGACAGCCAGAGCTACAGGGAGACCCTGTCTCAAAAAGACCAAAAAAAAAGGAAGGAACTTGCTGCCAAACCTGACAAACTGAGATCAGTCCTTAGAATCTACCTGGCAGGAGGAGAGAACCAACTTCTGCAAATTGCCCTCTGATCTCCCTCCATATGCATGCTGTGCTGTGACATGCCTATGCACACATACACACCAACAGTAAAGAACAGAACAGAACAGAAGAAAGGAAGAAAGAAAGAGAAGGAAGGAAGGAAGGAAGGAAGGAAGGAAGGAAGAAAGAAAGTGAGAGAAAGAAGAAAAAGAGAGAAAGAAAGAAAGAAAAGAAAGAAGAAAGAAAGAGAAAGATTTGAGATTTTTAAAAGAATAAGGCATAAGGCTGCAGAGATGGCTCAGTAGTTAAAAACAGTGCTGCTCTTGCACCCAGACTTATTTCCTGGCACCCACATGGCACCTAACAATTGTCCATAACTCCATTTCCAGCACCCTCTTCTGGCCTCTGTGGGCATTGCATACATGTGGTATACTTACCATACATGCAAGTAAAGCATACACATAAAATACAGTTTTTTCTATGTATATAAAAAGAGAACAAAGGCTGGGGCCATAGCTCAGTAGTGAGCACGTATCTAGCATGCATGAGGCTCTGGCTTCAGTCCTCAGTATTTACGGACAGTTATCACTATGGTTGGTAACCATTTCTGCCCACTTCTTAACAACCTTCCAATCTTTTCTTGGTCTGTGGAACTTGATATTTGGTGCTTGATTGGTTTCAACTGTGGTTTACCTCAGAATGGCCCAGGCCATCACAGAGCAATCTGAGGAGGTTAGACTGTCTACTTGAATCCTCTTCTGTGTTCTAATTCTCTTCAAAGGCAAAAGATACTCCATTCCTTTTTTGCTGAGAGCATGTGGCTAAATGTTTCCACTTTATTTCTAGCTGAGCTCCTTGCCAAAAAACAGCCATTGAAAACCAGTGAGGTTTACTCCGATGACGAGGAAGAGGAGGAGGATGACAAGTCCAGTGAAAAGTCAGACCGCTCTTCCCGAACTTCATCATCTGATGAAGAAGAAGAGTAAGTTGTCCCCATTTTGATTTATTAGGCAGGATAGGTGGGTTCTTTACAGAGAAGCTTAGCGTAGTTTCCAGGACTGTCCTGTTTGGCCTGTGATCTTTGGTTTGATTCTGAATCCTGAGCTGCTGAAAAGAATCCTGCAGTACATTAATTTCTTGTGCCTCTGGCTTCTGTCTGTACCCTCTGGACATTTTCCCTGAGCCTGACAGATAGGATCTGACTTTGTGTCACCTCAGACTGGTCACAAGTTTTCTCATCTGGGATGGAATGTTAGTCAAGACAGTTTAAATAATTTATTTTTTATTTTTTATTTATTTCCATATGTGTATGAATGTACTGTCTGCATGTAGGTTGGTGCACCCATGTCGTGCAGTGCCATGGAGGTCAGAAGAGGGCATCAGAGTCCCCTGGAACTGGAGTTAAAGATGGTTCTCAGCCGCCATGTGGGTGCTGGGGATCAAACCCAGGTCCTCTGCAAGAGCAGTTGGCACTCTTAACCGCTAGGCTATCTCTCCAGCCCCTAGTCAAGACAGTTTATACTGCTAGTTAGGGACAAAATTTTCTACAGTTTTTGTCTGGTGCTTTATTTCTTCTGCTAAGCTAATCATATGCTCTTCAGCTAAGTTTTGAGAATTTGGTATTATTGATCTACCTTGTGTTTTTATGGTTAATACTTCCTATTGCTCCTTTGTTTCTCATAGGAAAGAAGAGATCCCTCCAAAATCACAACCAGTCTCCTTACCTGAGGAATTGAACCGGGTTCGATTATCGCGGCACAAGCTTGAACGCTGGTGTCACATGCCCTTTTTTGCTAAAACTGTCACAGGATGTTTTGTACGGATTGGCATTGGAAACCACAATAGCAAGCCAGTTTACCGGGTTGGTATTTCATTCCTTGGACAATTATTAGCTTTCCTTACAAGAAGAAAAAGTTAGCTGGGTTTGGTAGTCCACACTTATAATTCTAGTGCTTGGGAGACTGGCAGAAGGATTGCTGTGTATTTGAAGATAGCCTGGCCTACAAAGTGAGACCCTATCTCTTGCAGAGAACCCAAGTTCAATTGCCAGCACCCATATGGCAGCTAAGAACTCCAGTTCCAGGGGATCTGATACCCAGTTCTGACTTGTGGACATTGCACAACACAGGTGCACCTACATACATGGAGGCAATACATTCATATACATAAAATAAAAGTAATAAAATAAAATTAATAAAAGAGCACTGGCTGCTCTTGCAGAGGACCCAGGTTCAATTCCCAGCACTCACATGGTGGCTAACAACCGCCCAAACTCCGGTTACAGGGAAATCTAATACCCTCTTCTGACCTCCACAGGCATTACACAACATGGGTGCATTTACATACATGCAGACAACTTAGAACAAAAGAACACCAAAAATTAAAAGGGACAGGAAATTACATGGCTGTAATTTCAGCCCTTGGGAGGCTGAAGCCAGAGATCAAGAGTTCAGGGCCAGATAGGAGGCGAACGCAGGAGGATCTCTGTGAGTTCAAGGCCAGCCTGGTCTGCTCTTGCAGAGGACCCGGGTTTGATCTCCAGCACCCACATGGCAGCTGAGAACCATCTGTAACTCCAATTCCAGGAGAACTCCAGTTCCAGGGGAATCCGACACCATCTTCTGACCTCCATGGCATGGCACGACACGGGTGCGCAAACCTGCATGCAGACAGTACATTCATACACATACAAAAATAAATAAAATTAAAAAAAAAAATTAAGATTGTCGGGGGATGGAGAGATGGCTCAGCAGTTAAGAGCACTGACTGCTCTTGCAGACGACCTGGGTTCAATTCCCAGCACCCACATGGCAGCTAAGAACCGTCTTTAACTCCAGTTCTAGGGGAATCTGACACCCTCTTCTGACCTCCATGGCACTGCACAACATGGGCACACCAACCTAGATGCAGACAACATACTCATACACATAAATAAATCAAATAAATAGATAAATAAATTAATTAAAATTGGGTTGCTGGATATGCAGCTCAGTGGTAGAGCACTTACCTACCATGTTCATTCCCAAAGAACAAAAAGAACTGAACTTAGAGGTCTGGAGTGTATCTCCCAGTGACGTGGAATATCTTCGAGGAGAGCTTGTAATGGGCCCTCCCAGGCTGGCTGCCTTTTCTCCTGGTTCTTGTTTGCCCTGAGCATAAGGATTACTGTCCTTAGCCATATGAATTCTAAGCATGAGACAGGTACCTGTGGATTCCTTTTGTACCAGTCTATGTTCAGGTAGAGTCAAAAGAAGGTTCATATGGAAAGCTCTGGAGGAGTCCGCTTTTGATGGGTATCTGTTCTTTCACTTAGGTGGCTGAGATCACAGGTGTTGTGGAAACTGCCAAAGTTTACCAGCTGGGTGGCACTAGAACAAACAAAGGGCTACAGCTACGGTAAGAGGCACATCCTTAGCCAGGCATGGTAGTACATTCCTGTAATCCTACCACTCCAGAGATAGAGGCAGGAGGATCACTGAAAGTTTGAGGCCACCCTGGTGAGCTCCAGGCCATCCACAGTTAAAAACTGAGATGTGTCCTCCCCTTCCCATGTCTTTTTTGAGACAAGATCTTGCTGTATAATCTAGGCTAGCCACAAACTCATAATCCCGCCTCAGCCTTCCAAGGGCTGGAATTACAGGTATGTGCCACCATACCCAGCTTTAAGAGGGAGTTCTGTGGCAGCTTTAGCTCTTCTTTTCAGGCAGGCACTGCCAGCTGGGCTGTTGTTGCCTCCAGTGTGCTATTTGTAACATTGAGCACTATGTGATCCACACAAGTCACACAGAGGGAACCTTGTTCTCTCTGCCTGTGTAGACAGTCAGTTTCTTCCTTACAAGAGAAGCAGGGCTGTGATGTGGCAGGACATACAGAAGGAAGAGTGTCAGGTCCCTGAGACACTCCTGTAGAGCCAACGGGCATTTCTTGTGAAAGTCGGGAAGCTTGCTTCTTTCCATTCTGGCTCTCAGTTAATTAACTTCATTTTTTAAAAGGTCACCTTTCTGGATTTAGTTTTCTTCTCAGTAAAATGGAAGTGTCATTTACTCAGTGTATATTTACTGAATGTCTACTATATGCCTGGTACTGTTCTAGGCAACAGGATAAAAGAAATAGAACTGTGCCGGGCATGGTGGCGCACTCCTTTAATCCTAGCACTTGGGAGGCAGAGGCAGGCGGATCTTTGTAAGTTCAAGGCCAGCCTGGTCTACAGAGGGAGTTCCAGGACAGCTGGGGCTACAGGGAGACCCTGTCTCAAAAAGACCAAAAAAAAAAAAGGCACAAATCCCTGCCTCTTGAAGGCTGAGAACTAAACACCCCATATAGGAAGGTATAGGAGTAGTTTTCCAAGATCACATAGCAAGTAGCAGGTAATGTCCATAGCTGTCTCCTAGCCTGATTTGGTCAGTGCAGCCTCTCCATCCCCCTCCCAAATCCTTACCCCATTTTCCCTCCTGGCCTGTTTAAAAATAACCAGTTGGAGGTCTGGTGAGATGGCTCAGAGGGCAAAGACACTTGCCACCACGCCTATGACCCAGGCTCCATCCTCAGGGCTCACAAAGTAGAAGGAGAGGACTTCGATAAGTTGTCTTCTGACCTCTGGGAGCATGAGCTCACACACATACACATATGCACACACGTGCACACACATACATAATAAGTCTAATAAAAGATTTTGGGATAGTGCCCAAAGACATCTGACTCTGGTCAGGCCTAGAGAATACACTCTGCTTAGCATTCTAATCGCTGTGTAGAGCTGCATGTTCCTGATGCTGAGAACTCTGGAAGGTTTTAGTCTAAATTGACTTCTGGAGCCCCTCTGCTTTCCATGGCTAGTGTTTGAGTCCATTCCTAGGTGCCTCTGGAAACCACCTGGGAGGTTTGCTTTGTGCCTGGTTCTTACTCCCAGAGGTTCAGACTCAGTGAATATGTTGTCTTTCAGCATTTCAGTTTTTGTCTTCATAAGGTAGGGTGGCCAGGATTGAGAACTGCAGACACTGCAGTCTGGTAGGTTGCGGAGCTGCTCCTAGAGTCAACGTGCCCATTCTTGGAGATGCTGTCTCTCTTTTATATAGGCACGGCAATGACCAACGAGTGTTCCGCCTAGAGTTTGTCTCAAACCAAGAATTCACTGAAAGTGAATTCATGAAGTGGAAAGAAGCGGTAAGTGGCTAGAGACTGCCTAGCAGGTGTTGTGAGCAGTGAGGCTCTTTCCTATCCCTTACTGACAACCTTTTTAATCACATTTTGGTCCAGATGTTTTCTGCTGGCATGCAGTTGCCCACTCTAGATGAAATCAATAAAAAGGAATTATCTATTAAAGAAGCTCTCAATTATAAATTCAATGACCAGGATATTGAAGAGGTAAGAAACGGTTCCCAGAGCCTGCTGGTTCTTTAAGATCTACTGTGTGGAGAAGATCAAGCTTTGCTTTAATTTCTTTCTTGACACTGGGAGCAGCACATGAAGGTAAAGGGACCCTAGCAGTGCTGTTTCATTCTTTGCACTCCTCAGACCCTTCTCTACACATTTCCATTTACATATGAGACTACATATATCACATGAACGACCAGCGTATATATTCTCCTTGGTCCTTCTAGAGTTTTCCTTCTGCAAAACATTTTGGTAAAATTCTTTGATTCTGTTTTTTTGGACAGTGGCTAGCCTTACAGTACCAGGCTCTTGGGCTGCTGCTATTGGCGCATGCTCCTTCAGAAGAATCTCCATGACCCTGGAAGCAGCGTAGTACCCCTTGGAATGAACTTGCTTGCTCTCTGGGGCCTGATACTGCTATAGGAAGAGCAGTCCCCTTTTAACTAGCTGCTTGCCTCCAGAATGGGCTTGCTTAGCATGTCTGAAAAGGTGGTTTAGGAATACCTCACCGCTGGTATCTCCTCTCTGGTGCAGATTGTAAAAGAGAAAGAAAGGTTCAGAAAAGCTCCACCCAACTATGCCATGAAGAAGACTCAGCTTTTAAAGGAAAAGGTAATGACTTCTGCCCAAGCCTCTTTGCCCATCCTCTAAAGAAATAGGGAAGTCGAATTCATCTGTCCATCCTCCACCAGATCAGCGGTGGCAGGGTTGGAAGGACGTCCAGGGCTCGCTCATAAGCAGCATGAGTATTTCTGATGGCCAGAGACCTTTCTAGAAGTGCAGTTGATCTTGTTTGTTCCATTTCATTTTGCTTCCAGTCACTTTTGTTTCATGTATAATAAAATACTGTGAGCCCCACTGTGGCAAGTGGTTTTGCATGTCATCCATCAGGGTGGGATGTGCCTGTTATGGAGGGTTAGTCCTGTGGGCCTAGATTTTAAGGTTAATGTTGCCTACCATTGCCCCCAGGGTCCCAGAACCAGATAGTTAATGAGAAAAGACACTCCTTGGGGCTGGAGAGATGGCTCAGTGGTTAACGCCAACTGCTTTTGCAGAGGACCCAGGTTCAATTCCCAGCACCCACATGGCGGCTAAGAACCTAAGCCATCTGTGGTGGCTCACACCTTTAATCCTAGCACTTGGGAGCCAGAGGCAGGCAGATCTCTATGAGTTCAAGGCTAGCCTGGTCCACAGAGCGAGTTCCAGGCCAGCTGGGGCTACAGGGAGACCCTGTCTCAAAAAGACCAAAAAAAAAAAGGAGGGGGGGAACACCTTGTCTTTGTAAAGTACTTTTTTAATAATATTCACATTTCCTGTCATCGGGTCATCGTGGTACTTTGCCTGTGCTACATAGAGATAGAGGCGCAGTAACAGCCAAGAACTCAAATGTCTCTCTGTGTGTAGGCCATGGCTGAGGACCTGGGAGATCAGGACAAGGCTAAACAAATTCAAGACCAGCTAAATGAGCTAGAGGAGCGGGCAGAAGCCTTGGACCGCCAGAGGACCAAGAACATCTCTGCTATCAGGTCTGTAGCATCTCTGATATCAGGTCTGTTACCAAGATTGTTGGAGTTAGAACCCTGTCCTTGACCAGCCTGTAGCCTTGTACGCAGCCTGTGCCACACAGATTCCACAGGTCTCTGGCCATGGTTCCATGGCTGCCCCACTCCTCACACTGCCCACTGACTCATCTCTCTTACCTTGTAGTTATATTAACCAGAGGAATCGGGAGTGGAACATTGTGGAGTCTGAGAAAGCTCTGGTGGTGAGTCAAACTTCACACAGATCATTGAAAAAATTTGAGTGAAGTGATATGAGACCACCATGATGTCACACACCTGTATCTCCACCATGATGTCACACACCTCTGTCTCCACCATGATGTCACACACCTCTGTCTCCACCATGATGTCACACACCTCTATCTCCAGCATGATGTCACACACCTCTATCTCCAGCATGATGTCACACACCTCTATCTCCAGCATGATGTCACATACCTGTATTTCCAGCATGTCACACACCTGTATTTCCAGCATGTCACATACCTGTATTTCCAGCATGTCACATACCTGTATTTCCAGCATGATGTCACATATCTATATCTCCATCATGATGTCACACACCTCTATCTCCAGCATGTCACACACCTGTATCTCCAGCAAGATGTCACACACCTGTATTTCCAGCATGATGTCACATACCTGTATCTCCAGCAGGATGGCACACATCTCTACCTCCAGCATGATGTCACACACCTGTATCTCCAGCAAGATGTCACACACCTGTATCTCCATCATGATGTCACACACCTCTCTCTCCAGCATGTCACACACCTCTATCTCCAGCATGATGGCACACACCTCTATCTCCAGCACTTGGGAGGTAGAAGGAGGTGGATTAGGAGTTTAAGGCCAACCTCAGCTGCAGGTCCAGTTCAATCCCTGGAACCCATTTAGAAGTAGAAGGTGAGAATGGACTCCACAAAATGGTCCTCTGACTTCTACACATACATTATGGCAGGCATGCCCCCCACTAACAGATAAGTAAATAAATATACATAAGTAAAGTAAGCCTACATGTTTCCCAAGTCTAAATTTTAAATTACTGAAGTAGCATGTCCACGTAGCATACATAGCCTCTTGCTATGCATATACATTCCTCGTTTTTAAATTTATGATGAAAAGTAGCATTCTTCTGCCCTTTCAGCCTGACATTCATTTTTACCAGTCTCTGGCTTAGCATGTTTTGCTTGCTGCTCTTGTCTCCTTTCTGGTAGGGTTTTTGTTTTATTGTTGCTGTTGTTTTACAGCGCTGGGCGTTGAACCCAGGATCCTGCGTGCTAAACAAGTGCTTTTCCATTGGAGGATAGACAGCTTTTTTTTTTTTTCCTAGTTCCTTGCAAAGATGTTATTCATATGTAAGCTTAGGACAAATGAGAGGAGGGAGAGGAGATCTGATACATGCTTTCTGTTTTAGGCTGAAAGTCACAACATGAAAAACCAACAGATGGATCCCTTTACCAGGCGGCAGTGCAAACCTACCATTGTTTCTAATGTGAGTGCCTAATGAGGACGGTTTTCGTTGGGACCTAGATTCTAGGACATCAACTGAATTCCATTAGGAAATTAATAAAGAAGTTAAAAATAATGTTTTTCTAGCTGGGATTTGCTTGCCTCAAACTCCTGGGTCTGGATACTTCCTTTTTTTATCTTGCTGTCAGGCATCTAAGTAGTGAAAACCTGGCATGGATTAATGAAGACACAGGCCAATGCCTGCCACTCTGTACCAGGGCGGGTTTTCAGTGTAGCTGGCTTTAATACAAGTTGAATGTTCTTTATCTAAAATGTTTGTTTCAGAGCTTGGGGTTTTTTAGATTTTAGAATATTTGCAAATATGTATTGTTATCTCAGGGATGGAACCTCAGTCTCCAGATGAAAATTATTTGTTTCATATATGCAAATGTATAGCAATCATCTGAAGGTAACTTTTTAATCATGCTTTTAGTGCCCTTGTTTTGGCCGACCACAGGTCAGAGGTGGCATTTTCCACATGTGGCCTGTGGTATTTCATAAAACATTTGGCTATTAGAGCACTGTGGATTGGGTTTTTGCACTAGGGATGCTCAGCCTGTGCTTGTTGGTGAGCATGGGCCTGGCTGGCTGCTCTGAAGCGTTCATTGTTCTTTTCTGTTGCCTTGAGGAAAATTCCCCGAGCCGCTGATGGATCTGCTGTGCTACTCGAGGAGTTAGTGGGGTAAATGGAACAGAATCTGGCACTGGGACTCTGAATGTTGAGCAGTCTTAAAGATCTTTTATTTTCTCTTCTAGTCCAGAGACCCAGCTGTTCAGGCGGCCATTTTGGCCCAGCTAAATGCGAAGTATGGTTCTGGAGTATTACCAGATGCTCCAAAGGAAATGAGCAAGGCAAGTGCATATGCCCTGAGTTTGTGGTGCTAGGCTGCTAGCTAGGACCCTGAACAGGCCTCCTTAATCTGGTTTAGGCCTGATGTTCCTATAGAAAGGAACATGGAGGCTGTAGAGATGGCTTAGCGGTTAAGAGCACCGACTGCTCTTGCAGAGGACCTGGGTTCGATCCCCAGCACCCACATGCGGCTGAGAACCGTCTGTAACTCCAATTCCAGGAGAACTCCAGTTCCAGGGGAATCCGAGACCCTCTTCTGACTTCTGAGGCATTGCACAACACGGGTGCACAAACCTACATCCAGACAGTACATTCATACACATAAAATAAATAAATAAACAAACAAATAAATAATAAAAACCCAAAACAACAACAAATGCTAATCCAGCTGGACATGGTCGTGCATGCCTTTAATCCCAACACTCAGGAGGCAGAGGCAGGTAAATCTCTGAGTTCAAGGACAGCCTGATCTACAGAGTGAGTTCCAGGACAGCTGGGGCTACAGGGAGACCCTGTCTCGAAAAGACAAAAAATAAAACAACCCAAAATAACAGTCTCAATATTGAGTCCTGGCTGGCCTCAAACTTGTGGAGATCCCACTCCACTCCCCCACCCCCCACCACCTCGTCTGAGTGCATGCCTGTAATTCTAGCACTTGTGAGGTAGAAAAAAAGGATCAGGAGTTCAAGGCCACCCTTGGCTACATAATAAATTTACAGGCTAGGCTAGCCTGAGCTACATGAAACCCTAGTTCAAAGAAATTAAAAAAAAAAAAAAAGGAGCTAGAGCTCAGTAGGCAGCGTGTGCCAGCGAGCATGGTGCCCAGGGCCACAGACAGCACGGGTGATGGCTCACGTCCATGATTCTAGTGCAGGAGGTGGGGGCAGATGGAGCAGAAGGAGGGCTGGGGGAGACACAGCTCAGCTGTTAAGAGCATGTACTGCAAGGACCTGATTTCCAGCACCCTGTAACTCCAGCTCCAGGGGATGCAGTGCCCTCTTCTGGCCTCTGAGGACATCTGCACTCATACCTATATCCTCACACAGACACATAATTGCAAATAAGCAGCCAGGCGTGGTGGAGCACGCCTTTAATCCTAGCACTCAGGAGGCAGAGGCAGGCGAATCTTTGTGAGTTCAAGGCCAGCCTGGTCTACACAGTGAGTTCCAGGCCAGCTGGGGCTACAGGGAGACCCTGTCTCGAAAAGATGAAAGAAAAAAAAAAATAATTGCAAATAATGAAAATCTTTGCCAAGGGTGATGATACAGGCATTTAATCCCCACCTAGCTCCAGGCTAATAAGAGATCCATCTGAAAGGAGGTGGGTGACATTTCTGAAGATGGCACTCAGGGTTGTCCTCTGCCCTCCACATACCAATGCACCCATGTGTGCACATTTAAAAGAAAGAAGAAGCCAGGCGTGGTGGTACACACCTTTAATCCCAGCAGTTGGGAGACAGAGGCAGGCAGCTCTCTGAGTTCAAAGCCAGCCTGGTCTACGTAGCAAGCTCCAGGCCAGCTGGGACTAAAGGGAGACCTATCTCAAAAAAGATCAAAAAAGCTGGGCGTGGTGGCGCACGCCTTTAATCCTAGCACTTGGGAGGCAGAGGCAGGCGGATCTTTGAGTTCAAGGCCAGCCTGGTCTACAGAGTGAGTTCCAGGTCAGCTGGGGCTACAGGGAGACCCTGTCTCGAAAAAGACAAAAAAAAAAAAAAAAAAAAAAAGAGAGAAAAAAGAAAAGCAAGGAGGGGGTGGCTTAGGAAAACCTTGAGCAAGAGCTATGAACTTGAGTCACTGTTGCTTCTTGCATTCGTGTTTTTTTTTTTTAATTTTTTTTTTTTTATTATTTCTGTATGTGTATTAATGTACTGTCTGCATGCAAGTTTGTGCACCCGTGTCGTGCAATGCCGCGGAGGTCAGAAGAGGGTCTCGGATTCCCCTGGAGCTGGAGTTCTCCTGGAACTGGAGTTTCAGACGGTTCTCGGCCGCCATGTGGGTGCTGGGGATCGAACCCGGGTCCTCTGCAAGAGCGGTCGGCGCTCTTAACCGCTAGGCCATCTCTCCAGCCCCTGCATTCGTGTTTTATGATTAGTTTCCTTTTCTCCTTGCAGGGTCAGGGGAAGGATAAAGACCTGAATTCCAAGTCAGCCAGTGACCTTTCAGAAGATTTGTTTAAAGTACATGATTTTGATGTGAAGATTGACTTACAGGTTCCCAGCTCAGGTATGTGTGTGTCTGGGGCTCAGGACCAGGTAGATCTGTGGATCTCTCAGTTTGGAGGTTTGACTGTAGGGAAGAAGTGAGGGTAGGAGGGAGGGTGTCTGTCGAGCCCAGGTCAGAAGACCGCAGACATTCCTTGAGAGAGGGCACGTTCAGTCAGCCCTCAAGGCTCCCTGAAGGAGGGAAGGCGACAGCTCCAGGCCGTGTACGGTCCTCATTTTGCCCATTTTCTCCTTTTTCCTAGAGTCAAAAGCTCTGGCCATCACCTCCAAGGCCCCACCAGCCAAGGACGGCGCCCCAAGGAGGTCTCTGAACTTAGAAGACTACAAAAAACGACGGGGGCTTATTTGAGCACACCCAGCCTGCTGCTTCCAACCCTGCATGTCCCACCCGTGCCCCACCTTTTCTCCTTGCCTTTGATTTGCCCTCTTTGGGCTGGAGCAGCAGTGGAACTGGGAAGAGACTGAACTGCCAGTCGTCTGTAATATAAGCCATTTGCTGTATAGACCTCCCTTGTCTGCACCATCTCCCACCAAACCCCAGGCACCACTCCGGGTTGATCTGGGTTGTTAGGGGCTTTTTTCATGTCTTTAGATTTGTCATCCCCCCTTCTCTCTCTCTCTTTTTTTTTTAACCCACACAGTTCAGCCACTCTGCACGCATTCAGTATTACCGAGGAGCTGGGATTCTTCCTGGAGCCCCTGCGGCAGTCAGGGCAGCACTGCACTGCAGTGTCCTCTTCAGACCTGCAGTGTCCTCTTCAGACCTGTAGTGTCCTCTTCAGACCTGCAGTGTCCTCTTCAGACCTGCAGTGTCCTCTTCAGACCTGCCTTGGGCCCAGCCACTGAACATCTGGCACCTGACCCTTGCAGAGAGTGGACATCGGGCGTCTTCAGCCCTCTTTCCTTTCTCCTCATCTTTCTCTTCCTGTCTCTGTGGAAGAGGGATTTTCAAAACCAGTTTAGTTTCCAAAAAGTGTACATTTATGGGGAGGGAGGGGGTCTAATTTGAGAGAGTGTGTATGTGTGTGTGTATGTGTATGTAAGTGTGTGGAATTTTTTATTATTTTTTTAAATGCAGTACTCTGTATCAGTCTGTCTTGGGTCTATAGCTGTTTCAGATTTTTTTCAGCTGTACTTGAGCATCTGAAACTGCAAGAAAGAAACTCATTAAATGTAATTCTTCTTACTAAACAGGCCTGGCTGCTGTAGCTGTGTGACTCCCCTTCCTCTCCTCTCCATCACTGCCCTACCCCCAGAGAAAACTCTTCCCCGTTTGGTCCTGCAGGCTGTGTCCTGGCAGGGGGTGGCAAGCCCACAGCAGGTCCCGGGGAGGGCAGCCAAGTGTCATGCTCATCCCTGAGACACAGCCTACAGCTTCTTGGCTGAACAGTGTGTGTCTTGTCCCGCCCAGTGCACCTGTCTCTTCCTAGTGACTCTGTTTTTATGTTTGGCAAAAATAACATTTTGTTTTGTTTTTAAGATAAATTAGTTAACGTGAACGTGGAGAGCGAACACAAAAAGATTTAGGTTGCAGATGTTACCAGCATGTGCAGTTGTGTGTGTGTATGTGTGTGTGCCCGTGCGTGTGTGCATATATATGTGTGGTGAGCATATATATTGTTGTGCAGCTAGGGTGAAGCCAGCAAAAAGGTGTGTATGTCGTTTGGGCTGTTTGAAAAGAGATAAGCTGACTGCTTGATAATCATTCTCAGGTGTAAAGCTCCCAGTGTAAATAAAAGTGGCATTTAACAGATCTTTCCAGAACAAAGTACAGCTGACTATATATATATATATATATATATATATATATATATATATATATATATATATCACGTTTATGAGTGTATTGTCAGCATGTATATATGTGTACCTCTGACATGCACTGCCCACAGAAGTCAGAGAGGCCCCAAATTCCCCTGGAACTGAGTTATGGATGGTTGTTAGCCGCCATTTGGATGCTGGAATC
Source organism: Rhizomys pruinosus (assembly GCA_009823505.1). NCBI lineage: Eukaryota > Metazoa > Chordata > Mammalia > Rodentia > Spalacidae > Rhizomys > Rhizomys pruinosus. Next base: position 461,350 of record VZQC01008972.1, on the reverse strand, counting down.
AAACCTGGGTCCTCTACAAGCGCACCTCGTGCTCTTAGCCATTGAGTTATCTCGATTGCCATACTATTTTAAGGTTTTTTTTTTTTTCTCTATGTGTATGAATGTACTGTCTGCATGCAGGTCTGTGCACCCGTGTCGTGCAAGGCCGCAGAGGTCAGAAGAGGGTGTCGGATTCCCCTGGAACTGGAGTTCTCCTGGAATTGGAGTTTCAGACAGTTCTCAGCCGCCATGTGGGTGCTGGGGATCAAACCTGGGTCCTCTGTAAGAGCAGTCGGTGCTCTTAACCGCTAGGCCATCTCTCCAGCCCCTATTTTAAGTTTTAATGGAGCATTTTAAGAACGTCTGGAATTTGTCTTCTCTATTATACTTCTTTCAATAAAATCTTATACATGCAATCAATGTACATTAACTAATATAATTCAGTCTCAAGATTGTCCTGCTTGGAGTGGAATAATAAAGGTTCTCAGTCTCCTCCTTCAGCCATTATAACTGGAATCATTCACCTGACTTATCATATGCTATTTTCACTTGACAAATTTTTGATAATGTTTAAAAATTTCTCTTTCAGTCAATTAAAATAATAAAATAGGGCTGTAGCAGTGACTCAGCATTGGCTCCTCTTTCAGAAGATCCAGGGTCAGTCCTATTACCCACAAAGTAACTAACAACCATCCCTAATTTCAGTTCTAGGGGCTTCCATTGCATCTGCCTCGGAGTGCTGGAAGTAAAGCTTGCGTCCTGTGCAGCAGTAGTTACTCTTATTCCCCTGAGGTCTCCCTTTGGTAGGCAACTTCTGGGGATCCAGGTTGCTTGGTTGAGAGCCACTGTCTTTGGGGATGAAGGTGGGTGGGGAGGGGGAGAGAAGGGAGGGTTCTCTGGGCTTTAAACTGCTACTTGGATTGGCAAGCTTGGGATAATCTGATATTTTTGTTTAAAATGGGCATCAGTTTATTTACAAATTCTTTACACATTTGTAGTGGACAGCGACTTCACAGCAAAATAAAAGCATTCTTTTTGAAGGGAAGGAGCAGGAGTCAGACTTTCCCTGCACCTGTCAGAAATCAGACAACAGACCTATACACAGCATGATCTAGGCATCGGGACACTGACCCACTTCTTAGAACTGAAAAATGTGTAAAGCAGCCTTGGGTACTAGACCCGTCAACATTGAAATGATGCTGGAGTGGTGTACGGGCCACCGTGGGCCACCATGGGCCACCATGAAGCCCAGCCAGTGGGCCAAAGTATCTTTATGGCAGCTGGACGGCTCTGGCTCCAGGTCCTGCCTAGTGAGGACTGCAGGTAAGGCACTAGTGATGACGGAACCAGGCCAGGCAGTTGGACAGGTTAGCTTCCAGTTTCTCTTGGTTGGTTTTTCCTGCCCTGGCTTGCCTTCCTCGATGGAGGATTCGAGCTGGCGAGGCTGGAGACAGCAGGGGCGGCAAAGTGGCTACCGTGTGTTGCAATTTTAATAAAAATTTTACTCGAGCCTTTCATGTTAATGACACTTCTCAAATCCATGATACTAATACAGATCTACCATGATGGCCAGATGACCCCGCAAGTTCATGGATTCTGATTTGTTTTACACGAAGGAAAAAAAAGTCCGTTTGAAATAGCAGGAGGGGCCAGCAGCTGACCAGGCGGTGTTAACCAGTCTGTGTTCCGACATTTACACAACAGTCCATAAAGAGCTTCAGGCAATGGACTATTCAAGTATCTGTGATTGTAATGAGGGCACTGCTGCTCCCCAAACGCTGTCACAGCTGTGGCACAACCATTTACCAGTTTTACAGTCACAATACTTCTTTAAAACCATCCATTGCCGCTTTTTAAAAAGTAAAACATGTATAAACTATGATCAAGCCAACACTGAGGCTTAATCGAAGAGCTTGGGTAAGTTCAGGTTTTGTTTATAAATTAGAGCTTAATTCATGTTTCACTTCACCTTCCTTATACAAATGAGTGAAGTACAGAGCGGCGTTCGTCGGCTCCCTGTCTCCGTCTTTGTGGGTCAGAGCTCTTAGCTGTTTTTTAGCTTCGTCCGTATTATATATATTTAATATATATATATATATATTTATAGCTTCAGCTGTACTTTGTTCTGGAAAGATTGGGTTAATCGCCGCTTTTATTTCCTGGGGAGCTTACAAACCTGAGAGACATATTTATCAGCAGTCGCTGATCTCTTTTCAACAGCCCAAAACGAAATCACCTTTTTGCTGGCTTCCCCTTAGCCTGCCAAACAAATTATATTGCCCCACCACATATATATGCACAGCAGCAACGGCACACATTACACACACACTGCACATGGTGTGGTACATCTGCACCTAATCTTTTTTGTTCGTTCGCTTCTCCACGTTTCAGGCGTTACTTAATTTATCTTAAACAAACAAATGTTTTTTTTNCAGCCGGATCTTTGTGAGTTCAAGGCCAGCCTGGTCTACAGAGTGAGTTCCAGGACAGCCTGGGGCTACAGGGAGACCCTGTCTCAAAAAGACCAAAAAAAAAAAAAAAAACAGTAAGCTTTAACTGAGCAAGGTAGGTGCCCTGCGTGCTGCCAAACCCTAGTGAGAGTCTGGTCTTAATGGCTTTCATAGCTCCTCTGCCTAGTCAGACTGATGCCCTTCTGTCCTGCCCCACACAGGTGAGCTCTCTGAGGCTGTATCTGAAACCTTTCTGGCTATTGACCAGATCACAAGATCCATGGTAGCCTAGTCAGTAGAGATCGCATCTCTAATCCTCTATAGAGGACACAAGACTGCCTAGAGTCGAAAAGGGGAGTCCTCACAAGTGTATCAAACCTTAACCTCTGCCTAGCTGCTGGGTTCAGTGGGCTCGTGAGCAGAGAAGCTGAGCAGCCACCAGCCCACCTAGTTTTCAGTATCTGGATGCTGTGGGGCAGCCGATTGCTGCCTAACCCTGGGAGGGGGGCCACCTCCAGTACAGGAGGAAGAGATGGAAGGGTGGGGTGGCCAACTTCATTTCAGCAGGGGAGAAGACAGCTCTGTGGGGTCCATGAGTGTCTGTGGACCAGCAGCTCCAGGGGCCCACGAAACTACTGGACTCGGCTGAAATGTTTTGCATGATTTCTCAAACTAAAGGCTCCCTTGGTTAGGTTATAACGAGCCGGAAGGAGCAGCAGCCATAAGAAAGAGTCTACTCCGGGGCTGGAGAGATGGCCTAGCGGTTAAGAGCGCCGACCGCTCTTACAGAGGACCCGGGTTCGATCCCCAGCTCCACATGGCGGCCGAGAACCGTCTGAAACTCCAATTCCAGGAGAACCCCAGTTCCAGGGGAATCCGACACCCTCTTCTGACCTCCGTGGCATTGCACAACACGGGTGCACAAACTTGCATGCAGGCAGTACATTCATACACATACAGAAATAAATAAAATTAATTTTAAAAATCTTTAAAAAAAAAAAAAGGGTCTACTCCAATTCCCTTTCCTGACAGGCTGCTCCAGACCCTGGTGAGTGGAACCTGGGAGTGGAGTTTCTTGGCCTGGGGTAGAGTTCAGCCACTGAAGCAGTCAAATCTAGGGTTTCCGGTCTGTGCTTTGTACCCAAGATAGCCAAGGGTCAGAGGCAGCCCTGCGTGGTACAGCGTTCTTACCCCAGCACCATTACTTAATCCCTTGGGACAGTTTTAACTTCCCTGTGACACAAATATGCCCTCTTTTAAAATGGGTAATCTAGGGGGCTGGAGAAATGGCCTAGTGGTTAAGAGCGCCGACTGCTCTTGCAGAAGACCCAGGTTCGATACCCAGCCACCACATGGCTGTCGAGAACTGTCTTTAACTCCAGTTCCAGGGGAATCTGATGCCCTCTTCTGACTTCCGCGGCATTGCACAACACGGATGATGCGCAGACCTGCATGCAGACAGTACATTCATACACATAAATAAGTAAATATTTTTAAAAATTTAAAAATAAAATGGGTAATCTAGGGCTGGAGAGAGGGCTCAGCGGTTAGAGCACTGGCTGTTCTTGCAGAGGACGCTGGTTTGATTCCCTGCACCCACATGGCAGTTAACAATTGTCTGAATTCCAATTCCAGCGGATCCAATGGCCTCTTCTGACCTCCAAAGGTGTGGCAGAACATGGGTGCACTTACATACATGTAAACAATAAAAATAAAAATAATGGGGCTGGAGAGATGGCTCAGTGGTTAAGAGCAACGCCTGCTCTTACAGAGGACCTGGGTTCGATTCCCAGTACCCACATGGTGGCTAAAAACCATCTTTAACTCTAGTTCCAGGGGAATCTGACGCCCTCTTCCGACCACGGCATTGCACGACACGGGTGCACCAGCCTACATGCAGACAGTACACTTATACACATAAGAAATAAATTTTAAAATTTAAAAAAATAAAATATTTTTAAATGGATAATCTGAGCTGGGCATAATGGTGCATATCTTTACTCCCATCACTTGGGAGACAGAGGCAGGCGGATCTCTGTGAATTAGAGATCTGACCTCTATGTAGTGAGTTCCAGGCCAACCAGGGTTACTTAGTGAGACCCTGTCTCAAAAATAAAAAGAAAAGAAAATGGATAATCTGAGCTGGGCTGTAGAGGGAGGCTGAGGTAGGAGGATTGCAAGGTTTTGTTTTTAAAAGCCATAGCCCAGGGGCTGGAGAGATGGTTCAGCGGTTAAGAGCACTGACTGCTCTTGTAGAGTATCCGGGTTCGATTCCCAGCACCGACATAGCTGCTAAGTGTGGTGGTGCATGTCTTTAATCTCAGCACTCAGGAGTCAGAGGCAGGCGGATCTCTGTGAGTTCAAGGCCAGCCTGGTCTACAGAGTGAGCTCCAGGCCAGCTGGGACTAAAGGGAGACCCTGTCTCAAAAAAAAAAAAAA
>VZQC01008972.1:316222-454742 GCA_009823505.1 Rhizomys pruinosus | reverse complement strand
CTTCTTCTTTCTCTTCTTCCTCCTCCTCCTCCTCCTCCTCCTCCTCCTCCTCTTCCTCCTCCCACTCAGATGCAGAAAGTTCCCTGGTGGGCACGTGAAGGAGGCTGGCTGGGCACATCCCAGGCTTGGGCGTGCGTTCTCACAGCCACAAATTCACTGAGTCCCTGACCTCAGGCCCTCTCCATGGTCATCGCCCCTAAGTCGTTGAGATCCCCTAGTTCTGTGTCCTCAGAGAAGGCGGAGGAGATTCACAGGAACACAGGCTCCTGCAGAGCCAGCAAACCTTTCTGAAGTATGTCAGGAGAGACCAGACCGTTGTAACTGCACGGCCGGCGACACAGAAGTGACAGATTATGGAGGGTCAACCGACATGGCTAAATTTCCAGCCCTGCTATGGCCATCCCAGAATATATCTCACAAAAGGCAGCCCGTTAGGGGGACACAGATTGCTGAGAGGAAACCCAGAGGCAAGAAAAAATGTGAGGTTGGGGCTGTGCGCAAAGACAGCCTCCCCGCTCTTCCAGAATGCGCCCTGTTCTCCATCCTAAACTTTGGGATCCCACAAATCCTCCAGCCCTCTTCCTAGTATGCCTTGGGCAGAGTAAAACATCAGAGTGGGGAATGGTGGGGGTATATGAAGTGGGGGTGGGGTGGACACACAGACCGACCAAGATTCCCAGGGCTTCCCTGACGACCCACTGAAGAAGTGAAGGAATCCTTTTAGCATCCTGGGGGCGTTTTCTGGTTGCTTCCTTTTTGGATTTCTTCTTAGACAATCATTCCTTCCTATGTCCTTTGCATCCAGCACACTTCTCGGTTCAGGTCAGTGCCAGTTCAAGAGCACACCCTATCTTCTGTCCTTTCTCTCCCCCTGCTTGTCACAAGAAGCTTCAGAAACAGAACTGGACCCGCAGAAGTGTGGGAGGGGAGCAGTGACTTTGCTTCAGCTCCCAGGGTGGATGAGGTAGAGATAAATTAGCAGCCCGCCCTCAAATCCCTCAAGTTCTGCATTTCACTTTCCAGGTCCCCCTTCCCCGTATCTTGTGCCCTAGGGTTGTTGCCCTCAGGGAGAGACACAGTGGAGTCCAGAAGACCACGGACAGGGAGGGAACTTAGAAACCTTAGAAAGATCTGAGGGCATAGGTGGATCACTCCATTGAGAGGGTGTAGGTGGATCACTCCATTGAGACGCATCAAGAAGATAGGTTGTTAGCTAGGCGCCTTCAGGAGGCTGAGGCAGGATTCTAGGTCAACCTGGGCTAGATAGTGAGACCCTGTCTATAAACAAACAAACAAACAAATAGGAAACAGACATGAAGCTGACCTGTGGCCAAGGCCTATCTCAAGACAGTCCCTTAATGACCTGGAAAACCTTGACACATTCCTCTACGCCCAAGCTACCCTCTTTTTCTTCCCCTCCAGCCCTTTTGGTCCTGTCGTTTTTTTCAGCACACAAGAGGCCAGTCTCCCTACCACCACTTAAATACTATTCACTTATTTTCTCCACATTCCTTCTCAAGCATAAAAAAAATGGAAGAAGCTGGGCATGACAGCAAACATCTGTGGGTTCAATGGGGAAGCTGAGGCAGAATTACTTGAGCCCAGCAGTTTACTATGTTTTTGTTTTGACTTCTAAAAATTTATTTTATTTTATTTTTATGTGTGTGAATGTACTATCTGCATGTAGGTTTGTGCACCCATGTCATGCAATGCAGAAGAGGGTGTCAGATTCCCCTGGAACTGGAGTTAAAGACAGTTCTCAGCCGCCATGTGGGTGCTGGGGATCGAACCCAGGTTCTCTGCAAGAGCAGTCGGCACTCTTAACCACCAGGCCATCTCTCCAGCCCTCAATTTCTAAAAAATTTTTTGGTCTTTTTGAGACGGGGTCTCCCTTTAGTCCTAGTTGGCCTGCAGTTTGCTATGTAGACCAGGCTGGCCTTGAACTCACAAAGATCTGCCTGCCTCTGCCTCCCAAGTGCTGGGATTAAAGGTTAGTGCCACAACACCCATCCTAAAATGATTCTTAGCCGCCAGGTGGGTGCTGGGAATCAAACCCGGGTCCTTGGGTTGATTCCAATTTAAGACCATTAAGACCTGCTTTAGCAACATAGCAAGACTCCATCTCAAAAGGGAGAGAGGAGTTGGGCGCGGTGGCACACACCTTTAATCCCAGCACTCAGGAGGCAGAGGTAGGCAAATTTCTGTGTGTTCAAGGCCAGCCTGGTCTACATAGTGAGTTCCAGGCCAGCTGAGGCTACAGGGAGACCCTGTCTCAAAAAGACCAAAAAAGCTGGTGTGGTGGCGCATGTCTTTAATTCTAGCACTCGGGAGGCAGAGGCAGGTGGATCTTTGTGAGTTCAAGGCCAGCCTGGTCTACAGAGTGAGTTCCAGGCCAGCTGGGACTACAGGGAGACCCTGTCTCGAAAAGACCAAAAAAAAAAAACTTAAAGTAGAATACATGTCACTGATATTCTACTAGCATGTATAAGAACTGTTGTAGTTTGACTATGAAGTGCTCCCCGGTCTTTCTTTTTTTTTTTTTTTTTGGTCTTTTCGAGACGCGGGTCTCCTGTAGTCCAGTCTGGCCTGGAACTCACTCTGTAGACCAGGCTGGCCTTGAACTCACAAAGATCCACCTGCCTCTGCCTCCCGAGTGCTAGAATTAAAGACATGGCCACCACACCAGCTTTTTTGGTCTTTTGAGACAGGGTCTCCTGTAGCCTCAGCTGGCCTGGAACTCACTATGTTAGGACAGGTGGCCTTGAACACACAGAAATTTGCCTACCTCGCCTCTCTGAGTGCTGGGATTAAAGGTGTGTGCCCACCGCGCCCAACTCCTCTCTCCTTTTGAGATGGAGTCTTTGCTATGTTGCTAAACAGGTCTTAATGGTCTTAAATTGGAATCAACCCAAGGACCCGGGTTTGATTCCCAGCACCCACCTGGCGGCTAAGAATCATTTAGGATGGGTGTTGTGGCACTAACTTTAATCCGCACTTGGGAGGGCAGAGGCAGGCAGATCTTGTGAGTTCAAGGCGGCCTGGTCTACATAGCAAACTCTCAGGCAAATAGGACTAAAGGGGAGACCCCGTCTCAAAAAAGGACCACAAAATTTTTTAGAATAACTTGAGGGTGGAGAGATGGCCTGGTGGTTAAGAGTGCCGGACGCTCTTGCAGGAGAACCTGGGTTCGATCCCCAGCACCACATGGCGGCTGAGAACTGTCTTTAACTGCAGTTCCAGGGGCCTCTGGACACCCTCTTCTGATTGCATGACTGGGTGCACAAACCTACATGCAGATAGTACATTCACCCACATAAAAATAAAATAAATAATTTTTAGAAGTCAAACAAAACTAAGTAACTGCTGGGATCAAGTATTCTGCCTCAGCTTCCCATTGAACCCCACAGATGTTTGCTGTATGCCCAGCTTTCTTCATTTTTTTTATGCTTGTGAGAGAGAATGTGAGAAAATAAGCTGAGCAGTATATTAGTGTGTGGCTAGGTGTAGACTGGCCGCTGTGCTGTGCTAGAAAAAACGACAAGGCCACCAAAGGGCTGGAGGGAAGAAAAGAGGCGTAGCTTGGGCGTAGAGAGAACAATGCCTCAGGCCTAGAGTGGACGTACTTATATAGGAGGCTGTCTTGAGACAGCACGGCCAGCATCAGCTCTAGTTCATGTTTCCTTATTGTTGTTGGTTGTTTGTATAGACAAGCAGGGTCTCATATCTAGCCAGTTGACTAGAATCCTTGCTCAGCCTCCTGAAGGCGCCCTAGCAACCAACCTACTCTTGCTTTGATGCGTGTGTCACGGAGGATCCCTAACACACCCCATGGAGAGTGATCCACCTATGCCCTCCGACCATTCACACACCTGACAGCCGACAGCACACTAAGGTCTCCCACTATTCGCATCCAGCGCTGAAGTCTTAGAGGCACACACGGCCAGCTACGGGGAAGGGGGACCTGGAAAGTGAAATGCAGAACTTGAGGGATTTGAGGGCGGGCTGCTAATTTATCTCTACCTCATCCACCCTGGGAGCTGAAGCAAGTACTGCTCCCCTCACACTTCTGCGGGTCCAGTTCTGTTTCTGAGAGCTTCTTTGACACGAGGGGAGGAAGGACAGAAGATTAGGGTGTGCTCTTGAACTGGCACTGACCTGAACCGAGAAGTGTGCTGGATGCAAAGGACATAGGAAGGAATGATTGTCTAAGAAGAAATCCAAAAAGGAAGCAACCAGAAAACGCCCCCAGGATGCTAAAAGGATTCCTTCACTTCTTCAGTGGGTCGTCAGGGAAGCCCTGGGAATCTTGGTCGGTCTGTGTGTCCACCCCACCCCCACTTCATATACCCCCACCATTCCCCACTCTGATGTTTTACTCTGCCCAAGGCATACTAGGAAGAGGGCTGGAGGATTTGTGGGATCCCAAAGTTTAGGATGGAGAACAGGGCGCATTCTGGAAGAGCGGGGAGGCTGTCTTTGCGCACAGCCCCAACCTCACATTTTTTCTTGCCTCTGGGTTTCCTCTCAGCAATCTGTGTCCCCCTAACGGGCTGCCTTTTGTGAGATATATTCTGGGATGGCCATAGCAGGGCTGGAAATTTAGCCATGTCGGTTGACCCTCCATAATCTGTCACTTCTGTGTCGCCGGCCGTGCAGTTACAACGGTCTGGTCTCTCCTGACATACTTCAGAAAGGTTTGCTGGCTCTGCAGGAGCCTGTGTTCTGTGAATCTCCTCCGCCTTCTTCGAGGACACGGAACTAGGGATCTCAAGACTTAGGGGCGATGACATGGAGAGGGCTGAGTCAGGGACTTTCAGTGATTTGTGGCTGTTTGGAGAACGCACGCCCAAGGCCTGGGATGTTGCGCCAGCCAGCCTCCTTCACGTGCCCACCAGGGAATCTGATCGTGAGAGAGGGGGGGGAGCGGAGGAGGAGGGTGGAGGGACGTTGGGTGCGGGCGGGGGAGGAGGAGGGTAGGAGTAGGAGGAGGAGGGCGGGGTAGGGGGGGGGGGAGGGGAGGGGGAGGGGCGGGAGGAGGGGTGGGGAGGGAGGAGGAGGGAGGGGGGGATTGTCCTTCCCAGTCTGGGTTAAAGGAACTCGGTGTTCTGCGAGGCGCGACTCCCCACTCCACGGGCTTGGGGTCCCACAGACACGTTAGAGCCGGGGCGGAAGCAGAAACCACCGGAAGCTGCTCTTGGCTGGTTCGGTCCCATGGGCCTGCACCTGAGCTCCGGCCCCCGGGTCACCCGGCTCTTGGCGCGCCTGTGTGCTGAGACCTCACTCCCAAGTGCGGGAGTAATGTGGGGTCCAGGAGGCTCACGTGCAGGCCACGCACACCTGTGTGCTGCGCAGCTGGGCTGCAGCCCAGCCCAGCTGCTGAGTTCCGATCGCGCCGCCTGTTGCGTTCCAATCAGGGCTTCCAGGCCTCTGGCGCAGAGTGGATAAACAGGCCGAGGGTCTGGACCCATCAGATCCTGCCGCGACCTGGACTTGCCGCCCTGGCGCGAGCGGGCCACTAGAACCTAACCGACCCGTGCCTGGGCTTGTGGCTGCTTGGCGACGCCATCGGCCGCGTTTATCGGTTTTTGCGATTCTCATTCCCGGTGCAGTGCGCCAAAGCTGGGGACCCGGTATGTCGTTGTGTTGGGTCTCGGCGAGTTGGCTATCAGATAGCTTTTTTTTTTTTGTCCTTTCGAGTGACAGGGTTTCCCTGTAGCCCCAGCTGGCCTGGAACTAACTCTGTAGAACAGGCTGGCCTTGAATCTCACAAAGATCCGCCTTCCTCTGCCTCTGCTAGGATTTAAAGGCGTGAGCCAACACGCCCANAAAAAATAAATAAAAAAAAGTTCATTCTTGGTTTGGCAAAAGAGGACACTGGAGCCCTTGACCTGTCCTAGAACTGTATTAGGACCCCCAGCCTTGCCTCAATATGTACCACCTGTTTTCTGCCCATGGTAGGTGAAAGCAGAGACTGCTTTCATTATATAAAAAACTAAAGATATTTATTTATAGCTGGGCGTGGTGGTGCACACCTTTAATCCTAGCACTTGGGAGGCAGAGGCAGGCGGATCTCTGTGAGTTCAAGGCCAGACTAGTCTACAGAGTGAGTTCCAGGACAGCTGGGGCTACAGGGAGACCCTGTCTCGAAAAGACCACCACGCCCAGCACTAAAGATGGTTCTTAGCTGCCATGGGGTTGCTGGAAATCAAACCCGGATCCTCTGCATGAGCAGTCAGTGCTCTTAACCACTGAGCCATCTCTCTGCATGAGCAGTCAGTGCTCTTAACCACTGAGCCATCTCTCTAGCCCCAAAGAACTAAAGATTTTTTTTGGTGTTTTCAAGACAGGGTTTCCCTGTAGCCCCAGCTGTCCTGGAACTCACTCTGTAGACCAGGCTGGCCTTGAACTCACAAAGATCCACCTGCCTCTGCCTCCCAAGTGCTAGAATTAAAGGTGTGCGCCACCATGTCCAGCAGAACTAAAGATTTTTATTGAAAAAAATTGCCAGGTGTGGTGCCATTTGCATGTAGTGGGTGGCTGAGGAAGGGAGAGCATTGATAGTTTGAGGCCAAACTGGACTATACAGTAAGTTTGAAGCCAGCCTGGGCTACAGAGTGAGACCTTATATCAAGAAATACAAAAGAGGGGCTAAAGAGATAGTTCAACAGTTAAGACCACTGGCTGCTCTTGCAGAGGACCTGGGTTCTATTCCTAGCACCCACATGTTGGCTAACAACCATCTCTATCTCCAGTTCCAAAGGCTCTGACACCCTCTTCTGACTTCCATGGGCACTGCATGACACAGGTGTACTTACACACATACAGGCAATACACTCATACACATAAAATAAAGATAATAGCTGGATATGGTGGTAGATAGCTTTAATCCCAAAACTCGGGAGGCAGAGGCTTGATCTCTCTGAGATCAAGTCCAGCCTGGTCTACATGTCAAGTTCCAGGCCAGGGGGAGCTACAGGGAGACCCTGTCTCAAAAAGACCAAAATAAATAAATAGTAAAGAGAGAGAGAGAGAGAGAGAGAGAGAGAGAGAGAGAGAGGAGAGGAGAGGAAGACACAACAGGAGAGGAAAAAGGGAATGAGAAAGGGAGAGGAGAAACTTCACAGGAATAGAATCTGGGTCCTAGCGAGGACACACACCTTTCCAACAGCTAGCTGTGGTCTCCAGCGTGTACCCTAACCAACCATTCTGGCTGAGCCCCTTTCCTTTTTTTGTTATTTATTTTTTTAATTTTTTTTTAAATTTTTTTTTATTAATTTTATTTATTTCTGTATGTGTATGAATGTACTGTCTGCATGCAAGTCTGTGCACCCGTGTCGTGCAACGCCGCGGAGTTCAGAAGAGGGTCTCGGATTCCCCTGGAACTGGAGTTCTCCTGGAATTGGAGCTTCAGACGGTTCTCCGCCGCCATGTGGGTGCTGGGGATCGAACCCGGGTCCTCTGTAAGAGCGGTCGGCGCTCTTAACCGCTAGGCCATCTCTCCAGCCCTATTTTTTTAATTTTATGTGTATGTTTTGTCTGCTTGTATGTAAGTGCACCTGTATTGTGCAATGCCCATGGAGGACAGAAGAGGGTGACAGATTCCTTAGAACTGGAGTTACAGGGGGCTGGAGAGATGGCCTAGCAGTTAAGAGCGCCGACCGCTCTTGCAGAGGACCCGGGTTTGATCCCCAGCACCCACATGGCGGCCAAGAACCGTCTGAAACTCCAATTCCAGAACTCCAGTTCCAGGGGAATCCGACGCCCTCTTCTGACCTCCGCGGCATTGCACGACACGGGTGCACAGACTTGCATGCAGAGTACATTCATACACACACAGAAATAAAATTAATAATAAAAAAAATTTAAAAAAGAACTGGAGTTACAGAAGGTTGTTAGCCACCATGTGGGTGCTGAGAACCAAACCTGAGTCCTCTGTAAGAGCCAGTGCTCTTAACTGCAGCACCATCTCTCCAGTCCCCTTCTTTGTAACATCTGTAAATGTGAGGGGGATAGGCTGCACTGACTGCTGCTGGCTCTCAGTCCACCCATTCCCCACTGTGCACTTACCCATGCAACAAGACACCAAGACAGGCATGCCGAAGAACAGTTCTCATATCTAATTATTTATTTTACTTTTATTTTTAGATACATTCTCACTGTGTAGCCCTGGCTGGCCTGGAACTCATAGAGATCTACCTGCTTCTTCCTTCCTGATACCTAGTTAGTATCGTTTGTGTGTGTGTGTGTGTGTGTGTGTGTGTGTGTGTGTGTGTTTGAGACAGGATTTTACTATGTAGCTGGCTGACCTAGAACTATGTAGACCAGGCTGGGCTGGAACTCAGAGATCTGCCTGCTTCTGCTTCCTAAGTGCTGGGATTAAAGGTGATTTCCCCAGTTCCAGGGGAATCCAACATCCTCTTTTGACCTCCTCGGGCATTGCATGACATGGGTGCACTTACATGGATGCAGGCAATACTCAGACACATTAAAAAAAAAAAAAAAGCCAGGCATGGTCCAGCACTCTGGAGGCAGAGGTAGGCGGGTCTCTGTGAGTTCATGGCCAGCCTGGTCTACATGGTGAGTTCCAGGCCAGGTGGGACTATAGGGAGACTCCATCTCAAAAAAGCCCCAAAATCAACAAATAAATGAATAAATAAACAAATAAATAAAAATAATGTAAAAAAGTTGTGGGGTTTTTTTTGTTTTGTTTTGTTTTGTTTTTTGTCTTTTTGAGACAGGGTCTCCCTGTAGCCCCAGCTGTCCTGGAACTCACTCTGTAGATCAGACTGGCCTTGAACTCACAAAGATCCTTCTGCCTCTGCCTCCCAAGTGCTAGGATTAGAGGCGTGCACCACGATGCCCAGCCTAAAGTTTTTTTTTTTTAAAGATAGAGCCAAAGTAGCTTTGGCTGGCCTTGAATGCATTTCACAGCTATGGGATGGCTTTGAACTGATTCTTTTTCCTCTGCCTAATGAGCGCTGGCATTACAGGCACTAAAAGCATTCTCTATCAAAGCCCAGCAGCAAGAGCAGCTCTTTGGTTCCTGGTATGGTGGACTTGGACAAGTACATGATGCAAGAAAAAAAAAATTACCCTGGGTTTTCTTTGGGGAGCAAGGTCAGACCCTCAAGCATACTTACACCTCAGCACTGCCCATGCACCACCTGGTATACAGGTGCCAGGAACATCTTCCCTCCGCCGTCCTCTCATGGCTGTTTCTAGCTTGCCACCTCTGTCCAGTGATGGCACTGCTCCCAGATCGCCTCTGAGGATAGCTCCTTGCTTCTGCTCCAGGTTAGTATGGCTCTGAAGGAAGGACTCTCAGGACTCAGGTGGGTCTAGGCCTTAAAGCTGGGAGCACATCCATCACCCAAACATCCAGATTCCTCTACACCTCTGCCCCAGAAAATGTGGCCATGTGGTTTCTTGACTTCTCCATGGAGCAATCAAGCGTGCAGATGCCTGGTTTGCCTTCCCTGGGCATTCCTTCCCTCCTTTCCCCCTCCTGTTGTCAGTACCCTAGGACCCTTGCCTTTCTTTTTGCCAGAAGTCCTCTTCTCCCTTTGAACCTCACTTTTCCCTCCTCCCAGCCCATTTTCAAATCCTGGCTGAAGAGAGAAAGGGGAAGACAAGACCTCCTGAGTCTCTGTCAGCCTCCCAGGATGCACTCTCCATGCCGCCTCAACAATCCCAGACATGAAGTGCCTGCTGGGGAATCCTCAGTCTTCCAGTACTCATGGGAAGGCAGAAAATCCTGGCTTCTGCTCAAAGACTTTTAGTTCAGTTGACCATGAACATGGAGAGTCCATAGATCTTTCCAGATAGGCATTCAACGTCTGAACGTCCACATCAGTGCTCTCTTCCCAGATGTATGGCCACAACTCTTCAGTTTACAAGTCAGGAAATGGATGAAAGCGGTGAAAAACAGCTGCCAAAATTCCATCTAGAATATGGTGGATCTGACAGACTGGCTGTCTACATCCACCCTAAAAAACATTCAAATTTTAGTGTCGTGTATCCTCGTGCCCCCCCCTCCCCCCAGTATTGGGCTTGGAATCCAGGGCTTCCTGCATGCTAGGCACTCTGGACTATACACCCAGTCCCCACCTTTAAATTTTACTTTTCATAGTAACCCTGTAAGGATGACAGCACCTCTGTTCAGTTCAGAGCTGAAATGACTTGCTTGAAGCCACATAGCGAACTTGAAGTCCCTAACTTCAAAAGAAGGGGAAGGGAGAGGAGGAGGGACAGGAGGAAGGACAGGAGGAAGGACAGGAGGAAGAACAGGAGGACCAGGAGGAGGAGAAGAGCTTAGTACCTCCAGCTAGTCCGGAGGTTGAGGGGGGTGGGGGGAGATGCTGGCCAGGAATGGCTGGGACTCTTGGAGCCAGGCTCCGCCTCCTGCCCTTCTTCTCCGCCCGCCGGGAAGTGGGGAGCTTCAGGGGATGGGGGTTGGGAGCAGTTTCAGCCGACCCCGGGTCTCAAGCGCACACGCCTTGAGGTGGGGTTTCCTTGGTGGCTGCTGGCCTTGAACTCCGTACTAAAGGGCGGGTGCCAGAGAAAAGCCCCAGAGATTCTGGAAGCCTTTGCCCGGGACGGATGGAACCCGGGAAGGAGCCCGAGGGAGCGTGTGAAGGGGCAGCAGCAGCTGGTTCCCGTGGAGGTCAGGACCCCGGGATTGCACTGGAGGAATCCTTCAGAAACTGGGGAGGGCAGTAAGGCTAGGGGCGGAGCGGCCCCTCTGGGCTCCAGGGCAGATCGAAGGCCCGCAGGGGTCAGACGCGGATTCTCTGGCCGCAGGGCGGCCCTCCCGGCCAGCCCCGGGAGCACAGAGCGCCGTCCCAGCGGGGTCGGAGCAGCCCGAGGCCCGCGCTTTCTCCGAAAGTGAAAGGAGTGGGCGGGGGGCGCGGCCGAGGCGGGGCCGGGCGGGCGGATCCCAGGCTCCGCCCCGGGGCCGTCTCCAGCCCCGGGCACCGAGCGTCTCCAGTCCCCGCCGTGCCGCGGGCTGGTGGGCTCCGCTCCGGCGTCGGGAAATGACCCTGCCCGGGCACCCGACGGGCATGGCGCGGCCCGGGGCCACGGGACCCTGCAGCCCGGGGCTGGAGCGCGCCCCGCGCCGGAGCGTCGGAGAGCTGCGCCTGCTCTTCGAGGCGCGCTGCGCCGCGGTGGCCGCCTCGGCCGCAGCTGGGGATCCCCGGGCCCGCGGGGCCAAGCGGCGTGGGGGCCAAGTCCCCAACGGGCTCCCACGGGCCGCCCCCGCCCCGGTGATCCCGCAGCTCACCGTGACCACCGAGGAGGACGCGGCCCCGGCCAGCCCCGGGCCGCCCGAGCGCGAGGGGAACTGGCTCCCGGCAGGGGGCTCGCACCTGCAGCAGCCTCGCCGCCTGTCCACCTCGTCGCTGTCCTCCACGGGCTCCTCGTCGCTGCTCGAGGACTCGGAGGACGATCTGCTGAGCGACAGCGAGAGCCGGAGCCGCGGCAACGTGCAGCTGGAAGCCAGCGAGGACGCGGGGCAGGTACTGCCGCGGGGGCGGGGCCGGGCGGGGGCTGCGCGGGCCGGGCGCGGGGGGAAGGACAAGCTCGCGCGGCCCCCGCCGGGAGTCCGCTCTGAGTGCCGGGAGGAGCATGGGGGCCGCCCCCGACCCCAGGCCGACCTCCCGCCTTGGCAGTGTCACCCCGACTCGGCCGGCGCATCGTGGCTGAGCTCTGAGGCGTCTAAAAAGGAGGGGGACGACGGTGCGCCGCCGGGCCACCGGGAGCGGGCGGGGCGGCGAGCGTTCCTCCGCCACGCGTGAAGGCGGCTGTAGAGGTCGGAGGGGGCTAGCCTTGTCCCCCGAGCCGCCGGCGGAGGGGCGATCGCGCTCTGCTCTCTCCCGCCCCCTCCCGGTGGCGCGGCCCCACCCCCGCCGTTGCTACGGTTTCCCTCTCCTGAGTGGGAGTGGAGCGGAGCTTCTGGCTCTGCTCCGGAGCCTCTGCCGTCTGCTCCCCGCGCCCGCACTAGGCGTAGACGCAGGGAAGGAGGGGCGCGGGGTGGGAGATCCGAGCAGAATGCAGCACACACACACACACACACACACACACGCACGCACACACACACACACACACACACACGCACATACCGTGCCGGCCCCTTCGCCTACTGCCTTAAGCGTGGCCAGGGGAAGTAAACTGAGGCTGAATAGAGACAGGATCAGCGTGTTAGCTGCCTCTAGAAGCGTGGGAGTTCTAGGACCAGGGTCAGCCCGCAGATAACACAGGCCAGAGTGCAGTGGGATGTCATTATTCCTGGTGTGACCCCTTGGACGGCCCGGCCCCATTGGGGTCCACTACACCCCCTCACCCCACGGTACTGGGGATTGAACCCAGGATATCAGACATGCTAGGCAAGCGCTCCGTCACTGAGGTATCTCCCTAGCACTCTTTGTACTTTTTATTTTGAGACAGGGTCCCACTAAATTGCCCAGGTTAGACTGAAAAAAATAGTAACACATGCCTGAACTTGCAATCCCCCCACCCCCACCTCCGTAATCCCTCTGTTTTAGCCGAGGCCAAATATCCAAATTAACTGTCCATGGTCAGCGAGGCGTTGCTGGAGATGTACTGTTGCAAGGGTCCTGGAGTGGAGGGAGAGGCGAGCGATGCCCCCTCTGCCTTCAGTATCCTGCGGCCATACCCAGGAGGCCGCGTCCTGGTTGCCTGGACGCCGTGGGGAGAGCACTGAGGTGTGGCCTGGGATTGGACGGGGAGCGGGAGGCTGGATAACGACTTGTTCCTTGACTCCGAGACTTGCAATATCCAGAAAGGGGGAGACACAAAATATAAAAGGAAAGGGAAAATAACCCCGAAACCTCTCACAGAGCAAGAACACACACCCCTCGCGCCCGGTGTAGGTGCGGGTTCAGGCGCGCGTCCCCGCGTCCCCCTCTGGCCTGGGTGGGGAAGCGTGCCCTCTGCCCCGTGGTCGTTCGGGGGCGTCTCTAGCCGCGATCCGGGGCGCACGCCGGGAGGCCTTCCAGGACCGTGGCTTGTGCTCCATGAGAGGACCTCTTCCTCCTCCCCTGCTCCTCCTCTGCTCCTCCCCCTCCTCCTCGGAAGAACCTGGGCAGATCGGCTGCTCCCCCGCTCGAATCTGGCACCTGAAGGCGGGCCCCGCTGGAAGGGCGCGCCGGGTGGGAGCTCGGGGACTGCACGCAGGCACGCCCACTCCCACTTCCGCCCGCGGGGCCTGGGCGGAGGAGGAGGGCAGCTGCGGGGCACTTAGGTAGCCCAGGCAGGTCGGCACTGGAGGACCAGCCGCACCCTCCGCCGTCCTCGGCCGCCCTGGGCTCCGCGTCCGGGGAAGCCCAGCGGAGCTGGCTGGCGGGGGGGGGGGGGGGGGGCTGCAACTCCCAGCCCGCGTCTTCCAGGTCCTTCCCAACCCCCAGTCCGCCGGGGCCTCCCCGAAGGCAAACAGCCCTAGATAAGCCTGGAGCTGTTGACAGAGGCAGCCTGCGTCCGCGTGGAAGGGCCCGGAGCGGACTTTGCCTCACAATCTGGCCTTGGGCGGCACTGCCAGCCCTCCCGGCCACCTTTTAGGGCTTCCCCAGGCTGGAAGCAGAGCCCAGCCCACTGACCAGGGAAGGATGCGGCAGGGGACTGACTGTGGCTACACTCTAGGCTGCCACCCTGGCAGCCCCTCCCAGCAGCCTGGTAGACCTGAGGCCCCAGAAGGCTCTGCCTGCCTCAGCCAGGCCCTACGACCTTTCCCTTTACCTCCTAGGAGCAGGCATAGCTTGCCCAGAGCAGGGCAGTTGGGGCTGGGCAGCTGCGCTCCCTCCAGAGACCTTTCCCCTGGTAGAAGGAAAAGTCAGGGGCGGAAGCTGAACAAGCCAAGAGAGAAGCTGGAAGCCTAACCTCTAAGGACAGCTGTCATAACTCTCTCAGAAGCCTTGGCTTACTCCTCAAACAAGTGTGTGTGCGTGTTGGGGGGTGACTCTAGCAGAAGAGAGGGTGTTTGGTTCTTATTCATCTGGTTTTCCTCTCTCAATAACACAGGCTAGGTAAGGAGACCTGGATGCTTGTCCCCTCCTGAACTCAGAACCCCCACACAGCATTTTCCACTAATTATAGAGCAGAATTTAGGTTAACAGACTTCCTTTTTAAAAAGCAAGTGCCCATGGGAAGGTGAAGTCGTGGGTCACTTATACCTTAGTGCAAATTATTTTATAAATTTAAATTGATTGCTCTCCCCGCCACCACCACAGGGAGGCTAGTTTGATAGGACAATTGGAACATGGGGAGGGTGTTGGGCTGGCAGAAGTTTCAGCCAGGAATGATAACGCTAAAAATACAGGCAGCTGGGTGACATCCACAGAGCAAAGGGTCTAATCTGGCGGGAAATAGGTTCTCTGGGGTGACACAGAGCAGGTGTCCTCAAGATTTCCAAACAGCTTAAAAGAGGACCTGCCTGTGGAGAAATACTTCCTGTTCAGCCCTAGCAGTGAGGAATTAGAGTGTTCTCCAGGGAATTCTGGACACAACTTCTTGGCTTTACCTCTGGCTATGTGGTGCTTTTCAGGAGCTGGTATCTCCATGGAAGGAGGGCTGGGCCAAACAATGGGGCTTTGGCCTCCTTGGCAGCTAGACTTCACTCTGCCTTCTGAAACCCTTACAATAAAAGTCTCACCTGATCAAAAATATCTTCCCTGGCCGGGTGTGGTGGCGCATGCCTTTAATCCCAGCACTTGGGAGGCAGAGGCAGAGGCAGGTGGATCTCTGTGAGTTCAAGGCCAGCCTGGTCTACAGAGCAAGCTCCAGGCCAGGTAGGACTAAAGAGAGACCCTGTCTCAAAAATACCAAAAAATACAAAAAAAAAAAAAAAAACACCAAAAAACCTTCCCTGCTGTTATGAGCCAGATTCCCCACCTATCCACCACCCCAGGATGCTTTTCCAGAAGGCTTTCTAGATACATTCATTTGTGAAAGCATCATTCTTTCTTGCTGAAGGAAGACGAAAGATGCAGTGAGTTGTCTTCCATGGCGCTGCATCAACTCATTTCATGCTTGAACATCTCCATTACTGACAAGGGAGCTAAACCTTGTCATAAGAAACCTCAGGAGGTGTCTGGGGGGCTCAGCTGGGATATGGGCATGAAAGGTCTTTGTTGGCTGCACAGCCAGAGCATGTGGCTCTTTGCTCATATGGACTCACAAAACCAGGGTAGCAACAGTGGGTGATGTCTCTGTTCCATATCAGCTTGAAGAAAATTCGATGCTTTTACCATACATTAGTCAGTCAACCAAGTGGTAATAAATTCTTTTGAAGACTTGTCTCACCACGTTTCTCAGGCTGGCGTCAAATTCCTGGGTTGGAAGGATCATCTTCCTTCAGCCTCCCTTGAGTAGCTCTAGCTACAGGCATGTGACCTCACGGCCAGATCATCAGCCCTCTTCTAGCAGGTCCCTCTTCCACCTTCCAGCCCCTTCACTGACCCCCCAAAGGAAGGATGGTGCACTTCTCTCACACAGCCTAGCTCAAAGCCAGTTCTCCCACCAGGAGGACTACAAAGCTAGATATCTCCTATGGTTAAATTCATTCCTATGCCACGATTCCCCTAATTCTGTTAGCAGGCTTCTGAAACCCCCTGAAGCTTTCACCAGTAAATTCATTCCTTTGGATGAAGACAAAGGTGTCCGGCCTCAGGGAGAGTCCTCAGGCCCAGCTAGAGATTAAAACCTTCAAGCACCTTATAGCTGCAAATTGCTCCACCTTATGTGAAGCTCTCTGTCCTGAGGTATCCCATTTGACCTCCAGAAGGAGTCTATGAAAACTGCTAGAGTGATCGGATTGTGGGGAGGAAGTTGGGCTAGTAGAGCTGGAGTCTGGAGGAAGTCGGGTGTGAGGATGCTAACTTTCCTGAGCCTTGATTTCCTTCTGCAAAAGGGAACCACTGCCTATAATGGCCAGCATGATTTCCAAGTTGAATGTGAAGACGTTTAAGATGCTGCTGCCAAATATACATACCACATAAATCACCTTCCTGGAATTTTACTTGAGGATTTGGGGGTGAGGAGTTTTATAATAAAACTTGGATTTATTCAGCAAAATGCAAACCTTGTATGTATTTAAAGATTTATAAAAGGAGTTTTGAGAGATGTCTTGCTTCTAGTGGGCTGCTTCTGGCTACACCCCCAGATCTCTGGGGATTGGACACGTGATCACACCCTAGTATATCATGCTGGGACTTCAGTGGGAAGATGAGAAGTGCCCGGCATGCAGTATGCAGTCAGTAAGTGGTGGCTCGTGTTAGGGCAGCTGCTACATTCTCCCAGAGGAAAACAGGCCCACATGGATGACAGCACTTGCTTGGATTCACTGAGCTAGAAAGTGTGGAGTCCAGAACTGCAACCAACTGTCCCCTCCCTACCCAGGGCTTGGTCACCAATTCCATCTCTTCTCCTAGGCAAGGTTTCTGGTCAGCAACCTTCTGCTTCTTAGGTTACCTCCTCAGTTCTTAGTGTTCTCTTTTGGCAAGGAGGCTGTTTCCTGGGTTCTAGGAACTCTCTGAAAGGCAAGCATCCTTGGGAGGAGGCAGCAGTCAAGACACGTAAGTGAGCTGCAGAGAGTAGACAGGGACTGCTGAGTCTGGGGTGGGAGTGGAAAGATCCTGAGTGTGAGATACTTTCAGGATTGCCGGGAGCTCTACCCCTAAATACCTACATTTACCAGCAGTTTTGTCTAAGAGGATAGGTTCTCTGCTTTCAGCCCACACTCAGGCCTCAGGTTCCTAGATCTAGATCAGAACCAAAGGTGCCTTGGCTTTATCAACCCATGTGTTGTGTGAAGCCCATGGGCAGCTAATGGGTCTTGGGGAACCCCAAGCCATTCTTTCTACAAGTCCTGGCATGCTGGCCTCCCTTCCCTGGTCCTGTTAATGGTTGATTCTGATTGGTCTGTTTCCCCAAAGGAGAGGAACCAGGTCCCAAGTGACTACACCCACAATCTAGTTTTGCCCTAATTCTACAAAGCTAAATGCAGATTTTTGGTCCCTCCCCAGGCCTACCCGGGATTTCCCTGTGCTAGGTCTTACAATCACCAAGGGTGACCACCAAGTGATTCTGACATTCACAAAAGTTGGAAGACCTCAATGGAGCAATTTAGTGTGCAGTGGGAAGCTGGGTTCAAACCTGAGCTTTCTGATGCTAGAGAAGCTAGGCCCACCCTCTTTGCCTGTTTCAGTGCCTGCCACGCTGGTTCACAAGGAACTTCCTCTGGTGGGTGGGTGGATGGATGGGTGGGTGGGTGAGTGAGTGATGAAGGCAAAGATGAAAAGAACAAATCCTGGGGCCCTGCCCTAACTGCGCCTAGTGGTGTGGGGTCTGGTGAACGCCTATTTTAGAGAGGAAGGCCTTAGCATAACAGAGGCTGCAGCTTGGGACATGTTGCTTTCAGAAAAGTCATTGGCAGAAGATCCGTACCATGGTGAATCTGCCAGTCATGAGTCCTTTCAAGAAACGCTACTCCTGGGTGCAGCTTGCAGGGCACACAGGTGAGCATCGCTGCAGGTGGATGGGGTTGCTGGGATAGGAAGGGGCCAGGCCCTGCTAACCAACCGATGAAACCGCAGGGAGTTTCAAAGCTGCAGGCACTAGCGGCCTGATCCTGAAGCGCAGCTCAGAGCCGGAGCACTACTGCCTGGTGCGGCTGATGGCGGACGTGCTGCGTGGTTGTGTGCCTACCTTCCACGGAGTAGTGGAGCGCGATGGCGAAAGCTACTTGCAGTTGCAGGACCTGCTTGACGGCTTCGATGGGCCTTGCGTGCTTGACTGCAAGATGGGTGTCAGGTTTGTGTCCCCTCTCGGTCGGGCATAATCAATGGGGACTGAGTAACTGGGACAGATACTCAAAACTGTCCAGAACGAATGCTTCATGGGGGTCCCGTCTGCACCCCTTCATGCGCCGACCCCTGCCCACACCTCACAGAACTTACCTGGAAGAGGAACTGACCAAGGCCCGAGAACGGCCCAAACTGCGGAAGGACATGTACAAGAAGATGTTGGCAGTGGACCCTGAGGCGCCTACCGAAGAGGAGCACGCTCAGCGCGCAGTCACCAAACCGCGTTACATGCAGTGGCGCGAAGGCATCAGCTCCAGCACCACGCTCGGCTTCCGCATCGAGGGCATCAAGGTAGGCCAGGCTCCCTTGTCTTCGAAAGGCGGGGCCCTTCATCTGCCCTAACCTCCACACCTGCGTGTCCTTCTGTTTCTTGAATGCTGCCATCAGGAGACGCCCTCTGGCGGCCACCTCTTGGTCTCCGGAGGTTAAGGTCCTAGGGAGGTACCACTGCCCTTGCATGCTCCTCTCTCCCTCAGGTGGGTCCGGGTCCCTGACACTCCTTGCTCACCTCCTTCAGAAAGCCGATGGATCTTGCAGCACCGACTTCAAGACTACACGCAGCCGAGAGCAGGTGACTCGTGTCTTTGAGGAGTTCATTCAAGGAGATGCTGAAGTGCTGGTGAGAACGGGTTCCTAGGACCCTGAGGTTTTGAGGCACGCGGGGGCGTAGTTCCTCCTGATCTTTCTCTCCAGTGCTCTGTCCTATGTGCCCTCCTGAGTAAACACTCAACTTAGTGTACTGTAATTGCTCCTATGTGGGCCACATGGGGGCTGGGTCTTCCTAAGGACTGTATTTGCCAAGCTGAAAATGCATGACATCTCTCAATGTTAGTAGAGCCTCCCTTACTATGTATTAATTTTCCCATTCTACCCTTTCCAGAGGAGGTATTTGAACCGTCTGCAGCAGATCCGGGACACCCTTGAAATCTCAGAGTTCTTTAGGAGGCACGAGGTAAGAGGTGGGTGGACTCAGCGCCGGGCCTGTGCTTTACGAGGGCTAGACTGGGAAAAGTGGGGGCTTCTCCTGCAAAGGACGGTGGCCTGACTGCCGTGGCGGGTCGGCAGGTGATTGGCAGCTCGCTCCTCTTCGTGCATGACCATTGCCATCGCGCTGGTGTGTGGCTCATCGATTTTGGCAAGACCACGCCCCTTCCCGATGGCCAGATCCTGGATCATCGGAGGCCTTGGGAGGAGGGCAACCGTGAGGACGGCTATTTGCTGGGGCTGGACAATCTCATTGGCATCCTGGCCAGCCTGGCTGAGAGATGAGGCTGTCCCCACACTTGGGCCGTCTGGTCAGACAGATAATGGACCTGTGGCTGCATCCCTACCATGCATGCGGGCAAGAGACTGGAACCCCGCTGGGCGGGCAGTTGGCATGGTCCTGCAGGACTAGGTGCCATCCACTGAAGTGGTGCACTACCAACATGAGGCGTTTGCCTCCACATGAGCCCCAGCCTCCCAGAGCTGACTGACACTAAGTTACAGAAGGGGAAGGGAACTGTGGGCTTCTTCCTCAGCCCAGCTCTTCTGAGATGGGTCAACAGCCCCCCAGAGGGGCCAGATACAGAATTTTATTTCACAGGTATAGACCTATTGGTCTAACTTCTACACTACAGTGGACACCCCTTCCTAATAAAACGCAAAAGATGCTGCTTCTGTGACTCAAGCTTCATCTGTTACACCTCTGAACCATTCTCCTTCAGCTCCAGCAGAATCTTTCATGTCCACTCAGATAACTGAAAGATGAGATTTTGGGGGGGGAGGGCTGGAGAGATTGCCTAGTGGTTAAGAGCTCCGACTGCTCTTGCAGAGGACCTGGGTTCGATCCCCAGCACCCACATGGCAGCTGAGAGCTGTCTTTGACTCCAGTCCCAGGGGAATCTGACACCTCTTCTGACAAAAAAAAGAAAAAGAAAAAGATGAGATTTTTATTACTACTACTACTATTACTACTACTACTACTATTATTATTATTATTATTATTATTATAAACATCTGCGGGGCCAGGGACTGGCCAGAAGAAAGATGCTTATGGTAAGAGGGCAATCCAGGACCCCCCACTGACTCCTAGATTGGGTGGGTGGGCAGCCTGTGGTTCCAAAAATCAAAGACTGGGAGTGACCAGACCTTTCCCAGGGAGGCCTGGGCTGGTTTCCAGTGCGGAAGGCCAAGGCTGCCAGGACAGCTCTGGGACAGAACATGCAGCACAGACTGCAGGGGGCAGAGGCTACTAGAATAACAGGCCACCTAGATGCCTGGAAAGGAATGCAGGGAGGAGCCATTGCTGAAGCCAGTGCCGGAGTCTTCACCCTCAGGGCCCCTTGGGGCCCAGGACCCATAGGTGGGGTTCCAAAGGTTCTGAGGTTGGAGGCCTTGGGATTTGAGGCCAGCAGGCAGCCAAGTGGCAAGAGGGCTTCCTCTCTGGTTTTTCAAGTTCTCTGAACACTGGTCCAGGGGCTGTAGGGATCTAAGGCCCTCAAAGGACCTGTTCGTCAGCCCAGAAGCCCCTTCCTCCTCCAAGATGGGGCCTAGTTCCACTGGCAGGGGTGAGTTCAGCACATCAGGGTCCTATAATGAGAACAGAATAACAGGGAGCCATACTGTTTTGTGCCTTTCTTCCCATCCCACAGTGGAAGGGATCACAGGGATTGAGAACGTTGAAGGGTCGGGGGGGCACACCTGAGTACAATATTGAAGGCGCTCCAAGATGCTGGCAAAGTTCGGGCGGAGCTCAGGCTGGTGCTGCCAACATTGGGTCATGATTCGGTACCTAGGGAAAGGCAGAAGTTCATGCCTTTCATGATCTTCAGGGACCCCCCCCCGGGGGGGGGCAGCACTGTTGACTCACACTGGCCCAGGACAGCCCCTAGGAGGGTCCATTCGGCTCCCTTTGATGATGAAATCCAGAACTTCCTGGTTCGTATGCCCGGGATAGGGCATATACCCAAGTGAGAAGATCTCCCAGAGCAGTACCCCAAAAGACCTGCAGCAGGGGCAGAGGAACAGGTGAGACCCATCATGTTGTGGCCTCCCCTTCCCTTCTGTGAGGTGGCCAGGAAGGACAGGATTAGCCTCAAAGCAGAGGAAGGGAGCACAAGGGCCATGCTGTCACCAGGAGTCTGTTTTCGAGGTGAAGACACCCTCGAGGAGAGCCTCGGGAGGCATCCACTTGACAGGGAGCAAGGCCCGGCCCCCCTTGCGGTAGTAGCTGGCCCTACAGGAAGGAGGAGGAGAGCGATGAATTTTTCCCATTCTGTCAAGCTGCTGGTGAGCCCCCTTAGAGCAGCAGCTTCACCCGCCCTCCACCTCAACAATCCCTGCTCACCGGTAGATATCTCTCGCCATCCCAAAGTCCCCAATCTTGGCCACTCTTCTGGGCCCAGTGCAGCTGAGCAGGCAGTTCCGGGCAGCAATATCTCTAGAATAGGACAGCCCACCCAAAACCAAAACAAAAGAAACAAACGAAAAAACTGGTAGAATTCAGGAGCCCTGAGATGTTGCTTTCAGTGTTTATTAGGTCTATTGTTTTGGGGGCAAGTTAGGCTGAGCTCCCTCCCCTCAAGCCAGGATTGATCCGAACCTGTGGATGAAGTGATTTTCCTCCAGGTAATGGCAACCCTTGGCTATGTCCTGAGCCAGCTGCAACAAGTCCTGCATGGCCAGAGACGATGGCTGGCCCTGGTTGGGCAGAAGGAGAACCAGTTGATCCAGGTCTTAGACAGGGTCTAAGGGGTCCGGAGGGCTCAGAGGAAGGTCTTACCAGTTGTGGCCGGCTGTGCCTCAGAAAACTCTTCATATCCCCTCCAGACATCAGTTCCAGCAAAATGAGACGAGGGGCAGCTCGGAAGCTGAGGCCCACACAGCGCACAATGTTCTGATGGCTGAACTTGCTGAGTGGGGTGTTGCACGTACCCCATGCAGGGAAATAAGCATGTTCTAGGATTCATGAAACTTCAGAAGACCTCTGTGCCCTAGACTTGCTGCTGCCTCCACCCTGAAGGGAGGAGAAGCCGTTCCTGCCTCCCACTCTGCCTCCTACCTGCCCGCTCCGTACCTGATGATGAGCGCCTCCATGAGGAAGTCCAGCTCGTCCTGAGGGGAGCAGAGCTCTGGCAGCGTCTGAGGAGGAAAAGCAGAGATCCTGAGCACTGGCTGGGCGCTGCAGAGGACAGTTCCCAGAGCACAGGCAGAAGTCCATCCCCCACGTCCTCCTGCTCCTTCTCACCTTGATGGCCACCTGCAGAGGACTGCAGTCCCCAGGAAGGCCAGTAACCAGTCCCTCATACACCTCCCCGAAGGCACCATGGCCCAGGGCTCTGCAAGACAAGTTGGAAGGGAGAGGGTGACTAGTACGGAGAAGGGCCGTAGAGGGTGTTGTGCCCCTTGGTCTCTGTTCCTGACCCCATAAACCCAGATGACCCTATCTGAGCTCGTTCTAGTCATGAATGTTCTCAGGCACAAGCCTGGAAGTGTGATGCTGCCACAGAGCCAGGGGACAAGCAAGGACAGGCAGAGCTGGAGTCAGAGTCCAGGTGGCCTAAGACCTCCCTTTGTGCTAATGGGCACACACACTTGGGAAGAAAGGCAACTGTAGGCTCCAGAACAGCCATATTCCAAGGTCCCTATCCTTCCAGAACTGAGCTAAAAGCTGACATGTAGCTTCCATCTTCTCTGCGCACGAGGGATTGAAGTTGGGTGCTTTCTGGGACCAGGGCAAAGAGCAGGATTGGGGAGGCAGGGGATCAGAGTGCATAGAGGGCTCACCTGAGAAGAGTGACATTGTCTGGTGAAACCTCGGTGAGCCCTGGGGGCAGAGGCCAGGACTGGGCGGGGCTGAGTCCCAACTGACAGTAATAGGGATTGGGGGCCGTCCTAATGGCAGAGGTCCGAAGCTTGCTCAGCTCAAGCTCAGGGCCCGGCAGTCTGGACCCCCGCAGGTTCTGCCACTTCTTCTGGTTCACTGAAGGTAGGAGGAATAGGTGTGCACCCTCTACCTTCCCATCAGGCCCGCCCTGCTTCCCGCGGCCCAGGACACCCTTCCAGGAGCTTTTCAAGTAAACATTTTCCCCAAGATTCTAGAGCTTCTACTTTTAGAGGAGTCAGCCATTGCTTTGTGGGGCCAGGGGCCTGAAGTTGGTCATATCTGCCCCAGGAACTGCACAGAAACCCATCACATCTTAGGGGAGAAGGGGCAGTCTGCATCAGCCATGCCTACTAGATGCTCCATACCCAGAATCAGGACTCCACACACCATAAGAAGACTCAGTGTCAAGGCTGCCACTACGGCTCCCATCAGAACTAGAGAGCTTGTGCTGGACAGGTCTAGGGAGAAGGAAAGACATTTTCAGTGGGAAGCTCCTCTGTCCGACCCCCAAGTGTTTCTCTCTCTCTCTCTCTCTCTCCGTGTTTCTTGTTTTTTTTTTTAAGTCAGGGTCTCCCAGTGTAGTCCAGGCTGGCCTCAAACTTTCAATTCTGCTTTAGCCTTCCCAGTGTGGTGTTGGGATTACAAGTGTGTGCCACCATGTCAGGCTACCCTCAAGTCTTATTCATGCTTGAAGGCTCGGCAGTATTTATTTTTTCATATCATCTCCAATTATCCTAGACAAAAGTAACTTCTCTCTCCTGAGAATTCCTGAAACATTTGATACCTCCCATAGCAACTGCCATTTTTAGATACATATCTATATCTAAATATCCGCCTCACCCCCCCCCACTGGCCTATATGTTCCTTGACAGAAGAGCCTGCACTGAGCATCTCCAATCCTTTACCCAGCACTCCACACAGTGCCTGGCACACAAGAAGCCTCTGTATCAATTTTCCCAGAGTCTTACTGCTCCTGCCAGCTTGTGACCTGGCAGGCAGACTGAGGGCAAAGGCAAGACATACCCATGCAAGTGATACTATCCACAGCTAGCTTCATGCCCTCTGGGCATGTGCATTCGGCGGTCTGGAGCTCTGGCTGCCACTGGCAGTCTTTCAGGGGGCAGTGACTGCAATTGGGGTGCCTGCGGATCTCCACCTCTCCGTGCCTCTCTGTGACTGAGTAAAAGTGAAACAGTGGGGTGAGGGTGGAGAGGAGGAATGCGGTATGGAGATGTATACAACTTCTAGTTCAGGATAAGGAGCAGTGTCAGGCCCACCAAGCACACAGGGTAGTGAGAGAGCCTGGGGACTTACTGGTTGATTCTTTCTTTTTCTTTCCTTTCTTTCTTTCTTTCTTTCTTTCTTTCTTTCTTTCTTTCTTTCTTTCTTTTTTTCTTTCTTTCTTTCCTTTCTTTCTTTTCTTTCTTTCTCTCTTTCTTTCTTTCTCGGTCTGTCTGTCTGTCTGTCTGTCATTCTTTCTTTCTTCCTCTCCTGAGGACTTATTTTATTGGTTGATCCTTCCTTCCTTCCTTCATTGGTCTTTTTGAGACAGGGTCTCCCTGTAGCCCCAGCTAGCCTGGAACTCACTATGTAGACCAGGCTGGCCTTGAACTCACAGAGATTTGCCTGCCTCTGGTTCCCAAGTCCCAGGATTAAAGTGGTGCACCACCACGGCGGTGATTTTATTTCTTTTGTGTGTTTGTGTGCAGAGGTCAATTGTGGACACATGTGCCTGTTAAGTCAGAAGGCAACTTTTAAGATTCAGTTCTCTCCTTCTGCCATGGATTCCAGGCATCAAACTCACGTTGTCAGGCTTGGGATGAAAGTGCTTGACCCGTGAGCCATCTTGCCAGCTCTCCCGGGTTGGGGTGGGGGACGACTTTTGTGAAACCAGTTCGTGCCTCTACTGGGATCCTTGAGCCCCAAGGTGTGTGGAAAGAACTCCTACCAAAGGATACTTGACCAACAGTCTAGAATGATGTATGCTAGAATTGCAACTCACAGACACTTCCCAAATGTTCTTGTGCTGGGTAAGAATCTGGTAGTTTACAGCACAAAGCAGATTGTACCTATGGTTGTATGTCCAGGGCTTGAGGAAGATGGCAGGCCAAGCTGAGAGGCAGGGAACTGAGGCCAGTACCTGCCAGAGGCTGGAGATAGAGCTCACTGCTGGGGTGGATGAAGGATACTCCATCTTCCCCGTCTGCCCAGAGGATGTCAGACTCTGAAGCATCACCTCCTGGAAATTCAGGATGATTAATTATAAGAACAGGTTGGTGAATACAGAGTATACAGCTGTCACAGCTGACACACTATGAAGAGTGGAAAGCCACAGTCTCCCAGTGAAAATTCTAATGTGGCTTCCTCTACATTGACACTGCCATACAAGTGCAAAGGGGCTAGAGTTTGAGGACTAACTGGTCTGCTGGAACCTGAAGACCTGTCCTAGGCTTTTGGGATACCCCTTGTCTGTCTGAACCCCTAGACCCCTGTCCTTAGCTTTGAGACAGGAGAGGGCAAGCCCACACATTCCATATCTGTGTGAACACAGATTTTTTTTTTTTTTTGGTCTTTTCCAGACAGGGTCTCCCTGTAGCTCCAGCTGTCCTGGAACTCACTCTGTAGACCAGGCTGGCCTTGAACTCACAAAGATCCACCTGCCTCTGCCTCCCAAGTGCTAGGACTAAAGGCGTGCGCCACCACGCCCAGCAAACACAGATTTTATATGTTGTATTGTAAAGTATTTATGAACAGTTCTGTCTAGAAAGACACAAAGGCTCTGGTTCTTTACAGCCGTAGTCCCCAAACTCTGGAGCATCTTAGAACAAATTAAAACAGATGGCTGGGACCTTCTCCTGGAGCCTGGTAATACATTTATCTTTCAAATTTATTACAGCAATTTTATTTAATATTTGTGTTATGTGTATGAGTGTTTTGCCTGCATGTGTGTAAGTGTAATCTTTCAAATTTATTACAGCAATTTTATTTAATATTTGTGTTATGTGTATGAGTGTTTTGCCTGCATGTGTGTAAGTGTACCAATGTTGTGCAATGTCCGTGGAGGCCAAAAGAGAGCTATACACAATTCTTAGCTGCCATGTGAGTACTAGGAATGGACCCCAGGTGCTCTGCAAGAGCAGCCAGTGCTCTTAACCACTGAGCCATCTCTCCAGCCCCAGCAATTATTATTATTTTTTTTTGAGACAGGGTCTCCCTGTAGCTCCGGCTGTCCTGGAACTCACTCTATATACCAGGCTGGCCTCGAACTCACAGAGATCCGCGTGCTTCTGCCTCCCAAGTGCTAGGATTAAAGGCGTGTGCCACCACACTCAGCATTTATTTATTTTCCGTATGTGTATCAGTGTACTGTGCACCCGTGTCGTGCAATGCCGCGGAGGTCAGAAGAGGGTGTTGGATTCCCCTGGAACTGGAGTTCTCCTGGAATTGGAGTTTCAGACGGCTCTCGGCCGCCATGTGGGTGCTAGGGATCGAACCCGGGTCCTCTGTAAGAGCGGTCGGCGCTCTTAACCGCTAGGCCATCTCTCCAGGCCCCCCAGCAATTAGTTTTTAACTGACAAATAAAATTATATATTCTTACTGTGTATGATCCTTTGAAAAGTGTGCATTGCACAAATCAACATATGCACCACTCACCTATTTCTTGTGGTAAGAACACCTCAAATCTACTCTTTTAGTCATTTTCTTTTAAAAAAATTTTTTTAATTTTTATTTATTTCCGTATGTGTATGAATGTACTGTCTGCATGCAGGTTTGTGCACTCGTGTCATGCAATGCCGCGGAGGTCAGAAGAGGGCGTCGGATTCCCCTGGAACTGGAGTTCTCCTGGAATTGGAGTTTCAGACGGCTCTCGGCCGCCATGTGGGTGCTGGGGATCGAACCCGGGTCCTCTGCAAGAGCTGTCGGTGCTCTTAATCGCTAGGCCATCTCTCCAGCCTGAAAGCCTATCTTTAAGAAACAACAAATGCGAACTCTCGTGCAAACAGGGCAGGTACACAGCTCGGGCGGGGTGGTCTGGCACAGGGGCAGCTGGGAGAGGGTCTCGCTCTGAACCCTCTTGCTGGGGTCCCCGTCCCAGAGGTGCCGGGGCACGGGCTAGGTCAGGCGCCCCCCTCCCCAGGGGGGGGCAAGGGAATTGCTGAGAATCCAAGTGGTCTTCCTTTTGGAGAACCTTCAGAAAAGAAAGAGAGGACTGACTTAGGCTTCCAACATCTAATATATACACAAAATTGAAAACCTGAAACCTAGGCAAGTCAATACACTATAAAAATAAAAAAAAAAAGGAAGGAGGAGGAAAGGGGAAAAAAGCATCAGAAGGAGGCAAACAAAACCATCCGCTAATACAGTGAAAAGTCATTTGTGACTTGAACCACAAAAGGGAAACTCACATGCCAGGGACACGACGAAGGGACAACATGGGAAAGGCACAGAATATTCCCACACCAAGCCCTACCAAACCTGCAGGAGATAGCTACAATGGGATCCCCTTGGAGGAGACCCAAGGAACAGAGCTTAGAGGAATAATTGCAGACACATACAGAGAAATTAAAGAAAACAAAGAAGAAGTCAGAGAACTAAAGAGAGAGAATGAAAAACTCAAAAAGGACCTAGAGGGATACAATGACAAACTTTGGAAATAACTAAAGGAACAGAACGACAAACTCCAGAAAGAACTAGAGGGAGAAAAAAACTCCGAATGGAAGTAGAAACACTGAAAAAGGAAGCCAATCAAAGAAGTAAGGAGCACCAAGAAGAGATTGAGAAGCACAAAGAAGAGATTGAGAAGCTCAAAAAGGAAATGGAAGTACTAAAGAAAACACAGGAGGAAACAAAAAAGGAATTAGAACACTCAGTCAATCAAGAAGAAAGAAAAGGAAAAAGCCTCAGAAGTAGAATGGAGGAAGCAGAACAAAGAATATCAGATCTGGAAGATAACACAGAGCAATTAAATAGCTCAAATAAATTTGGGATATACAGACGTATGGCTGCCACTGCTGCACAGTATTTCCAGGCAGATGAGGTGTAGCTAGTGCTGACGGAGGAGTCTTGCGTGACTCAAGGAAACTTATATTTGCTTTATTGGTTTAGTGGTCTTTGGTAANCGCTCTGGGAGGAGGACCGGGACCCCATCGCCCAGCCGTGCGCTCTGGGAGGAGGACCGGGACCCCATCGCCCAGCCGTGCGCTCTGGGAGGAGGACCGGGACCCCATCGCCCAGCCGTGCGCTCTGGGAGGAGGACCGGGACCCCATCGCCCAGCCGTGCGCTCTGGGAGGAGGACCGGGACCCCATCGCCCAGCCGTAGGCTGGGACGGCCAAAGCCCAAGAGCACCTACCCGGAAGATGTAGGTGGCGCCCCCGCCTCCGCCGCCCCCACCGGCCCAGCGATGGAAGCCCGAGACCCTTTTGGTCCCATCCGTCGCCACGGGCTCCTCAGAGACCCAAGACTCTCCCAGGCAGACGAGCTGACTCTCGGGGCTCCCCTGCGTAGCACCCAGGGGAAATCAGTCCGCGCGGCCACCGACCCTACCGCCGGACATGCA
This sequence comes from Rhizomys pruinosus, assembly GCA_009823505.1. Lineage (NCBI taxonomy): Eukaryota > Metazoa > Chordata > Mammalia > Rodentia > Spalacidae > Rhizomys > Rhizomys pruinosus. Next base: position 426,440 of record VZQC01008972.1, on the reverse strand, counting down.
GGTGTCCCGGCACCAAGGACCCCGCCCCGTCGCAGGATGCCCCTTTCCGACAGGCCACGCTTACTCCGGGACAAGCGTCGTCTCCCTGCTGTCCCACCAGGATGTACAGCGGCTCCCCACGCCGAAGCGAGAAGACCGCGGAGAGGAAGACGCCGTGCGCCCGCGACAGGTGGTTCCTGGCGCCTTTGCCACCCGCGGCTCCGTAGGCTGAGATCCTGCGGAAAAAGGACGCAGAGTCCCGGAGCCTGCTCCCTCCATCAGGCCGCCCTGGGCAAAAATTGGAGTCAGGCGGCTGGAAAACTTCTAAGGGATGGGAAAATGGCTTGCAATTAGGTTCTACACATATTTTCGGAGTGTTAATGGAGATGGAGAGAATTTCAAGTCCAGGTGAGGCCACCTCTCGTTGGGGGCCGTTTGGTCTGCGGTTACAGGATCCCGGGTACCCGCTAAGTGCGGGTAACCCTCCCAGCTGCCAGTCTTCAGGTGGCCGGCGCTAGGCTTCTCCGCGGCGGAACGCCCTAAGGCGCAAAGTGGTGTGCCACCCCGCCCTCCTTCCCCGACTGCAGAGTCTCAGCCAAGCACTTACAGATACTGGCCAGTGTCTGGCGCCCGCCACTGCTGCACGCCTCTCAGAGGCCCCGAGGCAGCCACTGTCACCACCACGCTGCTCCCTGCGTATGCCCAGTCACACTGTTTTTGTGTGGGGCCCCTGCGACCGCTGGCTCCACAGGTGTTGAACACCCAAGGCCCCTCCCTATCTGGGAGCGAGGAAGAAGGAGTCTCTGAGTCCCCGAACAGACCTAGGGATCTGGGGCTAGTGGGCAAAGACAAACCAGAAGCTCACCTAGAGAATCTGGGAGGGAGGCTGCCTCCAATCCGTGGGGCGTGGGAGTGACTTTCCAGTCCCAGGGGCTTGGAGTTAGCAGCGGCAAGGGCGAGGATGTCTGAAAAGGCGCCTGGGACCCCGAGCTGGAGCAAAGAATGGCTCCTGAAAAGATGAGAAAGATGAGAGGGAGGTCGAGGGGTTGGGAGAGAGCGCAGAGTGTGAAGAGAGGAGACAGATAAGAGACAGCCAGTGCAGAGCAGGGCCGCAGGGCCGGCGGCCACACCCCTAACGCCGCCCGCGGCCGCACAGCAGCGTGGAAGCAGGCGACCATCCTACTCGGCCGCCCAGGCCTCGCAAGGTGTCCGCGAACAGCAAGTTCTCCCCTCCAGAGTCCTTCCCACTGGATGACCTGGGGACTGCAGTGAGCCGGGGCCTGCAGCTCCCCCCCCCCCCGCCCATTTCCTCCGCTTAGATGTTGCTCCCACTCCCAGCAGTGCTGAGACCCCAGGGGTTGTCCTTTCCAAACTGCGTGATCTGATTCTCAGATCCGGGCGCGCGCTGCGCTTTTCCCGCTGCATTCTAGAAGCATGGATCAGAGATTTGGTTCGAGACCTCGGAAGGAACCTCTGCGACGCAGTCTGTCTTGAATGCAGCCGCAAGTCTAGAAAGGTGCCTGGGATTGGCGGTTCCCTGACCGCCAGACAGCGCTTACCTGCAGCTCCTAGCCACAGCAGTAGGCGGTCGGAGCAGCCCATCGCCAGATCGGATCCGACGGTCTCGCACAGAACTCGCAGCTCTGGCTTCAGTTCACAGGCGTGTCCGACAGTCCGTGAGCCATCGCCACTGCCCAGCCGACCTCAAGCCGGCCTGGCCACGCCCACTTCAGACCCCAGAATGCAGAGGAGGAAAAGGCGGGGCATGTGGGCAAAGAGTTCCCAGGCTTCCGGGAGAGGCTCTCACCTAGAGGCTCTCTGTCTCCACTCGAAGGGTCTCTCTCTGGCTGCCTTAGAGACCAGGTTGGCTTCGAGGTCCTTTTGAAGTAAAGGCCGGGAAGGCGCTTAGCCACACCCTACGCGGGACAGTGGCTGTGGTTTCTCCTACTGGAGGAGAAGGAAAACAATTCATGGTGGTAGCGTGTGTGCCAGTGTGTGTTTGTGTGTGTGTGTGTGTGTGTGTGTGTGTGTGTGTGTGTTATCACTTGTGAGAAGTACTACCGTCCCCAGTAAATTATCCTTGCTTGTGGCTGCTGGTGAGCCTAGTCGAGCCTTTCTGACCCGCAAAATGGAACCGCCCTGATCCTCTCAGACTCATGGATTTCTGCGTTACCACACACAGTTCCACACTTCTACCATGACTAGACAAGAAGTCAGAAAACTGGGACAGGGTAGCTGTACCTATAATCCAGCACCTGAAAGAGGAGAGAGACAGGAGGCCCCAGAGTTCAAGGTTATCCTTTGCTGCCTATCAGGTTGGAGGCCAGCCTAGGCTACATGAGACCTGTCTCAAAAACAACCAAAAAAGGTAAGAAAGATGTTAGAAGATGCAAGTGCTGCTACAGGATCCCTAGTCAATGGCAAAGTAGCCAGCCACCCACAACTGCTCTGAGACAGTACTGTATTTCTACCACCTTCAAAATCACATGAAGGTGGGGGCTGGAGAGATGGCCTAGCAGTTAAAAACACCGACTGCTCTTGCAGAGGACCCTGGTTCGATCCCCAGCACCCACATGACGGCTGAGAACCATCTTTAACTCCAGTTCCAGGGGAATCAGACGCCTTCTTTTGACCTCTGCAGCATTGCACGACATAAAAATTTACATGCAGACAGTACATTCATACACACAAAAAAATAAATAAAAATTTAAAAAATCATTAAAAAAAATTACATGAAGGTAAAACCACAGGAGGCAGAGGCAGGTGGATCTCTGTGAGTTCAAGGCCAGCCTGGTCTACATAGTGAGTTCCAGGCCAGCTGAGGCAGGGAGACCCTGTCTCAAAAAGACCAGGAAAAAAAAAAAAAAGAAAAACCAAAGTAAATAAATAAAAAAGTAAACAAAATAAAAAGATACCCAAAATCTAAGAGGGGCACTTGGATTAGCCTTCATGTTTTTTGTATGTCTTTTTTTTTTTTTTTTTTTTTCTTTTCGAGACAGTGTCTCCCTGTAGCTCCAGCTGTCCTGGAACTCGCTCTGTAGACCAGGCTGGCCTTGAACTCACAAAGATCCACCTGCCTCTGCCTCCCAAGTGCTAGGATTAAAGACGTGTGCCACCACACCCGGCACCTTTTTTTTTTTTTTCTTTTGAGATAGGGTCTCAGTATGTAGCTCTAGTTGGCCTAGAACTCACAGAGATCAGCCTGCCTGCCTCTGTACCCCAAGTGCTGGGATGTGCTAGCATGTACCACATGACACCTAGCTATGTTCTCTATCTTTTGTTCAAAATGCTAACTTTAAACTGGGCGTGGTGACATAATTCCAGCATGTAGAAGGCTAAAGCAAGAGGATTACTCTGAGTTCAAAGCCAGTTTGGGCAACATATTAAGTTCCAGGACAGCCTGGGCTACAGACTGAGACCTTGTCACAAAAAGAAGAAGAGGAATTAGGAGGAGGAGGAGGAGGAGGAGGAGGAGGAGGAAAGGAGGAGAGGAAAAAGCCAGGCATGGTGGCACATGCCTTTAATCCCAGTACTCAGGAGGCAGAAGCAGGTGGATCTTGGTGAGTTCAAGGCCAGCTTGGTCTACAAAGCAAGTTCCAGGCCAGCTGGGGCTACAGGGAGACCCTGTCTCCTCAAAAATACCCCCTCTCAAAAAAAGCTTTTCCAGCAGTGACTACCTCCTGAGAACATGCCTCTCCCTAGGGATCTCTTTCCAGAAAAGGAAACAGAGAAGCAGTGCCTGGTGCATGGCTCCAATGCCTGCCTCATGGGAGTGAAGTGCCCAAGATGCTATATAATCATCACGGTAGGGGCTGGAGAGATGGCTCAGTGGTTAAGAGTGCCGACTGCTCTCTTGGAGGAACAGGGTTCGATTCCCAGCACCCACATGGCAGCTAAGAACCGTCTTTGAGCCGAGCATCACCACCTTCAATTCTAGCACTCAGGAGGCGGAGGCAGAGGCAGGTGGATCTCTGTGAGTTCAAGGGCAGCCTGGTCTACAGAGGGAGTTCCAGGACAGCTGGGGTTATAGGGAAACCCTGTCTTAAAAAAAAAAAAATCATCATAGTCTTTAGCCATGTACAAAAGATAGTTGTTTGTTTGAGACAGGGCCTAGCTGTCCTAGCTAGCCTGGAACTTGCTATGTAAACCAGGCTGGCTCGGATCTCACAGAGATCTACCTGCCTCTGCTTCCCTAGTGAGTGTTAGGTTCATTGTGAGGGGAGACTCTGTGCAGAGAGGAGAAAATGTCAGGACTCCGATGAGAAGGAAGTTGGGTTTATTTCAGACATGGCGGCTGGCCTGCCTATGTCAGGGATTAGAATGACCAGCATTAGAACGTACCCCAAGTGGCAGGGTTTTTTGTTTTTTTTTTTTTGTCTTTTCGAGACAGGATCTCCCTGTGGCCCCAACTGTCCTGGATCTCACTCTGTAAACCAGGCTGGCCTTGAACTCACAAAGATCCGCCCGCCTCTGCCTCCAGAGTGCTAAGATTAAAAGCGTGTGCCACCACGCCCGGTGAAAGAAAGTGGCAGTTTTATACCCAGGCACACAAGGAAGTGAGTTTTCCAGGAAGTGGGGGCAAGGAGACTGGGGAGTGGGTGTAGGTGGGTCTGCGGCTGGTATCAGCAGGTCTCCGGTGAGGTGCGATTGCAGGATGTTGCAGCAGCATTTCTCAGGTTGCAGAAACGCATTTCAGGATAATTATTTCTCGGGACTTCTGCCTCATTTGGCCTTCTGAAGTCCCTGACTTAGGTGGGCTACAACCCTACAGTGAGGGCTGGTATTAAAGCCATGAACTACCACTGCCCACCCCACAAAAGGTAATTTTCTCTGTTGGGTCCTTCACTGTCCTTTGCTAGCTCACAGAAGGAAAAAGCTTCCTCAAGGGCCATGAACTACCACTGCCCACCCCAAGCTTCCTCAAGGGGAAGCAGCACAAAAACAACCCAATTAAGATGAGTCGGAAAACATCCAATAAATACATTTTAGATTAAAATAAGTTAAAGGTGGAGGCCTCTGTTTAATATGAAACACCTAAACCCAGAATTTATGACTAGTGGTTTAGTTACTTAATGCTAACTGTAGCCACAGAGCTGATTTTATACAGTCTCCTTTACTGCTCTAGCCAACAGTGGGTCTTCTACACATTGGAGCATCGTGCAGCCATGCTGATCTGCTGGCAAAGCTTTCACAACAGTGACCAGGGCAGTCCCAAAAGAGGTTGGGGGATTTTTTTTTTTTTTGGTCTTTTTGAGACAGGATCTCCCTGTAGTCCCAGCTGTCCTGGAACTCACTCTGTAGACCAGGCTGGCCTTGAACTCACAAAGATCTGCCTGCCTCTGCCTCCTGAGTGCTAGGATTAAAGGCGTGCGCCACCACACCCAGCCAAGTTGGGGGATTTTTTTTTAAGCCTCGAGGAGGCAATCTATCCACGTCAATTGGCTCTTGTCACCATTTTCAGGGTTTTCCTATTGGAAAGAGAGCTGAGTGGGGGGCTGTGCTGGAGAGCTTTAGTGGTAACTTGATGCACTTGTTTTGAAGGAGCCTCAATTGGGGAATTGCCTCCACTGGGGTGACCTGTGATCATATCTTTTTTTTTTCTTTAAATTAAAAAAAAATTTTTTTTTTATTTCTTTATGTGTATGAATGTACTGTCTGCATGCAGGTTTGTGCACCCGTGTCGTGCAATGCCGCGGAGGTCAGAAGAGGGTCTTGGATTCCCCTGGAACTGGAGTTCTCCTGGAATTGGAGTTTCAGACGGTTCTCGGCTGCCATGTGGGTGTTGGGGATCGAACCCGGGTCCTCTGTAAGAGCGGTTGGCACTCTTAACCACTAGGCCATCTTTCCAGCCCCTGTGGTCATATCTTTGGAGTATTGTCTTGATTGTTGAGTGATATGGGAGGTCCCAGCTCACTGCGGGTGGTGCCACCCTGGGTAGGTTGTACTGTATTATATAAGAAAGCAGGGCTGGAGAGATGGCCTAGCGGTTAAGAGCACCGACTGCTCTTGCAGAGGACCCGGGTTCGATCCCCAGCACCCACATGGCGGCTGAGAACCGTCTGTAACTCCAATTCCAGGAGAACTCCAGTTCCAGGGGAATCCGAGACCCTCTTCTGACCTCCGCGGCATTGCACGAGACAGGTGCACAAACCTGCATGCAGACATTACATTCATACACATAAAAAATAAATAAATAAAATTAAAAAAAAAAAAAAAAAGCAGGCTGAGCATGGGCCAGCAGAGCAAGCCAGTAAGCAGCGTTCCTCCATGGCCTCTGCTTCAGCTCCTGCCTCCAAGTTCCTACCTTGGGCTCCCTCAGTGATGAACTGTAACCTGCGAGATGTGGCCCAAATAAAGCCTTTCCTCCCCAAGTTGGTTTTGGTCAGTGTTTTGTCACAGCAATTGAAAGTAAACTAAATTAGGGGCCAAGGAGACATCTTTAAGGTCTAAACATGTAAAGAAGGCAGCTCTAGCAGGGTTGAGGTCCAAGAGTGTGTGAGAGTTGGGAGTGACTGTTTAGTGACCTGGTTTTCGGCTCCAAGTTCTGGACTAGCTGATAATCGTCTGCCTGTGGGTTTTGTGCTGGCTGTAGAGATGTGTTCCAAAGCAAATGGCAAGGCTTTAGAAGGTTCCAAACTTTAAAGGGTGGGTTCAACCCTTGGCTTTTTAATCCTACTATTATTGGGGTGTTGCAGGCCATCCCTGGGGGGTTGTCTTCAGCCTGTACCCCAGGTGGCTTGAAGGTAAGTTCTAGCTTCTCTATATAGGTGAAGAGGTGCCATTTCTCTTCTCAGGGGAGTAGGAGTCAGGATTTTTGCCTCAGATTTTCCTAGGGTTAGGGTGGCTTGTTCCTGTAAGTTGAAGGTGATTTGGATCTGTAGCTTTCCCAGGAAACATCATCCCAATAAAGGCACAAGGCACTCAGGATGATATAGGAATTTGTGAATTTCTTTGTGGCCTCCTGGGTTACAGTATCTGGGCAGCAAAAATGGGCAATGAGCTCTATTACCTATGGCCTGAAGAATGGTAGAATGTCTTCATGATAAGGAGCACACAACTGAATCACCACTGAATATGTAGCCCCAGTATTTACCATTAAAGTCCACAGGTTCACCCTCTACTGTCATTTGGATCATGGGCCTCTAGGGGCCCAACAAAATGGAGCCTGTTGTGTCCTAATCTTCCTCTTAGTTCTCCATGGTGGATATATCCATGACCTCATCCTCTAGGACCACACTGCCTCTGTCCAGGTTGGTACTATCCTTAGATCACCTGGCTCTCTCCCTCTGACCTTGACGGACCATGGGAGCATTTATTCTCTATTCTGGGGTCAGGGAGGTCATTCAGCTCCTATCTCTAGGTTTCTGCCCTGAGCTCCTACCTTCCTCCCTCAGTGATGAACTGTGACCTGGGAGATGTCAGTCCAATAAACCCTTTCCTCCCCAGATTGGTTTTGATCAAAATGTTTTGTCGCAGCAATTGAAGACAAACTAGATTAGTGCATTGACTCTGCCCCAACTTTTGCCTCTGAATGAGGTGCTTCTGTCTGCCTGCTTCCTTATTTTCACCTTAACATAGTGAAGTCTCCTGTTAGAGGTGCCCTGAACACTCCACTAGCAGTGGCTAGCAGCTTTTATTTTTTGTGGTGTTTTTGAGACAAGGTCTCCCTATCGCCTCAAGCTGTCCCGCTGTCCTGGAACTCCCTCTGTAGACCAGGGTGGCCTTGAACTCACAGAGATCTGCCTGCCTCTGCTTCCAGAGTGCTGGGATTAAAGGCATGCCCAGGCTAGCAGCTTTTTTGAGACAGGGTCTCACTATGTAGAAGACCAAGCTGGCCTTTATTTCACAGAGAATAAGGTAGGAGGTTGAGTCAGAGCTCTCCTGTCATGTCACACACACACACACACACACACACACACACACACACACACACACCTCCTCCCAATGCCTAGTCTCCAGAAGCCATCGCGGAACTTCATTTCTCTCTTTCCAAGAGTACTTAGGGAATTCCTGAACTTTGAAGGGTGATCAAGTGTTCTTTCTGCACACTGGCAAGGCAAAACCAAACCCAAGGAGACAAGTTCTTACCAGAACTGATGGACATTTCCCTGAACTGGTTCCCATGCCCACCAGGTCCACTGTGCTACCAGTCTATTCCTGGGCACAACACAAGGGTGAGTATCTTATGGATTAAGCAGCGTGTTGGCACCCAGGTGAGTTACAGCTCCCAACACTCCATGGAAACTGGCACTTCAGTGACAAAGGAGGTGCAATTCACCATTCACCATTTCCAATTTTTGAATAAGCTTCCCAAATGTAGGAGGCAGCTAACAAAAACTGGGACTCCAAGGCCAGGCAGGAACTAATTTATTGTACCAGTTCAGTTCCTGAGACATAATTCTATAAAGGAGAGCTCTGAACAAAGAAAAATTCAGTCTTTTTGCTTTCTTGTCTCCTACAGATAACACTATACATTTTAATTGGTACTTTAAAAATTGTCTAAGAGGATACAAAATGGCTAGAATACTAGGAGAGGGGAGACCTTGAGGTGTTGAACAGGGGCATGCATGTACACACAGACATCATTCATGTCTTATGCTCCAACAGCTTCAGGGTCACCTGGGAATTTGGTAGAAGCACAGATTCTTGGTTACCCTCCAGACCTACTGATTCAGAAACTCTCTGGTGGATAAGTTTTTTTTATTGTTCTTTATTGTACAAGTCTATTGCCAGAATGTATGTAAAAGCACCTGTGCTGTGCAATGCCCAAGATTAGAAGAGGGTGTTGGATCCCCTGGAAATGGAGTTACAGATTTTTTTAGCTGCCATGTGGGTGCTGGGAATCGAACCCAGGTCCTTTGAAAGAGTAGCCAGTGGTCTTAACTGCTGAGTCATTTCTCCAGCCCCAGATAAAAAAAAAAAAAAAAAAGGAATAAGTGACCAAAACCACCTGTAGCAAGTATTAAAACCAGTTGCTGGGTTCTACCACTGGTCCTTATTTTTTTTAATATTTAAAAAATTTGTTTTGTTTTGTTTTGAGTTTTAGGAGGCCTTTTTATTGGTCTTTTTTAAAATTTTATTTATTTCTGTATGTGTATGAATGTACTGTCTGCATGCAAGTCTGTGCACCTGTGTCGTGCAATGCCGCAGAGGTCAGAAGCGGGCGACGGATTCCCCTGGAACTGGAGTTCTCCTGGAATTGGAGTTTCAGACGGCTCTCGGCCGCCATGTGGGTGCTGGGGATCAAACCCGGGTCCTCTGTAAGAGCGGTTGGCGCTCTTAATCCAGCCCCCCCCCCTTTTTTTGAGACAGAGTCTCTCTATAGCCCCAGCTGTTCTGGAACTCACTAGGTAGACCAGGATAGCCTTGATCTCACAGAGATCCACTTGCCTCTGCCTCCAGAGTGCTGTGATTAAAGGTGTGTACCACCAGTCTGAGTAATAAAAAGATATTCCTTTTTTTATTTTATTTATTATTTTTTTTATGTGTATGAGTGTACTGTCTGCATGTAGGTTGGTGCACCCGCAGAGGTCAGAAGAGGGCATCAGATTCCCCTGGAACTGGAGTTAAAGACTCTTAGCTGCCATGTGGGTGCTGGGAATCGAACCCGGGTCCTTTTCAAGAGCAGTCCGTGCTCTTAACTGTTGAGCCATCTCTCCAGCCCCATAAAAAGATATTTCAAAAGCAGAGCCTGGTAATGCACGGTGATGCATGACTCTGATTTCAGCATTCAGGAAGCAGAGGCAGAGGCAGGTGAACCTCTGTGAGTTCCAGGCCAGACTGGTCCATATAGCCAGTTCAGGCTATATATGGAGACCCTGACTTCCTGACTTTAAAAAAAAAAAATAGCTTAGGGCTGTGCAGATAGCGCGCAGTGGTTAAAGGCTGAGGATAAGAACCGCAAGAAAAAAAGATAGCTTAGTGGTTAAGAGCACTAACTACTCTTTTTTTTTTTTTTTTTTTTTTTTTTTTGAGACAGGGTCTCCCTGTAGCCCCAGCTGTCCTGGGACTCACTATGTAGACCAGGCTGGCCTTGAACTCACAGAGATCCGCCTGCCTCTGCTTCCCCCCAGTGCTGGGATTAAAGGTGCGCACCACCATGCCTGGCTGCACTAACTACCCTTTCAGAGGTTCAGTTCCTAGAACCCATATAAGGTCCCCCACAATTTCCTATAACTTCAGTTCCAGAGTATCCAATCACCTCTGGCCTCCATGGCAACTATATTCACATGAAACCCACACAGGCCCACAACATATAAAAATAAATATATATATTTTTTTGAGTTAGGGTCTTCTGTGTAGCCCTGAATGGCCTGGAACTTGCTATGTAGACTAGGTTAACCTTGAACTCAAAGAGATCCTCCTGCCTCTGCCTCTGCCTCCTGAGTGCATGTTCAAAGGTGTGCCACCTTCATGCCCAGCAAAATAAGTCTTAAATAAAGCCAAGTGTGGTGGGGTACATCTTTAATTCCAGCACTTGGAAGGCAGAGGCCAGCCTGGTCTACCTAGTGAGTTCTAGTTGGGTTACAGGGGTACCTGTCTCCAAATATATTTTAAAAAATGCATTAAAAAAAGTTTAATGCTGGGCGTGGTAGCGCATGCCTTTAATCCTAGCACTCAGGAGGCAGAGGCAGGTGGATCTTTGTGAGTTCAAGGCCAGCCTGGTCTACAGAGCGAGTTCCAGGCCAGCTGGGGCTACAGGGAGACCCTGTCTGGAAAAAAAAAAAAAAAAAAAAAAAAAAAGTTTAACAACAATAAAAAAAGTATTAATAAAATAAAAATTTGATCTACTTCTTCCAGTCCTGGTCTTAGCAGTGACTCCAGGTGGAATGGTGGTACAGGACAGGTACTGCAGCGGTGGGTGTGACGCTGCACTGACCACTGTATGTCTACTGGACTACAGAGTCCTCCAGAAGTACTCCCACTCCCAAGAGCACTGCTACTGCCACTTGGAAACTTCCAGGATCTGCATTCTTGCTGTCTCCAGACACAGACTTAGTTTTGTTTTCCTTGTATAATTACTTTATGTAAATGGGTGTTTGCCTGCATGTATGTGAGTCCACCATATGTGCCTGCTGCTTGGAGAAGCCTGATGACGTGAGTGGATCCCTTGGAATTAGAGTTAAAGAAGGTTGTGAGCTGCTATGTATGGATGCTGGGAACTGAACCTGGGTCCTGTCAAGAGCAACAAGTGGTCTGAACTGCTGAGCCATTTCTCTAGCCCCCTAGACTCAGCCTTTATCTCCCATTGTGACTCTTCCCTACCCTTCTCTCCTTGAGATAACTCAACTTTTTTGGTCTTTTTCGAGAGGGTCTCCCTGTAGTCCCAGCTGTCCTGGAACTCACTCTGTAGACCAGGCAGATAACTCAACTTTTATACTAACTCTGAATGAGTAAAACCAGTCCAGATCAGCCAGACTAGAAAAGTATTTATTTCAATGCACAGCATAGCATTCATTCTCCTGGCCTGGGTGAGGACTGGAGGTAGGTAAGGAGAGGTCTGTTTAAACTGCCCTGTGCCCAGATAGGGGTATAGTCCTAAGCCACCCCTCCCTCCTAGCACAGACCCTTAGAGGCCTCCGACCCTGAGCTCCACTATCAGGCTATAAGAGAAGGCATGTTCTGTTCCAAAACAGGCTTGAACAATGTGCTTCCTGTGACAGGATGCCCTTCTTTATGAACATACATCCACCAGCGAGCCCCAGGAGAAGGTGTCCATCTCTCGATGGTGGCAACTGTCCTAGGTTTTGGACACTGCATTCTGGAGCACACCTGAGGGCAGTGTCTGAAGGTGCTGCCGCCTCAGGGGAGGGAGCTGGGAATACAGCTCAAAGCCCTCTGGGAGGCTGGAGCACGGAAGCTTATAGTGGAGGAGGTGCCGCCGAAGTCCCTGAAGAGAGGGCAGAAATTTTACAAAACGGTGAGAGACTCTGCTAAGGTTCTGTCCCCGAAGCCCCCTTACCTCCCATGTTCCTAACAGCCCCAATCCTACCTCATCTGCAAGCAGCCAAGTTTTCTGTAGCATATTCCTTTGGGCAGCCTTCACCTCATCCTAGGAGCACAACAAGAGGTGGCACTAAGCCAAGGGCTGGTGCCTGCCACTGGCCATGCTTAACCCTCTCCTCCTCCCAGCTGGCCCAGAGGCAACTCAGTCCCTTTGTGCTTCCCTCTAAAGATAGGGGTGTGACTTACTGAGCTCCTTGGGTCCTGGGAGAAGATGAAGCTGTTGACGTGAGCCACTGCCACAGCATAGAGCACCGGGCACCAACGTGGACAGAGTGCACCAGTAACCAGGGTGCGGAAGTAGAGCTGAAGGAGGGCCAGGTTGTCTTCAGGAGGCCCTGTGTAGCATTCCAAGGGCACAGGCAACTGTGGTGGGGGAAATGATATATTGATGGGGGGTGAACATGTGATCAATGGGCAGCAGGCAGATGGCTGTGATCACATGAAACCAAACTACAAGGGTTCTTCAAAGATGCCATCCTTTTCTAACACATGGATGAAAACTGAAGACCAGCCGGGCATAGTGCATGCCTTTAATCCCAGCACTAGGGAAGCAGAGGCAGGCTAAACTGTGAGTCCCAGGCCAGCCTGGTCTACATGGTGAGTTCCAGGCCAGCTGGGGCTACAGAGTCCCTGTCTCAAAAAGACTGAAGGAAAAAACAAAAAACAACAACAAAAAAGAAAGCTAAAGACCAAAGCCAAAGGGCAGTGCTGGGCACAGCTCGGAGGCAGAGCACTCATGTGGTCCTGGTTACATCTCCAGTACCACACATAAAAGGGTGTCCACAGCCGGGCGTGGTGGCCACGCCTTTAATCCCAGCACTCGGGAGGCAGAGGCAGGCGGATCTTTGTGAGTTCAAGGCCAGCCTGGTCTACAGAGTGAGTTCCAGGACAGCTGGGGCTACAGGGAGACCCTGTCTTGAAAAGACCAAAAAAAAAAAAAAAGGTGTCCAGCTCTTGAGTATTTGATGAGAAATGCTTCTTATGCAATGTTAAGTAAAAATAATATGTAGTAATTTCAATTTTATAAGAATATATAAGTACAGGGGCTGGAGAGATGGCTCAGTGGTTAAGAACACTGGCTGCTCCTCCGGGGGACACAGGTTTGATTCCCAGAATTCACATGACAGCTAACAACCATCCATAACTCCAATTCCAGGGGACCCGAGGTCTTCTTCTGACCTCTCTGGGCACTGCACAACATGGATGCAGTTACATACATTCAGGCAAGACACTCATATGCATAAAATAAAAATAATAAATAAAATATTTAAATATATATAAATATATACATCTAGGGCTAGAGAGATGGCTCAACCTTAAGAGCACTTGCTACTCTTGCAGAGGAACAGGGCTCATCTCCCAGCATGCACATGGTGCATGTACATACATGTTGGCAAAATATTCATACACATAAAACAAAAGTAAAAAAAATCTTTAATTTTGGGGCTGGAGAGATGGCTCAGTGGTTCCTGCAGAGGACCCAGGTTCGACTCCCAGCACCCACATGGCAGCTAAGAACCATATTTAACTCCAGTTCCAAGGGAATCTGACGCCCTCTTCTGACCTCCGGGGCATTGCACGACACGGGTGCACCAACCTCCGTGCAGACAGTACACTCATACACATTAAAAAAATAAATAAAATATTTAATTTTTTTTTTTTTGGTCTTTTTGTGACAGGGTCTCCCTGTAGCCCCAGCTGTCCTGGAACTCCCTCTGTAGACCAGGCTAGCCTGGAACTCACAAAGATCAGCCTGCCTCTGCCTCCCAAGTGCTAGGATTAAAGGCGTGCGCCACCACGCCCAGCTAAAATCTTTAATTTTTATATTTATTTTTGTGTATGAGTGTTTTATCTGCATGTGTCTAAGTACAACTGTGTTATGCAATATCTGCAGAGGTCAGAGGCGGCTGGTTGGAGTCCCCGGAGCTGGAGTTACAGACAATGTGGGTGCTGGGAACCAAGGGGCACCTCTTTGGAAGAGCAGCCACTGCTCTTAATCGTGAGCTATCTCTCTAGCACTATAAAAAAAACAACAAAAAAACTATTAATATATATAAAACAGTTGCCACTAAGCTGGAAGTGGAAGAACATTCCTTTAATCGTTGGATACACTCAAGTGAGTGTAGGTGTGCAAACAGTAAATGCACACATGGGCATGAGTATGCACACTGCAGGTGCTGAGCCCAGAGGATATCATTTATTCTGTTCTATGTCTCTGCCTTACTCCTCTAAGACAGGGTCTTTCATTGAACCTGCAGCTAGGCTGGCAGCCAGCCCCAGTGATCCTATCTCTACCCTCCATGATGTTGGAGCTATAGGTGCACATGGACTGGCTTTTTTCATGGGTGGTAGGGATCTGAACTCAGGTCTTCATATCGCACAGCAGGTCCACTTACCTGCTGAGCCATCTCTCCCCAGCCCCAACATAATATTCTGTTCTTTTCTGAGGCAGGGTCTTATTTATTCCTAGCTGGTTTAAGATTCATTATGCAGACAAGGGTAGCTTTAAATTCTTCATCGTCCTTTCTTTACCTCTCAAGGTCATTCATTCCCACCCCTACTCTCTTGCAGGAATGGAATGGAACCCACCACCTTGCACATGCACCCAAGTGCTTAACATTAAGCTACATATATTCTCAGCCTTGCAAGAGTAATGTTCTTTTTAATTCCTAAAAATATATTTCCCTTTTTAGTACTTTTGAAATATACAAATATATTTATACATAATGCATTTATATGTTAAAATACTTTCCTTCTGTTTTCTTTTGGGGGTTTGTGTGGGTGTGTGTTTAAAGACAAGGTTTTACTTTGTAACCCAGGTTGGCCTTGGAACTCTTCATAATCCTCCTGCCTCAGCATCCTGTGTGTGTGTGAGAGAGAGAGAGAGAGAGAGAGCAATCATTTGTGTGTGTTAGCAATGGTTTATGTGGTGTTAGGGATCAAACCCAGGGCTCTGTGTGCTAGGTAAGCACTTTATCGACTGAATTAAATTTCTAACCCATCCCCTTCTCTCTCTCTCTCTATCTCTCTCTATCTCTTCCTCCCTCCCTCCGTCTCTCCCTCCCTCCCTCCCTCTCTCCCTCCCTTCCTTCCTCTTCTCTTTGTCCCTTCGTTCTGTGAGTGGCTCTGTAGCCTACCTTGGTCTGGAACTCTATAGAGCCCACACTGGCCTTGAACTTGGTCTGGAACTCTAGAGCCCACACTGGCCTTGAACTTGGTCTGAAACTCTAGAGCCCACACTGGCCTTGAACTTGGTCTGGAACTCTATAGAGCCCACACTGGCCTTGAACTTGGTCTGGAACTCTATAGAGCCCACACTGGTCTTGAACTTGGTCTGAAACTCTAGAACCCATACTGGCCTTGAACTTGGGCTGGAACTCTATAGAGCCCACACTGGCCTTGAACTTGGTCTGGAACTCTATAGAGCCCACACTGGCCTTGAACTTGGTCTGGAACTCTACAGACCCCACACTGGCCTTGAACTTGGTCTGGAACTCTATAGAGCCCACACTGGCCTTGAACTTGGTCTGGAACTCTATAGACCCCACACTGGCCTTGAACTTGGTCTGGAACTCTATAGAGCCCACACTGGCCTTGAACTTGGTCTGGAACTCTATAGACCCCACACTGGCCTTGAACTTGGTCTGGAACTCTATAGAGCCCACACTGGCCTTGAACTTGCAATTTTCCTGCCATAGCTCCTGAGAATGGGATTATAGGGCTGCCTCTCTTTACAACTTCTGATTTTAACTCTGTAGCCTGATCACCCTTTAGGACTTTGTCTCTTGCCTTGTTTCCATTAAGCTCTCCATAGAAATCTTTCTTCCCTGTTGCACCCTGTCATGCTCCTCCTTGCCCCTGAGTGTTCACTTATGTTGTGCCACCAGGAATATTTGAACAATTAAAATTCTACCCAACCTTCAGTGCCAAGTTGGTCTGTTTTTCCATAACACCTTTTCCTTATGGGCAGTGCACTCTGATCTGTCCCTGTTCTGAGTCCTGACTTAAAACACTTAGAGCCCAAGTAAGTCAGGACTATGGTAGTTTACCAGCAAGAACCCATACTTTGTTAACAATATGAATACCTACTATATGACAGATACTATGACAAACTCTTCTCATTCTATACCATGCTCCTAATATCCTTAAAACCCCAACAGGTAAGGTGAGGAATCTGAGGCCCACCAAAACTCCCCATTGCTCGGTACTGCCCCCAATGTCTGGTACAGGGATCCTTGGCAGGCCCTGCTGGACTGAGAAAGTACCTGGGGCCTGGCACGGTGGTACACACCTTTAATCACAGCACTCAGCAGGCAGAGGCAAGTAGATCTCTGTGAGTTAGAGACCCTGTGTTCAAAAGAAAAAAAAAAAAGGAAGAAAATACCTGGTTGAGAGGCAGGCCAAGAGCTCGCAAGGCTCCCACATGCTCCCCAAAGAGGGCAAGGCGCAAGGTCACACTGAATCGACGCTGCAGAGGAAGGAGGACCAGAGCCCCAAATAGGTGGTCCCCAAAAGAGACAGCTTCAAAATGGTCCAAGAAGCTAGCATAGAGGTCAGGAAAAGATGTTAGGCCAGGAAGTGGGCAGTCCAGGTTGAGGCTTGGCAGGACTTCAGGCCGACAGATCCGGGCTACGAGTGCTGCCACCAGACGCTGTATGGGGGTTTCTCGAAATAGCTCACTGTCCACCAGGAACACGCACATAAGCCGTGCCAGGCGGGCAGCAGGAAGTACAGCCCAGAGGGCCTCTGGGCGCCAGCTCTCAAGAACTAGCACCCATTGTAGGGCCCGCATGGCGGTGCCCACAGTGTCAGTGGGAGATGGTCCAGAAGGAGGATCTGAAGCTTGGTGGTAAAGATGAATCAGTGGCTGGAAGGGCCAGTCAGTGGGCAGCAGTGGCTCCTTAGGCACAGGCAGCAGCAAGCTTGGGACTCGCAGAAGCTCCAAACGGTATAAAGCCTGGGAAGCCAGCAGGCTGGCTCGGGCTGGTGAACAGTGGGAGAGGTAGCAGCTGCGGATGCTGGGAAGGTCCTGGCAGGCCTGAAGGAGGAGAGCCCCTCGCCCACACTGGGGGTCCCCACTGTTCCTGAAGGACAGTCCATCAGAGAAGTCAGCTGCCTCTGGTCCCCCTGATGCTTTTTCTCTGTAACAGGACCCAAAAGCCAAGAATGAGGGCTGGAACCATAGCACCCAGAAGGCCATGGCAGCTCTCTAGGGCTTCTCAGAAGCTAATTCAGTCATATTCCTGTTGTTCCTCTGAAAACCTTGTACATCATGCTCCACAGCAGTTAAGAGAATGGACACTGAAAGGAACCACAACAGTGCAAGTTCATCTAAACCTCTGGGCTTGACTTCTGGCTGTAAAACATGGACAGCAAGAATGTCTGCCTTGTGACCCAGGTGAAACACTTAAAATACAGATAACTGCCAGGTATGGTGGCTCAGGCAGAGGCCGGCAGACCTTTGTGAGTTCAAGGCCAGCCTGGTCTACAGAGCGAGTTCCAGGACAGCTGGGGCTACAGGGAGACCCTGTCTCCAAAAGACAAAAAAGCCGGGTGTGGTGGCACACACCTTTAATCCTAGCACTTGGGAGACAGAGGCAAGTGGATCTCTGTGAGTTCAAGGCCAGCCTGGTCTACATAGGGAGTTCCAGGACAGCTGGGACTACAGGGAGACCCTGTCTCAAAAAGCCAAAAAACAAAACAAACAAAACCACGGATAGTACCTAAGGATATTCTGGACAGGCCCATATAGCACCTACTGCATACACAGACTTTTTAAAATTTGTTTTTGAGACAAAGTCTCAATGTAGCACAGGGCGGTCTCATCACTATAAAGATGAGGATATCCTTCAACTCCTGATCACCCTGCCTTTGCCTCCTGAGTACTGGGATTACAGGAGTGTTCCACCACACCCAGCTCCTTTTTTGTTATTGCTCCTTTATTTATTTATTTTGGTCTTTTCGAGACAGGGTCTCCCTGTAGTCCCAGCTGTCCTGGAACTCACTCTGTAGACCAGGCTGGCCTTGAAATCACAAAGATCCGCCTGCCTCTGCCTCCCGAGTGCTGGGATTAAAGGCATGCACCACCATGCCTGGCTTATTGTTGCTTTACTTTTATTTTATGTATGTGCGTGTATTGTGTGCATGTATCTAAGTGCACCCATGTCATGCAAAGCCAGTGGAGGACAGAAGAAGGTCTTGAAATCTCCAGAACTGGAATTATGTACAGTTGTTAGCTGCCATGCGGGTGCTGGGATTTGAACCCAGGTCTTCTGCAAGAATAGCAAGTGCACTTAACTGCTGAACCATCTCTCCAGTCTTTTTTTTTTTAATAACAACAACAATAACAAAAACCAGTCTCATTCTCATGTAACCCAGTTTGAGATTACTCAAACTTCATAAATTGACAAGGCTGGCTTTGAACTGCTAACACTCCTGACACCACCTCCCAAGTACTGGGACTGTAAGTGTGCATCACCACATCAGGCACCGTCTTAAATTAGGGCCTCACTCATGCCAGGCAGGTGTTTACTGATGAGCTATATCCCCAGCTAATCTAAGTAACATGACATACTTAAGTCTCACAATCACCCCTGGTGGGATGAAACCTCATCTTCACTTTACTGAAGTTAAGTTTAATATATGAAAGAAAGAGAATCAGGGGGCTGGAGAGATGGCCTAGCGGTTAAGAGCACCGACTGCTCTTGAAGAGGGCCCGGGTTTGATCCCCAGCACCCACATGGCAGCTGAGAACGATCTTTAACTCCAGTTCCAGGGGAATCCGACACCCTCTTCTGACCTCCGCAGCACTGCATGACACAGGTACACAAACATACATGCAGACAGTACTTTCATACACACATAAAAAATAAGTAAGCTGGGCGTGGTGGTGCACGCCTTTAATCGTAGCACTCGAGAGGCAGAGGCAGGTGGATCTTTGTGAATTCAAGGCCAGCCTGGTCTACAGAGTGAGTTCCAGGACAGCTGGGGCTACAGGGAGACCCTGTCTCGAAGAGACAAAACAAATAAATAAATAACAATTAAAAGCAAGAAGGAAGGAAGGAAAGAAAGAAAGAAAGAAAGAAAGAAAGAAAGAAAGAAAGAAAGAAAAAGAAAGAAAGAAAGGAAGGAAGGAAGAAAGAAGAAAGAAAGAAAGAAAGAAAGAAAGAAAGAAAGAAAGAAAGAAAGAAAGAAAGAAAGAAAGAAAGAAAGAAAGAAAGAAAGAATCAAGCCTAGTTTTTCTGGCTCCAAAGTGAGGCTACCTGGTTAACAAACTCAGAAGCATTCCTTGGACTTACGGGAGGAACTCCAGCCGGAACACGCAGTTCAGCAGCAGATCTTGGGCAAGGTGTTCACTTCCGGGCAGCAGTTGGCTCAGCAGAGCCAAGGCCATGGTGTGGTGGAGGGCAGCACTGGCTGCTAACTGTGGCTGAGACACTGCCTGTGGAGGAAAGACAAAGACGGGGTGAAGACCCGCCCAGACATACGTACGAACTAACGTGGCAGCTCCAAGGCTGGGCAGACGCAGAACTGGAGACAGGAAGGAGGGAGACAGGAAGGGGGCTGACTGCAGACAGGGACTCACCGCCTTCTGGGCCAGGGAGAGTGCGAGGTACTGCAGGTGGTGCTCATGGCGCAGGGCCCAGGCAGAGAAGGGTGTGAGCTGCGGGGCAGGCCTGGGAGCCACACACTGGAGGAAGTAGTTCTGGAGTCCTGGGGCAGCCAACACAGCAGCCAGCTGAGGAATCAAGTTCATTCAGATCTAGAAATTGACTCTGATGCATTTTGGGGCTCCCCAGATCCTGCCCCTTCCCAGCCACTCAGAAAAATTAGTTCCAGCAATGAGTGCTCCTCCTCTGGACGCACCCTCCCGTTTTTTGACTCCTGCCATCTTGTCCCCTGCCTGGCCTCTAAGCAGATACCCAGAGCTTACCTGTCCACAAAGCCCCTTATGAATCCGGACCAGAATGTTAACAAGAGAGAGGAGGGCAGTGAGGAATGGGAAGGGCGAGGCTGTGCCAGCCACACTGAGAGGGGGACAGCCTCCTGCACAGCCCAGTGACACAAGGCTGGGGAGAGCTTCAGGGGTCACAGCACAAGACAGCGGGTTGCAGACAGGGGAGCAGTGCCTGCAGGAAAAATGGAGAAGCTGAGGGGACTCGGGCCTGATGGGTCCACGCGGGGACCGGGCTGTGCAGACCAGTGTCCACATTCCTCACAGACCCTCAGAGTTGCTGCCTGCCAGGAATTCAGGTTTCCATCACGCTTCTGAGGGGCCACATCCTGGGATGCATCAGGAAACTAGACCCAGAGTCCCACAGGAGAGGAACTGCCTCCCCCCACATCCCCCGGCGGTTCTCAGAACGTACCTGAGGGAATCCCACAGACTGTGCAGAGAGGGCTGACCCAGCAGCGGCAGCAACAGTTCCTCTGACAGGCGCTCCACATCCTGAAGCCAGTCCTCTGGGCACAAGCTTGGCTGCAGGACCAAGGGGCTCACTGAGTTGACGGGCCAAGGTATGTTTTCCTAGTCCTACACACCAGATCAGTCTCATCATGCCAAGCACCTCATAGAGTCCATTTAGAGGCTTCTTCAGACAGACTCTTCTTTAGGAGAGCTGGCCTGAGCTTGCTCAGTGTGCACTGACTAGGCTACATAAAGAGGAGGCCACGCGCGCGGCTGAGCTGCTACTTGGGGAGCCCTGTCCCCATCAGCACGGCTCCCTGAAAGCCCCACTGGGCAATGGAAGCTGGAAGAGGACAGGTGGGACTTCAAGTAGGGCTCAGGGTAGAGCTCAGTACTGGGTTCCCTGCTTAGCATGTGTGAGACCCTGGGCTCCACTCTCAGTATCACGTCTGTACTATACCCAGACCCACAGCCACACAAAGCAGGTAGGGGAAAGTGACAGATGAAAAGAAGGGCAAGAGTGGAGAGGTGGGGACAGAGTGGGAGCAAGCAGTGGGACACGGAGGAGGAAGGCAGGCAGGCTGCACTCACCTGCTGGCTCCAGGCCTGGTAGTAGGCACCCAAGAACAGCAAGCAGGCACTGGGCACAGGGCCGAGGGCATTCCATGCATCAGGCCTGGGCAGCAGCTTTAAGGTCTGCCTTAGACATGGCTCTACCAATGGCTGGAGTCCAGACACTTGAGTCCAGGTGATTGAAGAGGTGGGGGTCGACACAGGGGCCTCTGCAGAGCCACTGCAGGACCAAAAGGACCCCAATGAAAAGCTGGCTGCTCACTCTCCTGAGCTCTGCCACCCGCTCCCTGCCTGTCCTGGGTTGCTGCTAGGCACGCCTGCTGGCAGACGTGGAGTTAAGCCTACCTGGTAGGTTTGGGGTGGGTGCTGCCAGCAGCCAGGGTCAGCTGGGTGAGAAGAGTAAACAGTGAAGCCATCCGCTGCATGGACAGTGGGTGCGGGCGATGGGTGCCCAGCTCTGTCGGCAGTGCTTGCAAGGCCTGGATGAGCACTGGATACAGCTCCCTGGGGAAAAGCAATGACTGACCTTCATTGTGCAGAGAGGGTTCAAGATGAGGAAACATGGCATAGCCTTGCAAGAATCTAGTCTGATGAAAGAAGATAAGGAGGAAGGAGGGCCCAGGCCAGGTCCTAAGACATTACAAGGAAGGATGCAGCCCTTGAAGGTTGTCCCTCAAAGGGGAAGTGGCATCTAATTTCACCAAGGCACTAATGCATTAGCAACAAAATGTAGTTAGCATGTGTACAGCGCTCCTCCCTAGCTGGTCCCGAATCCCAGGCAATTTCGTACCCAGTAGAATCCCCTCTTTGTGGCCTCCCTTCAAAGCTGAACAAGGGTGAAGCATTAAGTCAGACCCAATACAGAACTGCAGGACTCTACGAGGAAGCCTACCTCCTGCATTTCCTTACCTGTAAAGGTCACTGCCTTGACCATAGGAGGCAGCCACAGCCCACAGACGAAAGGCCTCCATGCTTAGTGTCTCTGCTTCCTCTGGGGGCAAGGCCAGTTCTTGAGGGGCTTCGGCTATGAAGCGGCACAGACGGCTCCTGAGATCAAAGCCACTCATCTGGAGATGAGCAGAAAGTGTGGGATCAAAATTAGCAGGTGTCAGGTTCTCTCACCTGGAAGTGGGCTCAACCTGGTACTGCCCCAGGCCTCTGTGACACCACAGGGTCGTATCCCTGGGCAGAGATAAAACCATACCCTCTTTCCTTTTTTCTTTTTTAGTCTTTTTTGAGACAGGGTCTCTCCCTGTAGCCCCAGCTGGCCTGGAACTCACTATGTAGACCAAGCTGGTCTTGAACTCCCAAGTGCTAGGATTAAAGGCGTTTGACACCATGCCCAGCTTTTTTCTTTTATTTATTTATTTTTTGAGGTGGGTACTTTATTTTTATTTTTTTTTTATTTTCATTTCTGTATGTGTATGAATGTACTGTCTGCATGCAAGTCTGTGCACCCGTGTCGTGCAACGCCGCAGAGGTCAGAAGAGAGTCTCGGATTCCCCTGGAACTGGAGTTCTCCTGGAATTGGAGCTTCAGACGGTTCTCAGCCGCCATGTGGGTGCTGGGGATCGAACCCGGGTCCTCTGTAAGAGCGGTCGGTGCTCTTAACCGCTAGGCCATCTCTCCAGCCCCATATTTTTTATTTTTTAAATTTTATTTATTTTCTTTTTTCTTTCTTTCTTTTTTTTTTTTTTTTTGGTCTTTTTGAGACAGGGTCTCCCTGTAGCCCCAGCTGTCCTGGAATTCACTCTGTAGACCAGGCTGGCCTTGAACTCGCAAAGATCCGCCTGCCTCTGCCTCCCAAGAGCTAGGATTAAAGGAGTGCGCCACCACGCCCGGCAATTTTATTTATTTTCGTATGTGTATGAATGTACTGTCTGCATGTAGGTTTGTACACCCGTGTCGTGCAATGCTTCGGTGGTCAGAAGAGGTTGTTCGGATTCCCCTGGAACTGGAGTCAAAGACGGTTTTCAGCCACCATGTGGGTGCTGGGTAGAACCTGGGTCCTCTGCAAAAGCAGTCAGCACTCTTAACCGCTAGGCCATCTCTCCAGCCCTGCTTTTTTCTTTAACATTTATTAAGAGGGGGTACAACTCACATGCCATGCCATGCACATGGAAGTCAGAGTGAGTCCCATGGATTGAACTCAGGTCATTGGGGAGGACGACAAGTGCTGTTACCTGCTGAACCACTTCAACAGCCCTCTTTCCTTCTTTTTACAAAGTATTTGCTAGGTACTTTTTCTGCTTGGCTATAGGTGATGACTGCCTGTCTGTATGGAACTCTGGATCGAGGTTGGGGTTCGTGAACCTTCCTCACATCATGAGACCTGAATAGGCATAAGGTCCAGGTGACCAGGGTCCTGCCTTCTGGTTTCTGTTAAATTGCTAAGCAACTGCACCAGAGAGGAAGAGGAAGATGGCATGGGGTAGCTACCAAGAATTCAGAGGTCATAATTAGTTCCTAACCCGACCTATCTTCTGCCTTCCATCTCTTGCTCTTGGTTGTGCTTACCAGCCGAGCAGCAATATTCCTCCCAGCTGAAGCCAGGACTCTAAGCAGTTTCATGGCTGCAGCACAGGGTACTTTGTATAGACTGGAAGTAGGCCCCATAGCCATGGGGGACCAGCTGGTAGGCAGGAACTCTCGAACTATGGTCTCTATTAGCCGAGGACACTCCAGGACCTACGGGAGATAAGACGAAGAGGGAGGCAGGGAGGACCAAGAGCAGACCATTAGCTCACGCCTATAAGTCAATAGCTGGGAGGCTGAGGAAAGATTTCTACAAGTTTAAGCTAGCCTAAGTTACAGAATGAGCTCCAGGCCAGACTGGGCCAGAGTGAGATCTTGTTTCAAAATAAGAACAGCAGCAGCAGCAGCAGCAGCAGCAGCAGGAGCAACAACAACCACAAAATAAAACAAGAAAGCAAGCCTGTGAGGTGAACCACCCCGCCCTTTTCTCCTTACCCTCACGGCTGACTCCAGGGAATGCCGGGCTAGACGGATGAGCACAGCCAAAATGTCAAGGACCACAGAAGGTCCTGGGCAGGTTACCTCCAGCACATAGCGTAGCCGAGGCAACAGGTTGGTAGCAAGGAGCCCCTGGGGTCAGAGATAGAAACCCACTGTGACAGGAAACAGATGTCCAGGTCTTATGACCTCTCCTGCCCTACAGATCTGCCCTCTAGGTCAGCAATGGGGAAGAAGAGAAAGAAACTGCCCTCTACCTTGATGACATCATGTCTGGCTAGGTCAGGTGGAGGCCGGCTTCCTTCCTCAGAGCTCTTCTTTTTTGCCTTTTCTGTTGTAGGTTCCTCATCCTCATCCTCATCCTCCTTGTCCTCCTGACTGGGCATCAGAGGGAACACAGAAGCTCCATGATACCAAGAGAAAGTCCTGTCGAGGAGCTCCTACCAGAGGACAGAGGTGGATGAGACAGAAAGGCAGAAAGGAAATAGATCTATGGGTAGAGCAACCCACCCCCTATAGAGACAGACAGACAGACACACAGACACACATACACACAAATAGACACAGACACGCATACACAGATAGACACATAGGCACACATACAGACATAGACACACACATAGACAAAAACATAGATATAGGCAGACAGGTAGACAGGCAGACAGAGAGACAAGAGATACACACACACACACACACAGCAGAGAGGCAAGGCTCCTGGGCTTTGTAGCCTTTAGGAGAAAGGGGTAACACCTGCCATCCCATCTCTATTCTTCCAGCAAAGCCTTGGCAAAGGGCACGCCAGCACGAGGAGTAGAGTGCTGCTACCCTGGAACCCCATTTTCATCCCTGACATACCTCATCTCCAGGAGCAACTAGCAGAGTGCGAAGAGCGCGGACAGCAGCCGCAATGACCCCATCCACCCTGTCATCCAGGGAGAAGCGCAGCAAGAAGAGGAAACCAGCATCCAAGAGGAGGCGTACCACACTGCCCACTAACCGGTCGCCAAACTCACCAGCCTGGGCCTTGAGGGCAGGAAGATAAATCTTTGCTGAAGATGCAGAAGTGACTTAGAGCCTTTCCTGACCCATCACACTGCATTCACATTGCTCCTGGTTTGATCCACAGGAAAAAGGAAAATTGGGGCTGGAGAGATGGCTCAAGAGCTAAGAGTGGTTGCTCCTGCAGAGGAGCCAGGTTCCATTTCCAGACCCACATGACAGATGACTACTGCTTGGAACTCCACTATTAGGGGAATCTAACTCCCTCTTCTGGCCTCCACAGGCACTGTAACCATGTGGTACACTTACATACATGCAGGCAAAACACATATATACATAAAATAAAATCTTTTTAAAAAAACAGGACAGGAATGGGGAAGATAAAGGGGTGAAGGGGTGGGAGGGGGCTAGGGAGGACAAGGCCAACAGTCCACTTACCCTGCTAATGATCTGGGACAGCACGTGCAGTGCTAGTGCTCTCTGCTGGGATACCTGGCTGCGGGTCAGGTGGAACAGCTCCTGTAAAGAGTACCCTGCTCTCTGGGGCAGGGATGGAAAATCAGAGGAGTTAAGACAAATACCCAGGACAAGGTAAGCAAGGGATATTCCATCCTTGTTCTCCTTGGAGCCTCATGCCAATAAATAGGACATGTATACAATAACCACATAAAGAAAACTAGATATAGTAATTGATGTTAAAATTGCAACCAAAGGATAGGTGTGGCTAAGGAAACTGGTCTCGGTGGGTTGGTACAACTTAAATGGCCCAGCACAGAACAAAGGTACAGCATTCTTTGTTGTCTTGGAGGGCTATAAAAACAGGGGCACCATCAAAAGGCACCAGCAGAGTGGTGTGGCAGGAGTAATGGAGGTGGGGCTAGAGGGTCAACTGTCCTACCAAGTTCAGGAGTTAGGACATTATTTTGTGAATAGAGGGGATCTGGGAAACTATCTGAGGTGAGGGATGGACTGAGTTAAGCCAGAGGAAATAAGGAGGGTAGCCTTATAAAGGACAGAACAGCCCGAAGGAGAGCATGCAAGGCTGCTGAGTAGGTACCAGCAGGAAGACCACTTCATGGAGTATCATGGGAGGTGATAGAAGTAGACTGGCAAGTTCTACGATAGACTAGAATGTCAGTTGGAATGGAGCAGGATTTTGGCTCTAAGAAACTCAAGGATAGCCACTTATACTTTAATTCTTCCACATGGGAGGCAGAGACAGGTAAATCTCTGTGAGTTTGATGCCAGCCTGGTCTACATAGTGAGTTAAAGTCTAGCTACATAGTGAGACTGCCAGAAAGAAGGAAGGAAGGAAGGAAGGAAGGCTGACAACTGAATGATAGCAAGGCCCTCAACTAGAACAGGGCATATCTAAGGTCAAAGGCAACTGACCAGAGGTACATTTCTGTAATTATTAAAAAAAGACACCTTCCTGGGCTGTGGGGATAGTGCAGCCGTTAAAGGCCGAGGCTAAGAACCGCAAAAAAAACACCTTCCTTGGGTCCCATGCCTCACCTCTGCCTCCTCTCCATGGTGATGCAGGCCCAGATGGGTGGGCAGGTCCACATCAGGGGCCAGGAGCTCTCCCTGAAGGCTGAATCGGGCTTGCATTTTCTAATAGAAAGACAAAGAGGCTGGCTGGGGCAGCAGCACTTTGCTCGTACTCACCTAGGACTTCCATCCTGATTCCACTTCTGACTAGAAATGAGGCTCAAGTGGCCTTAGAGCAAAGAAAAGTATCATTCAGGCTTAGGGGAAGAGATGGGCCCAGCTCTGGTTGTAAGAGCAGCAGCCCATGCCTCCCTTCCTTACACCTGCTGGGCTGGCTGGGGCCCCTCACCTCCTGCGTCTGTCGCCGGCGGAGCGGAGGCAGGTCCTGCACCCAGTGAAGCTTCTCCAGCTCAACAGTGTCCATGTGGAGCCACTCTCTGTGGGGGGTCACGGGCAGTGCCAGCGCTGGGGAGATAGAAGCACGATGGTGTATCACTCCTGTTATGATGACAGTATATATTCTTCAAGGAGGTCAGCTCGCTAGTCCACGGGCTTCCAGCTAGAGGCCAGCAGCTGGCAGACAGCGGCTGGCATGGCCCCTCTGCTGAGCACTAGCAGCTCTCACCCTCACTTATGGGTAAATAGCATGGTTGGGGACTAGAACTCCTGGGATGGGGTGAATGTGTCAGCAACAGCAGACACATGCAGTCCTGGCTCTGGTCTCTTGGTGACTCCAAAGATTTGTTGGGAGGAGAAAAGGAAGAGAGAAGAGCAACAGGAAAAGAATCTAGAGCTATACATGCCAAGGAAGGCACAGCAGTCTCTGTCCAGAATCAGCTCTGAAGGAGCAGGAGAGTCGGGACTAAGAGGAGGGGGCAACTGTGCCGCTCCAGTCCGGCCAGGTCTGGGAACTTCCCTGTACACCCTCCTGCTTCCTCGCCCCCAGCCTGCAGTCTGCCCGGCAGGCCCAGCACTCCTTTGGGAGCAGGAGGTTCCTGGCCGTGGTAATTAAATTTCTTCTTTTGTTAATCTCTAATGGAATAATCTAGTTTCTGGGAAATGAGTGCTTGCACTGGCCTCTGCTTCTGGTCTGGCATGTCCACAGACCGAGGGCAGCCTCTTCCCTCCCCGCACCCTGGCCCTGCCATCTCCCTGCAACACCAAGAGAAGAGCGATGGGGCAACTGAGAGCTGGGCAGCTGTGGCAATGGCAGGAAGATGGCCGGTCTGTCCAGGGAGGGAACCTTCCACCATTGTACCCTGCTGGGCAGCCCCAGAAAGGGGGAGAAGGAGCAGTAACAGGACAGGAAACAGGAAGCATGTTCAGGAAGATGTGTATCAGCAAATGAGGTCTATTAGAGCCAATTTAAAGGCACTAATGAGGATTAACAGTGCAAGTCCCAGGGCAGAGAACCCTCTCTCTTCCCATTCAGCCAGGCCAAGGAAAAGAGACACTTGGATTTACTTTTTTTTTTTTTAAACATTTATTTGGTGGGGGAATATGCATCTGCCGAGGTGCGGTAGTCCGAGCCCTGTCCATGGTAGCTGATTCTCTCCTACATGTGCATTCTGAAGACTGAGCTTAGGCCATCAGGCTTGATGGCAGGTGCCATTTCCCTCTGAGCCCTCTTACTGGCCCACTTTTTCCTTCTTCTATCCCCCCACAGACGGTCCCTTCCTCCAAACCTGGGGCTCCTGGCTCTGCCTTGTCCTCCTTCCCAGGTTCACTGGTAGAAGCTGAGATGATGGGCTCTTCTTTAGTGACAGGAAATGAGGGACCTCCTGGCCTTTGCTCCTTGGTGGCCTCTGTTGCTTTGTCACGGGTATGGCCGTGAGACTTCAAGAAAGCAACCAAGCTGGGGTCTAGAAGCACATATAGAAGAAGGGTGAAGAATGGTGGGTATGCCTAAGCCTCTTCCATATCCGACACCTGCTGAAAGCTGCAGCCTATGGGTGCCAAGGACAAGACAAGCTGTTTCCCAGCCTTGGCCCAGCCCCCCTGCACTCTCCTGTAGCTCTTCAATGCCCTTGCACTCCCACACTTGTGTGGCCCCTGGGGCCTGACCATCCCCCTTGCCCTTGTCTCCTGGCTCAGGTTCCTGAGCTTGAACTTTTGCTTTGCCCCAGGTCAGAGATCTGAAATGGCTGTGGGAAAATGGAATGAATGTTGAAGGGAAGCACTCCCAAGCAAATTCCTTCATCTTCCCTCAGTGTGTACACACTAAAATCCAATACAAATTATGTAAGGGTCAGATATGCAGTAAGGAATAAGACTGACTAGTTGGCTAGCATTTGGTGAGCAGAAACTAAGAGACAGGTGCGGCATGACACACAGTCACATACATAACAGAACACACTGTGGTGACACTCGATGAAGCACTGGTGGAATAAAGCCAGAGCAACTACACCAGGCAGCACAGTAACATACACAGAGAGTAAGAGCAGGGCAGCTAGGCCAGAGCGACTACACCAGGCAGCACAGTAACACACACAGAGAGTAATAGCAGGGCAGCTAGGCCAGAGTGACTACAGCAGGCAGCACAGTAACATACACACAGAGTAAGAGCAGGGCAGCTAGGCCAGAGTGACTACAGCAGGCAGCACAGTAACATACACAGAGAGTAATAGCAGGGCAGCTAGGCCAGAGTGACTACACCAGACAGCACAGTAACACACACAGAGAATAAGAGCAGGGCAGCTAGGCCAGAGCGACTACACCAGACAGCACAGTAACACACACAGAGAGTAAGAGCAGGGTAGCTAGGCCAGAGTGACTACAGCAGGCAGCACAGTAACACACACAGAGAGTAAGAGCAGGGCAGTTAGACCAGAGTGACTACACCAGACAGCACAGTAACACACACAGAGAGTGAGAACAGGGCAGCTAGGCCAGAGTGACTACACCAGACAGCACAGTAACACACACAGAGAGTGAGAGCAGGGCAGCTAGGCCAGAGTGACTACACCAGACAGCACAGTAACACACACACAGAGTAAGAGCAGGGCAGCTAGGCCAGAGTGACTACACCAGGCAGCACAGTAACACGCACAGAGAGTGAGAGCAGGGCAGCTAGGCCAGAGTGACTACACCAGGCAGCACAGTAACACACACAGAGAGTGAGAGCAGGGCAGTTAGACCAGAGCGACTACACCAGACAGCACAGTAACACACACAGAGAGTAAGAGCAGGGCAGCTAGGCCAGAGTGACTACACCAGACAGCACAGTAACACACACAGAGAGTAAGAGCAGGGCAGCTAGGCCAGAGTGACTACAGCAGGCAGCACAGTAACACACACAGAGAGTGAGAGCAGGGCAGCTAGGCCAGAGTGACTATACCAGGCAGCACAGTAACACACACAGAGAGTGAGAGCAGGGCAGCTAGGCCAGAGTGACTACAGCAGGCAGCACAGTAACACACACAGAGAGTGAGAGCAGGGCAGCTAAGCCAGAGTGACTACACCAGACAGTACAGTAACATACACAGAGAGTAAGAACAGGGCAGCTAGGCCAGAGTGACTACACCAGACAGCACAGTAACACACACAGAGAGTAAGAACAGGGCAGCTAGGCCAGAGTGACTACACCAGACAGCACAGTAACACAGAGAGTAAGAACAGGGCAGTTAGACCAGAGCGACTACACCAGACAGTACAGTAACACACACAGAGAGTGAGAGCAGGGCAGCTAAGCCAGAGTGACTACACCAGGCAGCACAGTAACACACACAGAGAGTAAGAACAGGGCAGCTAGGCCAGAGTGACTACACCAGGCAGCACAGTAACACACACAGAGAGTAAGAGCAGGGCAGCTAGGCCAGAGTGACTACAGCAGGCAGCACAGTAACACGCACAGAGAGTGAGAGCAGGGCAGCTAAGCCAGAGCTTGGATTTGAATCCTATTTGAATTTAAATCTAATCTGTAGAACTAGATGTTCAAACTGACCCTCATCCCCCACCAAAAGATAAAATAAATCCATTCTGTATTTCTCACCAGCAGTGTGGACCTGGAGAGAATTTATTTATTTGTTTGTTTGTTTATTTATTTATTTATTTATATTTTATTTAATGTGTATGAGTTCTTTGCCTGCAAGTATGTAAGGATACCACATGTGTACAATGCCCATGGAGATCAGAAAAGGGCACTGGATCCCCTGGAACTGGAGTTACAAATGGTTGTAAACCACCATGTAGGTAGTGAGAATCAAACTTGGGTCCTCTGCCAGAGCAACTCTTAACCACCGAGCCATCTCTCCAGCCCCTGGGGAGAATTATTGAAGTACTAAACTTCAAGTTTTTTGTTTGATTTATTAGTGGGTAAGGGTGTGTGTGCCATGGCACATGTATGGAGGTCAGAGGACAACTTGGAGGAACTGGTCCTCTCCTTCCACCTTTACATGGGCTCTAGAGATCAAATTCAGGTCACTAGGCTTGAACAGTAATCACCTTTACCCACTGAGCTACCTCGACAGCTTCTTTTTTTGAGATAGAGTCATATAGCCAGGCTGGCTTCAAACTGGCCTTATAGC
The DNA here is from genome assembly GCA_009823505.1 of Rhizomys pruinosus. Classification (NCBI taxonomy): domain Eukaryota; kingdom Metazoa; phylum Chordata; class Mammalia; order Rodentia; family Spalacidae; genus Rhizomys; species Rhizomys pruinosus. Next base: position 395,486 of record VZQC01008972.1, on the reverse strand, counting down.
AGACACACACAAACTTCTGATCCTCCTTCCTCTACTTCCCCAGTGCTAGGATTAAAGGTACGCACAACCCTGAGCAGTGAGCCCTCTTTTTTTCATAAGTAAAATAAAGTTAATACCACTTTCTCACAGGAGTACAAGAATAGCTCAACAGAACACAAGAATGCATTAAAGTAAAAGTACTCAGCACACAGCTCATCAATCTCTAGTGTCAATAAATAAATAATAAGTAAGTAAATAAATAATCAAAACACGTGGTCCTCCTATGCTTGTACATACTCCAGTAGCTCACTGCTTCCCTTAAAATAAATAGAACCCAAACTCCTTTACAGGTTAGAGGTGTAGCTCAGTGATAAAGCATTTGTCTAGAATATGTCAGGGTTCAATCCCTAATATCACAAAAGTAAACACAGCAGCATGCACAGTAGGCCTTCACTAAAAAGTAGACGTTCTTCCCTAGCTTTGCCCCCCAGGAAGCCCTGGCACCCGTACCAAGCTGAGCCAGTAACTGCTGCTGCTCCTGCAGGATCTCCTCAGGAGTCATGGCTTGCAGTCTGGCTATATTCTCCTTGTGGATGGTCTGGGCTTCCTGCTCAGCCTCCTGGCTCTGGAGGCCCTTCCCTGTGACCAGATGTGGCCCCTGGAAGTCATGGCTGTTCCCTGGAAGCCAGCTGTCTTTATCCCTAAGGAAGGGTGCCTCATGGGTCACAGTGTCTGAAAGAAGTATAAGATTAGTTTTATTACTCTGTCCTTCTGGCTCTACCTAGGCCCTCTGACCCACTTCTACAAGCCTAGTGCAGACAGGCAAAGGTCCTAGAACTTCCTGGACACAGAATGGAAATCACAGGGCATTCCAGGTATGAGAGGGAAGCAGGTGGCAGCTTCTCACTCTTCCCTTATGACTTATATGAAAAGACTTCCTTCTGAAACAACCAGTTTCTGACTCAGCCACCTACCATCAGCAGCCTGCCCATGTTATTTCACTAGTAATCTGCATCATTAATGAAAACTTGTTCAATATCTTGATTGTATTTTTTTTTTTTTTGGTTTTTCGAGAAATGGTTTCCCTGTAGACCCAGCTGTCCTGGAACTCACTCTGTAGACCAGGCTGGCCTTGAATTCACAAAGATCGCCTGCCTCTGCCTCCCAAGTGCTAGGATTAAAGGCGTGCGCCACCGCGCCCGGCTAGACACTTCTAACCTTTCCTCCTTTCCTTTCCTTTAAGAAAAAAAGCCCAAGCTGCCCTTGAACTCATGATTCTCTTGCCTTTAGGCTCCCATCCCTACGCTCCCCTTCCCTTTCTCTTAAGAGTCACATAAAGTAGCTGATTCCATCTGTGAATGAGTCTCCCATATGCAGCACCCCACGTATATAGGATGACTTTTTCTCGAGATGGCTCAAACACACCTCAGAACATGTTTTTTTTTGTTGTTTTTTTTTTTGGTCTTTTCGAGACAGGGTCTCCCTGTAGCCCCAGCTGTCCTGGAACTCACTCTGTAGACCAGGCTGAACTCACAAAGATCTGCCTGCCTCTGCCTCCCGAGTGCTGGGATTAAAGGTGTGCACAACCACGCCTGGCTAGAACATGTATATTTAAAAATGACTGAGAAAGCCGGGCGTGGTGGCGCATGCCTTTAATCCTAGCACTTGGGAGGCAGAGGCAGGCGATCTTTGTGAGTTCGAGGCCAGCCTGGTCTACAGAGTGAGTTCCAGGACAGCTGGGAAAGACCAAAAAAATAAAAAAATAAAAAAAAGTAAAAATGACTGAAGCCAGGCATGGTGGCGCATGCCTTTAATCTTAGCACTCAGAAGGTAGAGGCAGGTGCATCTTTGTGAGTTCAAGGCCAGCCTGGTCTACAGAGTGAGTTCCAGGACAGCTGGGGCTACAGGGAGACCCTGTCTCTAGAAAAAAANGACTGCCTGTCTGTATGGAACTCTGGATCGAGGTTGGGGTTCGTGAACCTTCCTCACATCATGAGACCTGAATAGGCATAAGGTCCAGGTGACCAGGGTCCTGCCTTCTGGTTTCTGTTAAATTGCTAAGCAACTGCACCAGAGAGGAAGAGGAAGATGGCATGGGGTAGCTACCAAGAATTCAGAGGTCATAATTAGTTCCTAACCCGACCTATCTTCTGCCTTCCATCTCTTGCTCTTGGTTGTGCTTACCAGCCGAGCAGCAATATTCCTCCCAGCTGAAGCCAGGACTCTAAGCAGTTTCATGGCTGCAGCACAGGGTACTTTGTATAGACTGGAAGTAGGCCCCATAGCCATGGGGGACCAGCTGGTAGGCAGGAACTCTCGAACTATGGTCTCTATTAGCCGAGGACACTCCAGGACCTACGGGAGATAAGACGAAGATGGAGGCAGGGAGGACCAAGACAGCCCATTAGCTCCCGGCCTATAAGTCAATAGTGGAGGTAGGAGGAAAGATTTCTACAAGTTTAAGTTAGCCTCCTCTACGTCTACAGAAGAGCTCCAGGCCAGGGACGGGCCAGGTGACGATCTTGTTTCCAAATAAGAAACAGAGCAGCAGCACAGCAGCAGCAGCAGGAGCAACAAAAACCACAAATAAAACAAGAAAGCAAGCCTGTGAGGTGAACCACCCCGCCCTTTTCTCCTTACCCTCACGGCTGACTCCAGGGAATGCCGGGCTAGACGGATGAGCACAGCCAAAATGTCAAGGACCACAGAAGGTCCTGGGCAGGTTACCTCCAGCACATAGCGTAGCCGAGGCAACAGGTTGGTAGCAAGGAGCCCCTGGGGTCAGAGATAGAAACCCACTGTGACAGGAAACAGATGTCCAGGTCTTATGACCTCTCCTGCCCTACAGATCTGCCCTCTAGGTCAGCAATGGGGAAGAAGAGGAAAAGAAACCTCCCTCTACCTATGCCCATCATGTCTGGCTAGGTCCGGTGGAGGCCGGTTCCTTTCAGAGCTCTTCTTTTTTCCTTTTGTTGTCGGTTCCTCATCTCGGTCATCCTCATCCTCCTTGTCCTCCTGACTGGGCATCAGAGGGAACACAGAAGCTCCATGATACCAAGAGAAAGTCCTGTCGAGGAGCTCCTACCAGAGGACAGAGGTGATGAGACCTAAAGGCATAAAGGAAATCGATCTATGGGTAGTATCAAACCCACCCCTATAGAGCCCAGGGGACAGACAGACACACAGACACACATACACCACAAATCGACACAGGGCACGCATACACAATAGACACATAGGCCCACCTACGACCTAGCCACACACCTAGACAAAAACATAGATCTAGGCAGAAAGGTAGACAGGCAGACAGAGAGACAGAGATACACCACACACACACACACAGCGAGAGGCAAGGCTCCTGGCTTTGTAGCCTTTAGGAGAAAGGGGTAACACCTGCCATCCCATCTCTATTCTTCCAGCAAAGCCTTGGCAAAGGGCACGCCAGCACGAGGAGTAGAGTGCTGCTACCCTGGAACCCCATTTTCATCCCTGACATACCTCATCTCCAGGAGCAACTAGCAGAGTGCGAAGAGCGCGGACAGCAGCCGCAATGACCCCATCCACCCTGTCATCCAGGGAGAAGCGCAGCAAGAAGAGGAAACCAGCATCCAAGAGGAGGCGTACCACACTGCCCACTAACCGGTCGCCAAACTCACCAGCCTGGGCCTTGAGGGCAGGAAGATAAATCTTTGCTGAAGATGCAGAAGTGACTTAGAGCCTTTCCTGACCCATCACACTGCATTCACATTGCTCCTGGTTTGATCCACAGGGGAAAAAAAGGAAAATTGGGTTGGAGAGATGGCTCAAGAGTTAAGAGTACTTGCTGTTTTTGCAGAAAATCCAAGTTCAGTCCCCGACATTCACCTGATGGGCTACAACCATAGTTGTAGTTCCGAGGTATCTGTCTCCCTTTTCTGGCCTCCACAGAACTGTAAAACACAGGTGGTTACACTACATACAGAGGCACACACACATTAATACATAAATAAAATCTTTTTACAAAAAACAGGAACGGACATGCGGCACATAAATGGTGAAGGGTGGGGGGAGGGGGTAGGGAGGACAAGGCCAACAGTCCACTTACCCTGCTAATGATCTGGGACAGCACGTGCAGTGCTAGTGCTCTCTGCTGGGATACCTGGCTGCGGGTCAGGTGGAACAGCTCCTGTAAAGAGTACCCTGCTCTCTGGGGCAGGGATGGAAAATCAGAGGAGTTAAGACAAATACCCAGGACAAGGTAAGCAAGGGATATTCCATCCTTGTTCTCCTTGGAGCCTCATGCCAATAAATAGGACATGTATACAATAACCACATAAAGAAAACTAGATATAGTAATTGATGTTAAAATTGCAACCAAAGGATAGGTGTGGCTAAGGAAACTGGTCTCGGTGGGTTGGTACAACTTAAATGGCCCAGCACAGAACAAAGGTACAGCATTCTTTGTTGTCTTGGAGGGCTATAAAAACAGGGGCACCATCAAAAGGCACCAGCAGAGTGGTGTGGCAGGAGTAATGGAGGTGGGGCTAGAGGGTCAACTGTCCTACCAAGTTCAGGAGTTAGGACATTTATTTGTTGAAATAGCGGGGATATGGGAAAACTATCTGAGGTGAGGGATGGACTGAGTTAAGCCAGAGGAAATAAGGAGGGTAGCCTTATAAAGGACAGAACAGCCCGAAGGAGAGCATGCAAGGCTGCTGAGTAGGTACCAGCAGGAAGACCACTTCATGGAGTATCATGGGAGGTGATAGAAGTAGACTGGCAAGTTCTACGATAGACTAGAATGTCAGTTGGAATGGAGCAGGATTTTGGCTCTAAGAAACTCAAGGATAGCCACTTATACTTTAATTCTTCCACATGGGAGGAACAGCGGAAAGGTAAATCCTGTGCGTTTGATGGCAGCCTGTGGTCTACATAGTGAGTTTGAGGCCAGCCTAGTCTAGCTACATAGTGAGACTGCCAGAAAGAAGGAAGAAGGACGGAAGGAAGGCTGAAAACTGAATGATAGCAAGGCCCTCAACTAGAACAGGGCATATCTAAGGTCAAAGGCAACTGACCAGAGTGTTTACATTTCTGTAATTATTAACAAAAGACACCTTCCTGGCTGTGTGGGATAGTGCCAAGCTGTTAAAGGCTGATGCTAAGAACCGCAAAAAAAACACCTTCCTTGGGTCCCATGCCTCACCTCTGCCTCCTCTCCATGGTGATGCAGGCCCAGATGGGTGGGCAGGTCCACATCAGGGGCCAGGAGCTCTCCCTGAAGGCTGAATCGGGCTTGCATTTTCTAATAGAAAGACAAAGAGGCTGGCTGGGGCAGCAGCACTTTGTCGTACTCCCCTAGGACTTCCATCTGATTCCACTTTCTGACTAGACTGAGGCTAAGTGGCCTTAGACAAAGAAAACAGTATCATTCCGGCTCGGGAAGAGATGGGCCCAGCTCTGGTTGTAAGAGCAGCAGCCCATGCCTCCCTTCCTTACACCTGCTGGGCTGGCTGGGGCCCCTCACCTCCTGCGTCTGTCGCCGGCGGAGCGGAGGCAGGTCCTGCACCCAGTGAAGCTTCTCCAGCTCAACAGTGTCCATGTGGAGCCACTCTCTGTGGGGGGTCACGGGCAGTGCCAGCGCTGGGGAGATAGAAGCACGATGGTGTATCACTCCTGTTATGATGACAGTATATATTCTTCAAGGAGGTCAGCTCGCTAGTCCACGGGCTTCCAGCTAGAGGCCAGCAGCTGGCAGACAGCGGCTGGCATGGCCCCTCTGCTGAGCACTAGCAGCTCTCACCCTCACTTATGGGTAAATAGCATGGTTGGGGACTAGAACTCCTGGGATGGGGTGAATGTGTCAGCAACAGCAGACACATGCAGTCCTGGCTCTGGTCTCTTGGTGACTCCAAAGATTTGTTCCCCCGGGAGGAGAAAGAAAAGGAGAGAGAGCGCAACAGGAAAAGAATCTCAGAGCTCTATAATGCCAAGAAGGCACAGCAGTCTTGTCCAGACTCAGCTTGAAGGCGCAAGGAGAGTCGGGGGGACTAAAGAGGAGGGGGATACTGTGCCGTCCAGTCCGGCCAGGTCTTGGGAATTCCTGTACACCCTCCTTTTCCTCGCCCCCACCTGCCGCTGCACGGCAGGCCCGCACTCTGTGGGAAGCAGGAGGTTTCCTGCCGTCAGGTAATTAAATTTCTTCTTTTGTTAATCTCTAATGGAATAATCTAGTTTCTGGGAAATGAGTGCTTGCACTGGCCTCTGCTTCTGGTCTGGCATGTCCACAGACCGAGGGCAGCCTCTTCCCTCCCCGCACCCTGGCCCTGCCATCTCCCTGCAACACCAAGAGAAGAGCGATGGGGCAACTGAGAGCTGGGCAGCTGTGGCAATGGCAGGAAGATGGCCGGTCTGTCCAGGGAGGGAACCTTCCACCATTGTACCCTGCTGGGCAGCCCCAGAAAGGGGGAGAAGGAGCAGTAACAGGACAGGAAACAGGAAGCATGTTCAGGAAGATGTGTATCAGCAAATGAGGTCTATTAGAGCCAATTTAAAGGCACTAATGAGGATTAACAGTGCAAGTCCCAGGGCAGAGAACCCTCTCTCTTCCCATTCAGCCAGGCCAAGGAAAAGAGACACTGATTTACTTTTTTTTTTTTAAACATTTATTTGGTGGGGGAATATGCATCTGCCGAGGTGCGGTAGTCCGAGCCCTGTCCATGGTAGCTGATTCTCTCCTACATGTGCATTCTGAAGACTGAGCTTAGGCCATCAGGCTTGCTGCAGGTGCCATTTCCCTCTGAGCCCTCTTACTGGCCCACTTTTTCCTTCTTCTATCCCCCCACAGACGGTCCCTTCCTCCAAACCTGGGGCTCCTGGCTCTGCCTTGTCCTCCTTCCCAGGTTCACTGGTAGAAGCTGAGATGATGGGCTCTTCTTTAGTGACAGGAAATGAGGGACCTCCTGGCCTTTGCTCCTTGGTGGCCTCTGTTGCTTTGTCACGGGTATGGCCGTGAGACTTCAAGAAAGCAACCAAGCTGGGGTCTAGAAGCACATATAGAAAGGGTGAAGACTGGTGGGTATACTAAGGCCTCTTCCATATACGACACCTGCTCGAAAGCTGCAAGCCTATGGGTGAAAAGGACAAGAACAAGCTGTTTCCAGCCTTGGCCCAGCAACCTGCCACTCTCTGTAGCTTCAATGCACTTGAAATCAAACACCTTGTGGGCACTGGGGCCTGACCATCACCACCTTGCCTTTGTCTCCTGGCTCAGGTTCCTGAGCTTGAACTTTTGCTTTGCCCCAGGTCAGAGATCTGAAATGGCTGTGGGAAAATGGAATGAATGTTGAAGGGAAGCACTCCCAAGCAAATTCCTTCATCTTCCCTCAGTGTGTACACACTAAAATCCAATACAAATTATGTAAGGGTCAGATATGCAGTAAGGAATAAGACTGACTAGTTGGCTAGCATTTGGTGAGCAGAAACTAAGAGACAGGTGCGGCATGACACACAGTCACATACATAAAAGGAATCACACTGTTGTGACACTCGATGATGCAGCACTGGTGGAATAAAGCCAGAGCAACTACACCAGGCAGCACAGTAACATACACAGAGAGTAAGAGCAGGGTAGCTAGGCCAGAGTGACTACACCAGACAGTACAGTAACACACACAGAGAGTAATAGCAGGGCAGCTAGGCCAGAGTGACTACAGCAGGCAGCACAGTAACATACACAGAGAGTAAGAGCAGGGTAGCTAGGCCAGAGTGACTACAGCAGGCAGCACTATTTTGTACTTACTTTCTTATTTTCTATAGACAGTCGAGTAATACTAGCAGTCGGTTTCTACTTGCTATGGCACCGACACGCTGCGCGCGGCGCGATGACTCCCGCGACGCGTCGGAGCCGTGAACGCGCCAACTGGATCGCCCGCTCCGAGCACTGCGACTGCGGCACTCTGCGCGCCCCAATGGAGCCGAGAGACTTCGTGAAAAGCGAGGAGATCAGAGATCAGAGGAGTAGCCGTGGAAAGAGAGAAAACGCGACAGTTAGTAGAGATCAGAGAAGTGCACACGCGAGCGATGTGAGGAGCTTGACGCGACACGTAGACGTATCGCACGATAGAGAGGGGTGCGGGCGCGAAGGAGCATTGAGAGAGGTAGCGACTACACCAGACAGCACAGTAACACACACAGAGAGTAAGAGCAGGGTAGCTAGGCCAGAGTGACTACACCAGACAGCACAGTAACACACACACAGAGTAACGAGCAGGGGCAGTTAGACCAGAGGACTACACCAGACAGCCACCGTAACCCACACAGAGAGTTTGAGAACAAGGGCAGCTAGGCCAGAGTGACTACACCAGACAGCACAGTAACACACACACAGAGAGTGAGGGAGGGAGGGCAGCTAGAGCTTAGGGCCAGAGTGACTACACCAGACAGCACAGTAACACACACAGAGAGTAAGAGCAGGGTAGCTAGGCCAGAGTGACTACAGCAGGCAGCACAGTAACACGCACAGAGAGTAAGAGCAGGGTAGCTAGGCCAGAGTGACTACACCAGGCAGCACAGTAACACACACACAGAGAGTGAGAGAGAGGGCAGTTAACCAGAGCGGTGATACACCAGGACAGCACAGAGAACCACACAGAGAGTAAGAGCAGGGCAGCTAGGCCAGAGTGACTACAGCAGGCAGCACAGTAACACGCACAGAGAGTGAGAGCAGGGCAGCTAGGCCAGAGTGACTATACCAGGCAGCACAGTAACACACACAGAGAGTGAGAGCAGGGCAGCTAGGCCAGAGTGACTACAGCAGGCAGCACAGTAACACGCACAGAGAGTAAGAGCAGGGCAGCTAGGCCAGAGTGACTACACCAGACAGTACAGTAACATACACAGAGAGTAAGAGCAGGGCAGCTAGGCCAGAGTGACTACAGCAGGCAGCACAGTAACACACACAGAGAGTGAGAGCAGGGCAGCTAGGCCAGAGTGACTACACCAGACAGTACAGTAACACACACAGAGAGTAAGAGCAGGGCAGCTAGGCCAGAGTGACTACAGCAGGCAGCACAGTAACACACACAGAGAGTGAGAGCAGGGCAGCTAAGCCAGAGTGACTACACCAGACAGTACAGTAACATACACAGAGAGTAAGAGCAGGGCAGCTAGGCCAGAGTGACTACACCAGACAGTACAGTAACACACACAGAGAGTGAGAACAGGGCAGCTAGGCCAGAGTGACTACACCAGACAGCACAGTAACACACACAGAGAGTAAGAACAGGGCAGTTAGACCAGAGCGACTACACCAGACAGCACAGTAACACACACACAGAGTGAGAGCAGGGGCAGCTAAGCCAGAGTGACTACACCAGGCAGCACAGTAACACACACAGAGAGTAAGAACAGGGCAGCTAGGCCAGAGTGACTACACCAGGCAGCACAGTAACACACACAGAGAGTAAGAGCAGGGTAGCTAGGCCAGAGTGACTACAGCAGGCAGCACAGTAACACGCACAGAGAGTGAAGAGCAGGGCAGCTAGCCAGAGCTTGGATTGATCCTATTGAATTTAAACTATCTGTAGAACTAGATGCTTCAAACTGACCCCTCATCCCCCACCAAAGACATAAAATAAATATCCTTCTGTTTTTCTCCACAGCAGTGTGTGGGACCTGCGAGAGAATTTTACTATTGTTTGTTTGTTTATTTATTTATTTATTTATTTATTTTTATTTATGGTTATGTATGCAGTATCTTTGTGCACATTGATGTCATGAATACCACGGATTGTAGCAAGGGTGCTGGGATTCCAGAAGGACTGATCCTAAGAGTACACAGTTGTTAAACCATCGATGAGGGTGTGGAATCAACTTGGGTCCTCTCAGAGCAGCCAACTCTTAACACCGAGCCATCCTTCTCCAGCCCCTGGGGAGAATTATTGAAGTACTAAACTTCAAGTTTTTTGTTTGATTTATTAGTGGGTAAGGGTTGTGTGCCATGGCCATGTATGAGGTCAGAGAGACAACTGGAGGAACTGTCTCTTCCTTCCACCTTTACATGGGCTCTAGAGGGATCAAACTCAGGTCCACTAGGCTTCTGAAACAGAATCACCTTTTACCACCCTGAGCTTAACCTCGACCAGCTTTCTTTTTTTTGAGATAGACTCACTATAGACCCAGGCTGGCTTCAAACTGGCCTTATAGCAGACAACATCAAACTTCTGATCCTCCTTCCTTACTTCCCCATTGCTAGGATTAAAGTACGACACCCTGAGCAGTGAGCCCTCTTTTTTTATTAAGTAAAATAAAGTTAATACCACTTTCTCACAGGAGTACAAGAATAGCTCAACAGAACACAAGAATGCATTAAAGTAAAAGTACTCAGCACACAGCTCATCAATCTCTAGTGTCAACTAAATAAATAAATAAGTAGCTAAATAAAATATCAAAACACGTGGTCCTCCTATGCTTGTACATACTCCAGTAGCTCACTGCTTCCCTTAAAATAAATAGAACCCAAACTCCTTTACAAGGTTGAGGTGTAGCTCAGTGATTAAAGCATTTGTCTAGAAATGTTCAGGGTTCAATCCCTAATATCACAAAAGTAAACACAGCAGCATGCACAGTAGGCCTTCACTAAAAAGTAGACGTTCTTCCCTAGCTTTGCCCCCCAGGAAGCCCTGGCACCCGTACCAAGCTGAGCCAGCTACTGCTGCTGCTCCTGCAGGATCTCCTCAGGAGTCATGGCATTGCAATGTCTGGCTATATTCTCCTTGTGGATGGTCTGGGCCTTCCTGCTCAGCCTCCTGGCTCTGGAGGCCCTTCCCTGTGACCAGATGTGGCCCCTGGAAGTCATGGCTGTTCCCTGGAAGCCAGCTGTCTTTATCCCTAAGGAAGGGTGCCTCATGGGTCACAGTGTCTGAAAGAAGTATAAGATTAGTTTTATTACTCTGTCCTTCTGGCTCTACCTAGGCCCTCTGACCCACTTCTACAAGCCTAGTGCAGACAGGCAAAGGTCCTAGAACTTCCTGGACACAGAATGGAAATCACAGGGCATTCCAGGTATGAGAGGGAAGCAGGTGGCAGCTTCTCACTCTTCCCTTATGACTTATATGAAAAGACTTCCTTCTGAAACAACCAGTTTCTGACTCAGCCACCTACCATCAGCAGCCTGCCCATGTTATTTCACTAGTAATCTGCATCATTAATGAAAACTTGTTCAATATCTGCATTGTATTTTTTTTTTTTTTTTGGTATTTCGAGAATGCAGGTCTCCCTTTAGTCACACCTGGCCTGGAGCTCACTCTGTAGACCAGGCTGCCCTTGAACTCACATATATCTGCCTGCCTCTGCCTCCTGAGTGCTGGGATTTAATGCGCCACCGCACCCCGCTCTTCACTGTATTCTATTGACACTTTTTTATTTTTTTTTGGCTTTTTGCAGGGTCTTGTTTTTTTTTTTTAGTACCCAGCCTGTCCTGGATCCTCCTTGTAGACCCAGCGCTGACTATTGAATAATTCACAAAGATCTACTGGGCCTCTGCTCCACAGTGCTCAGGATTAAAGGGTGCGCACAAACGCAGCGTAGACATGTATAAACTTTCCTCCTTCCTTTCCCTTTTAAGAAAAAAGCCCAATCTGCCCTTGAACTCATGATCTCTTGCCTTTTAGGCTCCCATCATACGCTCCCCTTCCTTTCTCTAAGGAGTCACATAAAGTAGCTGATTCCATCTGTGAATGAGTCTCCCATATGCAGCACCCCACGTATATAGGATGACTTTTTCTCGAGATGGCCTCAAACACACCTCAGAAATGTTTTTTTTTGGTTTTTTTTTTTGGTTTTTCAAGCAAGACAGGGCCTCCCTGTAGCCCCAGCTGTCCTGGACCACATCTGTAGACCCAGGTGAACTCACAAGATCTGCAATACTCTTGCCTACCGAGTGTGGGATTAAAGGTTTTGTGCCAACCATGCCTGGCTGGCTAGAACTGTATATAGACAGGCTGAGAACGCCGGCGTTCCTCTGGTCACAGCCTCTTCTTTCTACGCATGCTTGGGAGGCATCAGGGGCAGGCGATCTTTGTGAGTTCGATGCCAGCACTGGTCTACAGAGTGGGTTCAAGGACTAGCTGGGGTAGAGAAAGACCAAAAAAATAAAAAAATAAAAAAAAGTTTAAAAAATGTGAGCCAGCATGGTTGTGCCGCATGCCTTTAAATCTTAGCACTAAGACAGATAAGCAAGAGGGTCAGGAGTTCAAGTGCACATGCCTGGCTACAAGTGATGCAGGACTAGCTGTGGCTCACAGGAGCGACCCTTGTTTAGAAAAATAAAAAAAACAAAGACCCTCAGCGTATGAGAGATGGATCATGGTTTTAAGAGCACTTCGTTCTAGCAGAGGACCCAGGTTTAGTTCCCAGCACACTTATGGCCCTGTCGTAACCAAACTAGTATAACTCTATTCCAGGGAATCCAACACTTTTCTTCTGACCATCCTGGGATTTACCACAAGAGGTGCACTTACACAATTGCAGACACACATCTAACTCATACACATTACAAAAGGGGGGGAGCTGGGAGAGATTGGGACTCGGAGCCAGTGCTCAAGCTTTAATGACTGCTCTGCAGAGAACCTGGATTGATTCAAGCACCCATATGGCGGCTAAGAGAACCGTCTTTTAAGCCTAGGCGTTTGCCGTGTGCACATTGCCCATTAATATAGCACACAGGAGGACAGATGGAGGCCAGATCTTGTGAGTTCAACGGCCGTCTGGTCTACAAGAGTGAGTTCTAGGACCAGCTGGGTACCAGGGGAGATCCCATCTTCAAAGAAAAAAAAAAAACAAAGCCAGCATGTTGGTACAAGCCTTTTACTCCACAGCACTTGGAAGCAGGTACCAGGGCAGCAGATCTCTGGCATGTTCAAGACCAGGCCTGGTCTACGCGGGTCTCTTTTACGACAGGGTCTCCCTGTACTCCCAGCTGCCCTGGAACTCACTATGTAGATGATGGCCTTAAACCTCCCAGAGGACCTACCTTGCCCCTAGCTCCTGAGTGCTGAGATTAAACACCTAGTGCCATCATGCACGCTAGCTATACTTTTTTTTTGTGTATGAGTGTGCTGCCTTGCATGTCTACAAGTGAACCTGCATAGTGCAAGCCATGTTTTTTTAATAGTATGGATGACAAAGCTCTCAAGAATTAGAGGCAGAATTGCTTAGTACTGACCCTCTTGTAGCAGGTTTTATCTGAAATCCATGAAAAGCACATTTGAGGGGTGCATGGTAGATGGCCTAGCAGTTAAGAGCGCCAACCTCTCTTTACCAGAGGACACGGTCGATCCACAGCACCCAAATGGCCCAGCCGGAGGAAACCCAAAGGAGAACCATCTGAAACTCCCAATTCTTTTACCGAAGAAATCTCCAGTTCCAGGGGAATCTGACCACCCTCTCTACCTCCGTGGCATGCACGACGGGAGCACACACATTCATGCAGGAACATACATTCATACACATAAGTAAATAAAATAAAAAAAAAAAAAATAAAAGCCACACATTTGAGAGAGACTGGGATGTAGCTCTACTGTTCAGCATGCTACAGGCCTGCTAGCATACATCTGAAGCCCTGGATTGAAATTCTCATAAACCACCATAACACTGGGCCAGTGCGCACATTGTCTGTAATCTCAAGTAACGAGGGGCAGAAGCGAAAGAGGTCACGAAGTTAACGTCATCTTCATTACATAGTGAGTTTGAAACCAGCCTGGCATACATGAAGATTTCTATGTCACCCAACCCATCCATGCAAAAAATAATATAATAAACAAAAAAGCCCAAGCTTTCAAACATGTTCAGCTTTCACACCACTCACCTTCTGGTGGGTCCAGGTTAGGTACAACCTCCCCAGCAGAGGGGACCCTGCTTTCGGACACCCTTCTTGCTGCAATCTCTTGGGCAAAGATGCTCCTTTTACCAGATGCTGCCTTGCTTCTCCCCTACAGTCACAAGCAAAGAAAAGAAAGAAAGCAACGGTTGGTGATATTCATTATCTACTGCTCCTCAACTCCTAAACCAAGGCTCTGGAATAAAGACAAAAGAAACTATGCTCTATCTCCTAGGGTCACAGCTGTAGTTCTCAGAAAAAATAATTTCCTAGATGTGGCAGTACACATCTAAAAACACAGCACTCGGGAGGTCAGGGGTAGACAAGACCAGGAGTTTAAGACCCCCCAAAAATCCTCTGCTCTATTGGTAGTCACTAACTGGACATTTGTTTAGCAGTGCATACTATCCGTAATAGCACTGCAGTACCCGACATCTACAGTGACAGTGGAACTCAGCTCCGGTCTTACATTCAACAACCAATCAGCACAAGGCAGAGGCAGGAGGCGAGGCTGGATTTGAGTTCAAGGCTAGCTTCGTCTTACAATAGCCAAGTCAGGCCAGCCTGGGGATACATAGTGAGCACTCTGTTTACAAAAATAAACAGAAGAACCAGCAAGATGGCCCTCAGCAGGGAAGCCCCTCTAGCCAGCAAGCCTGATAGCCGCGATAGCTGTTCAATACCAGATAAAAATCAGTTTCCACCCACGCGTGGTGGCCCCACGCCTTTATCCTAGACACTTGGGGGGACAGAGCAGGGCGTAGGTGGATCTTTGTGAGTCAAGGCCCAGCTGTCTACAGAGTGAGTTCAGGTCGGACCAGCTGGGGCTTACAGGGAGACCCTGTCTCCAAACATGACAAAAAACAACAAACAAACAACAACACACAACCAAAAAAACAGTTCCCATAGTCCACATATTGGCTTGCCAGCCCATCACGTATTATATTACTCTCTCACACACAAAATATATAAATGTAATTATTTCAGCTATTTTAGTTTTTCTTTCTGTGTTATGAGTACCACTGTCTGCCATTATCACAGTAGGCTAATGTTGTACAATGCCTCCGCGCAAGTCAGAAGAGGGCTCAGATGGCCTTCGTGAGTGGATGGATGGTTGGTTTAGCCACCATATGGCGGATAGGTACCTGGGATGTAGCCCTGGGTCCCTCTGCAGGAGCAGGCAGTGACTCTTAACCACGGAGGCCATCTGTTCAGCCACCCATAAAGTATTTAAAAAAAAAGCAAAAGGCTGGAGCGACAGTTCAGAGTGGTAGGATAATATTAAAAGGAATTATTCTGCAAGTATGAGGACCTCAGAATCCGCAGAAGCTGTGTGAAACTGGATGGGTGCAGTGGCAGCTGAGAAGCAGTGGCGCTAAGAGGGAGGCCAAGAATAGGGAGATCCGGGAAATTCAAAGACCCGAGCCGGACTGATGAGCAGTCGAACAAGAGGACCGTGTCCCAAACCACGACGAGGTGGGAGGGACTCAACGCCAGGTGGTGACATGACGAACTCACAAAACATACACACCGCAAATCAAACACACCACACACCACATTAAAAGTAAGGATTGGGTGGGATCAGTAGTATAGTCCCTGCCCAACCAGCATGCATTGGATGCAATTTCCAGCACTGAAAAACAAACTTGATCCGCACTCTAGGAGGCTGTGAGGCAAGAGATTGCGTGACTCTCAGTGAGTCTTAGGCAGGCTGCGGCTACAAGATAGACTGAGAGTCTCTCAAAAAACACGAGGGGGGGAAAAAAAGGAGCTTATCACTGCCCAAAACATCTATCTGGAAGAAGACAGATTGATCTGAGACTCAGTGGCTCCTTAAGCACCACCTAAGGTACCTCTGCCTACCTGTCTCTCCTGTGAGCGATGGAATACAGGGGGGAAAGCAACACCACTGGGCACAGGCAGAGTCACAGCCACCGAACTTGTATCTCGTTCCTATGGCAACAAAGCACAAAGTAATGAAATGCATTTCTTCAGGCTAGATGCTATATCAGTGCTTCCTGACCCTCATTCCAGGACTTTATGAACCCACAGTAGATCCAGTCCATGTGGTTTTAAGCCACTCCAACCTGAGTGCTGAGTGGAAAGGTCTACCTTTCTATAGCGCCTTACTCACAAACCCTTTCCTCCCCAACTGGAGCTACCATGCCCCCACCCCACCTCCCGACTCACAATAATACTAGCAAGGACAGCATGTTATTGTGCTGGTATGCCTACTGACGCCTCTCTTCGGGTCTCTATCCTGACGGGTGGTAGGGGCTGGCAGGGCTGGGCTTGACCCCTCTTTGCAGGAGCACGGAACAAAGCGGGGGCAACATCTGGGAGATCTGAAAAAAAAAATCTAGATGTAGGATATTTCTATATCTTTCAAGGAAGAAAACACAGGCTAGAGGTAAGTAGGCAAAGGAAGAACAACGACTGGGGGCTTTGTTGCTTGTGGTACGACATTTAAACCTGCCCATGTTATTTCACTAGTAATCTGCATCATTAATGAAAACTTGTTCAATATCTTGATTGTATTTTTTTTTTTTTTGGTATTTCGAGAAATGGTCTCCCTGTAGCCCCAGCTGTCCTAGAACTCACTCTGTAGACCAGGCTGGCCTTGAACTCACCTGCCTCTGCCTCCCAAGTGCTAGGATTAAAGGCGTGTGCCACCATGCCCAGCTCAAGACATTTAACCTTTTTAAACTTCAGTTTCCTCATCTATATAATGAAGCTGCAGAGGTGGGTGTGGTGGCACACACCTATTAGCCAAGGACTTGGGAGACTTAGGTGGAAGGATTGCTACAAGTTCAAAGTCAGCTTGGGTTAAATAGTGAGTTCCAGACAAGCCAGAGCTACCAGGTGAGCCCCTGCCTCACAAACAAAATAGAATACTAAAAAAAAAGTAAAATAGGGGGCTGGAGAGATGGCCTAATGGTTAAGAGCGCCGACTGCTCTTACAGAGGACCCGGGTTCGATCCCCAGCACCCATGTGTTGGCTAAGAACTGTCTTTAACTCCAGTTCCAGGGCAATCCGACGCCCTCCTCTGACCTTTGAGGCATTGCGCGACACGGGTGCACAAACCTACATGCAGACAGTACATTCATACACATAAAAATAAAAATTTTTTTTTTAATTAAAATAAAAATTAAAAAAGAACAGCAGCAAGAGTGGTTACAACATTTCTACGATGGAGCAGAACTCAGTCACTTCGGGATAAGGGGGATTCAAGCTGTCCCCTCTCTCAAGCCCATGCCTTCAGCACTCACTGTCCAGCATCACCACATCCCGATGGTTGTGCAGCGGAGGCTGTTCTGGGTGGGCATCACCGCGTCTCCTACTTCCTTTCACCAGTTGTACCGCTGAAGCCGCACCAGCTTTGAGAAACTGACTCTGGAAGCGCAGCAGGTCAACCTCAGACTCCCCTGGCTTTGGTCTGGACAACATCATGATGCTCAAGCTGTGTCCTCTGTATGACTCCTTTCAGGACTGCTTTCCTGGTGTGGATTAGTCACCCCTAAAAGCAATCAAGGTGACAGGCCCTGTAACTACATGCTGCTTCTCTTTATCAGGCTTCAAAGCAGCAGCTCTCGTGAGTTTGTGTGAACTCTCCTCATTGCCATTTCTTTCTCCTCCCTGTGGTGGGTGGCCTGGCACAAGTGTCCACAGCCAAGGCTAGGCGTGGAGGCAACAGGATCAAGAGTTCACGGTTATCCTCAGCTGTGTACCAAGTTTAAGGCTGTATACTGAGCTATAAGAGACTGTGTCGAAACAAACAAGGGGATGTATAAGCAACTTAAGTTGTATCTACTCTGTGGGTGACAAAACTTCCAGAAACAACCAACAGGAACCTATGTAAGAAAAATGCCAGAGCCCAAGCAGATGGATGTCACAGGTAGTAGTGATTCTGCGTCAAACCAGAGAGAGTACACTTTGAGCTAGAAGTACTAAGATATTAAAAATCAGCCAGTAGGGGGCTGGAGAGATGGCCTAGTGGTTGGGAGCACCGGCTGCTCTTGTGGAGGACCTGGGTTCGATCCCCAGCACCCACATGGCTGCTGAGAACCGTCTTTAACTCCAATTCCAGGGGAATCCGATGCCCTCTTCTGACCTCTGTGGCATTGTGTGACACGGGTGCACAAACCTACATGCAGACAGTACATTCATATACATACAAGAAATAAAAAAAAATTAAAAAAATCAGCCAGTAAATATCAGGAGAAAACCGTCTCTAGTGTGGAGGTGTAGATTGGTCCCACCAGATGATGTGCTTAGAGGAGCAGGGGGTGGCTTAACTGAACACGGGGCTCCTGCAGTGATGATGGGAAAGAAGATTCTTTTATTGGCTACCCTAGAAAGAAAGATCAGGGTGGGCAGAGGGTAGGCCTCAGTGTTAGAGCACTTGCCTCGACTGCAATAGATTCCATCCCTAGCACCAACAATAAAAAATATTATAAGGAATAATTTGGAATAAGTCACATGATAGATTTAGAAAATGAATTTCTAATAACTTTATTCTGAGATGCAGCTTTTCAGGGTCCCTTTCTCAACCCTTCACTGCAGTTCCAGTGTAGTGAACATGTGACAGAATCATGGGCACACACTCATATCAAACCATGCTCTAAGGACAGAGCGAGTTCTGATGTCTGTCTTCTGAAAAGTTATTTTGTATTTTGTTTTCTATTAAAATATATTTAGTGGGCTGGAGAGATGGCTCAGCAGTTAAGAGCTTTAACTGCTCTTGCAGAGAACCTGGATTTGATTCCAAGCACCCATATGGCGGCTAAGAACCGTCT
Organism: Rhizomys pruinosus; assembly: GCA_009823505.1. Lineage (NCBI taxonomy): Eukaryota > Metazoa > Chordata > Mammalia > Rodentia > Spalacidae > Rhizomys > Rhizomys pruinosus. The sequence goes on along the minus strand of VZQC01008972.1, from coordinate 376,855 downwards.
TTTAAGCTAGGCGTGGTGGCACATGCCATTAATAATAGCACACAGGAGGCAGAGGGAGGCAGATCTCTGTGAGTTCAAGGCCAGTCTGGTCTACAGAGTGAGTTCTAGGACAGCTGGGGCTACAGGGAGATCCCATCTCAAAGAAAAAAAAAAAGCCAGGCATGTTGGTACAAGCCTTTAATCCCAGCACTTGGGAGGTAAGGGCAGGCAGATCTCTGTGAGTTCAAGACCAGCCTGGTCTACAGAGGGTCTTTTTAAGACAGGGTCTCCCTGTACTCCCAGCTGCCCTGGAACTCACTATGTAGATCAGGATGGCCTTAAACTCCCAGAGACCTACCTGCCCCTGCCTCCTGAGTGCTGAGATTAAACACCTGTGCCATCATGCCCAGCTATTACTTTTATTTTTGTGTGTATGAGTGTGCTGCCTTGCATGTCTACAAGTGAACCTGCATAGTGCAAGCCATGTTTTTTTAATAGTATGGATGACAAAGCTCTCAAGAATTAGAGGCAGAATTGCTTAGTACTGACCCTCTTGTAGCAGGTTTTATCTGAAATCCATGAAAAGCACATTTGAGGGGGCTGGAGAGATGGCCTAGCAGTTAAGAGCGCCAACCTCTCTTACAGAGGACCCGGGTTCGATCCCCAGCACCCACATGGCGGCCGAGAACCATCTGAAACTCCAATTCCAGAAGAACTCCAGTTCCAGGGGAATCTGACACCCTCTCTGACCTCCGTGGCACTGCACGACACGGATGCACAAACTTGCATGCAGACAGTACATTCATACACATAAAGAAATAAATAAAAAAAAAAAAATAAAAGCACATTTGAGAGACTGGGGATGTAGCTCTACTGTTAGCATGTACAGGCCTGCTAGCATACATGAAGCCCTGGATTGATCTCATAACCACATAAACTGGGCCCAGTGGCACATGTCTGTAATCTCAGTAACGAGGCAGAAGCAGAAAGATCACAATTTAAAGTCATCTTCCATTACATAGTGAGTTTGAAACCAGCCTGGCATACATGAGATTTTATGTCACCCAACCCATCCATGCAAAATAAATAAATAAACAAAAAGCCCAAGCTCAAACATGTTCAGCTTTCACACCACTCACCTTCTGGTGGGTCCAGGTTAGGTACAACCTCCCCAGCAGAGGGGACCCTGCTTTCGGACACCCTTCTTGCTGCAATCTCTTGGGCAAAGATGCTCCTTTTACCAGATGCTGCTTGCTTCCCCTACAGGGCAAAGAAAGAAAGAAAGCAAGGTTGGTGATATTCATTATCTACTGCTCCTCAACTCCTAAACCAAGGCTCTGGAATAAAGACAAAAGAAACTATGCTCTATCTCCTAGGGTCACAGCTGTAGTTCTCAGAAAAAATAATTTCCTAGATGTGGCAGTACACATCTAAAACACAGCACTCGGGAGGTAGGGGTAGAAAGACCAGGAGTTTAAGACAATCCTCTGCTACATACTAAGTTTGAGGTTAGTCTAGGCTAAGTGAGACCCTGTCTTAAAACAACAACAATCACTCAGGAGGCAGAGGCAGAGGTAGATGGATCTCTGAGTTCAAGGCTAGCTTGGTCTAAATAGCAAGTAGGCCAGCCAGGGATACATAGTGAGACTCTGTCTTACAAAAAAAAAAAAAGAACCAGCAAGATGGCTCAGCAGGTGAAGCCCCTTGCCAGCAAGCTGATAGCCTGAGTTCAATCACCAGAATAAAACAGTTTCCACCCAGCGTGGTGGCCCACGCCTTTAATCCTAGCACTTGGGAGGCAGAGGCAGGTGGATCTTTGTGAGTTCAAGGCCAGCCTGGTCTACAGAGTGAGTTCCAGGACAGCTGGGGCTACAGGGAGACCCTGTCTCAAAATGACAAAAAACAACAACAACAACAACAACAACAAAAAAACAGTTCCCATAGTCCACATATAGGCTTGAGCCCATACACGTATATACTATACCTGCACACACAAATATATAAATGTAATTTAGCTATTTTAGTTTTATTTATGTGTATGAGTACACTGTCTGCATGTATCAAAGTAGGCTAATGTTGTACAATGCCTGCGCAAGTCAGAAGAGGGCATCAGATTCCTTCTCTGAGTTATGGATGGTTGTTAGCCACCATATGGGTACTGGGATTAGAACCCGGGTCCTCTGCAGGAGCAGTCAGTGCTCTTAACCACTGAGCCATCTGTCCAGCCACCCATAAATGTAATTTAAAAAAGAAAAGAAAAAGGCTTGGAGAGACAGTTCAGAGGGTAAAAGGAATTATTCTGCAAGTATGAGGACCTCAGAATCCGCAGAAGCTGTGTGAAACTGGATGGATGCAGTAGTGCATATCTATAATCTCAGTGCTCCTAAGATGGGAGGCAGATATAGGAGATTCCTTGGAAATTCAAAGACCAGCTAGCCTGACATTTATAGCAGCGAACAAAGAGACCCTGTTTCAAACAACGGAGGTGGTGAGGACTACAACTCCAGGTTGTGACATGCACTCACACAAACATACACACTCATATCAAACACACACACACACAAATTAAAAGTAAGGATTTGGGCTGGGATCAGTAGTATAGTCCCTGCCCACCAGCATGCATTGGATTCAATTTCCAGCACTGAAAAAACAACTTCAGCACTCTAGGAGGCTGAGGCAAGAGCATTGCTGTGACTCTCAGTGACTCTTAGGCCAGGCTGGGCTACAGATAGACTGAGAGTCTCTCAAAAAACACGAGGGGGGAAAAAAGGAGCTTATCACTGCCCAAACCATCTATCTGGAGAAGACAGATTCGCTCTGAGACTCAGTGGCTCCTTAAGCACCACCTAAGGTACCTCTGCCTACCTGTCTCTCCTGTGAGCGATGGAATACAGGGGGGAAAGCAACACCACTGGGCACAGGCAGAGTCACAGCCACCGAACTTGTATCTCGTTCCTATGGCAACAAAGCACAAAGTAATGAAATGCATTTCTTCAGGCTAGATGCTATATCAGTGCTTCCTGACCCTCATTCCAGGACTTTATGAACCCACAGTAGATCCAGTCCATGTGGTTTTAAGCCACTCCAACCTGAGTGCTGAGTGGAAAGGTCTACCTTTCTATAGCGCCTCTACTCACAACCCTTTCCTCCCACAACCTGGATACCATGCCCCACCCCACCTCCCGACTCACAATAATCCTAGTCAAGACAGCAGTGATGTGCTGGTCATGCCTACTGAGCCTCTCTTCAGGGTCCTCATCCTGAGGTAGGGGCTGGCCAGGGCTGGGCTTGACCCTCTTTGCAGGAGCAGGAACCAAAGCTGGGGGCAAATCTGGGAGATCTGAAAGAAAAAAATCTAGATGTGAGGATATTTATATCTTTCAAGGAAGACAACACAGGCTAGAGGTAAGGGCAAAGGAAGACAACGACTGGTGGGCTTTGTTGCCTTGGGTACGACATTTAACCTTTTTTTTTGTCTTTTGTTTTTTCAAGGCAAGGTCTCCCTGTAGCCCCAGCTGTCCTAGAACTCACTCTGTAGACCAGGCTGGCCTTGAACTCACCTGCCTCTGCCTCCCAAGTGCTAGGATTAAAGGCGTGTGCCACCATGCCCAGCTCAAGACATTTAACCTTTTTAAACTTCAGTTTCCTCATCTATATAATGAAGCTGCAGAGGTGGGTGTGGTGGCACACACCTATTAGCCAAGGACTTGGGAGACTTAGGTGGAAGGATTGCTACAAGTTCAAAGTCAGCTTGGGTTAAATAGTGAGTTCCAGACAAGCCAGAGCTACCAGGTGAGCCCCTGCCTCACAAACAAAATAGAATACTAAAAAAAAAGTAAAATAGGGGGCTGGAGAGATGGCCTAATGGTTAAGAGCGCCGACTGCTCTTACAGAGGACCCGGGTTCGATCCCCAGCACCCATGTGTTGGCTAAGAACTGTCTTTAACTCCAGTTCCAGGGCAATCCGACGCCCTCCTCTGACCTTTGAGGCATTGCGCGACACGGGTGCACAAACCTACATGCAGACAGTACATTCATACACATAAAAATAAAAATTTTTTTTTTAATTAAAATAAAAATTAAAAAAGAACAGCAGCAAGAGTGGTTACAACATTTCTACGATGGAGCAGAACTCAGTCACTTCGGGATAAGGGGGATTCAAGCTGTCCCCTCTCTCAAGCCCATGCCTTCAGCACTCACTGTCCAGCATCACCACATCCCGATGGTTGTGCAGCGGAGGCTGTTCTGGGTGGGCATCACCGCGTCTCCTACTTCCTTTCACCAGTTGTACCGCTGAAGCCGCACCAGCTTTGAGAAACTGACTCTGGAAGCGCAGCAGGTCAACCTCAGACTCCCCTGGCTTTGGTCTGGACAACATCATGATGCTCAAGCTGTGTCCTCTGTATGACTCCTTTCAGGACTGCTTTCCTGGTGTGGATTAGTCACCCCTAAAAGCAATCAAGGTGACAGGCCCTGTAACTACATGCTGCTTCTCTTTATCAGGCTTCAAAGCAGCAGCTCTCGTGAGTTTGTGTGAACTCTCCTCATTGCCATTTCTTTCTCCTCCCTGTGGTGGGTGGCCTGGCACAAGTGTCCACAGCCAAGGCTAGGCGTGGAGGCAACAGGATCAAGAGTTCACGGTTATCCTCAGCTGTGTACCAAGTTTAAGGCTGTATACTGAGCTATAAGAGACTGTGTCGAAACAAACAAGGGGATGTATAAGCAACTTAAGTTGTATCTACTCTGTGGGTGACAAAACTTCCAGAAACAACCAACAGGAACCTATGTAAGAAAAATGCCAGAGCCCAAGCAGATGGATGTCACAGGTAGTAGTGATTCTGCGTCAAACCAGAGAGAGTACACTTTGAGCTAGAAGTACTAAGATATTAAAAATCAGCCAGTAGGGGGCTGGAGAGATGGCCTAGTGGTTGGGAGCACCGGCTGCTCTTGTGGAGGACCTGGGTTCGATCCCCAGCACCCACATGGCTGCTGAGAACCGTCTTTAACTCCAATTCCAGGGGAATCCGATGCCCTCTTCTGACCTCTGTGGCATTGTGTGACACGGGTGCACAAACCTACATGCAGACAGTACATTCATATACATACAAGAAATAAAAAAAAATTAAAAAAATCAGCCAGTAAATATCAGGAGAAAACCGTCTCTAGTGTGGAGGTGTAGATTGGTCCCACCAGATGATGTGCTTAGAGGAGCAGGGGGTGGCTTAACTGAACACGGGGCTCCTGCAGTGATGATGGGAAAGAAGATTCTTTTATTGGCTACCCTAGAAAGAAAGATCAGGGTGGGCAGAGGGTAGGCCTCAGTGTTAGAGCACTTGCCTCGACTGCAATAGATTCCATCCCTAGCACCAACAATAAAAAATATTATAAGGAATAATTTGGAATAAGTCACATGATAGATTTAGAAAATGAATTTCTAATAACTTTATTCTGAGATGCAGCTTTTCAGGGTCCCTTTCTCAACCCTTCACTGCAGTTCCAGTGTAGTGAACATGTGACAGAATCATGGGCACACACTCATATCAAACCATGCTCTAAGGACAGAGCGAGTTCTGATGTCTGTCTTCTGAAAAGTTATTTTGTATTTTGTTTTCTATTAAAATATATTTAGTGGGCTGGAGAGATGGCCTAGCGGTTAAGAGCGCCGACCGCTCTTACAGAGGACCTGGGTTCGATCCCCAGCACCCACATGGCGGCTGAGAACCGTCTGAAGCTCCAATTCCAGGAGAACTCCAGTTCCAGGGGAATCCGAGACCCTCTTCTGAACTCCGCGGCGTTGCACGACACGGGTGCACAGACTTGCATGCAGACAGTACATTCATACACATACAGAAATAAATAAAATTAATAAAAAAAAAATAAAATAAATAAAATATATTTAGTTTAAGAAAAAAAAAAAATTGGGCTAGAAAGATGGCCTAGCGGTTAAGAGTGCTGGCCACTCTTACAGAGGACCCGGGTTCGATCCCCAGCACCCATATGGCGGCCGAGAACCGTCTGAAACTCTGATTCCAGAAGAACTCCAGTTGCAGGGGAATCCGACGCCCTCTTCTGACTTCCTCGGTATTGCACGATACAGGTGCACAAACCTACATGCAGACAATACATTCATACACATAAATAAATAAATAAATAAGATAAAAATTAAAAAATTTTAAAAAAAAGATCAACAGTTGGGGGACTAGAGAGATGGTTCAGTGACTAAGAACACTGGTTGTTCTTGAAGAAGACGTGGGTTCAAATCCCAGCACCTACATGGCAGCAAACAAGTTCCCGTAACTCCAGTTTCAGGGAATCCAACATCCTGTCCTCCAAGGGCATTGCATGACAGGGGTACACTTAACTGCAGGGAATACACATATACACATAAAATAAAATAAAATAAAAATCAACAGTTGGAAAGCTAGGCAGAAAGACTTCCACAAGTTTGAGGCCAGCGTGGTTTTCACTGAGAGCTCCAGGCCAATGTGCACTATTGTATGAGACTCTACCTATTTTTTTAAGTATATTAATAGCTAATAAGCACATGAAAGGCTGTTTATTATTAGTAATACTGGAAACAAAAATCAAGACTACATAATTAGAGTTTGGGCATGGGGTGTATACCTTTAATCCCAGCACTCAGGAGGCAGAAGCAGGCAGATATAGAGAAAGTGGCACCCTCATAGGTTCCTGACAGGAATGTAAATGTAGTCACTAGGGAACAGTTTGCCAGGGTCTCAAAAAGTTAAACATAGGCCGGGCATGGTGGCGCACACCTTTAATCCCAGCACTTGGGAGGCTAGCACTTGGGAAGCAGAGGCAGGTGGATCTTTGTGAGTTCAAGGCCAGCCTGGTCTACAGAGTGAGTTCCAGGACAGCTGGGACTACAGAGAGACCCTGTCTCGAAAAGACCAAAAAAAAAAAAAAAAATAAAAAGAAAGATTAACAAGAAGGCCATACACATAAGCAATGCAAGGGAAATCATGTGGTATAGGCACGCCCAAAAAAATGAAAAAACACATGTTGTCTGGAAAAGCGAGATGTACATGTGGAGCTTGAGAGGTGGCTCAGTGATTACAAGCACTGGCTGATCCAGGTTCAGTTCCCCAGCACGAGTGGGAGGCAGTTAACCTACTTATCGTGTAACTTTCCAATTATCAGGGGAGTTTCCAATGCCTCGGTGGAGTTATATTGAGTCCTGGGCTAGCGTGGGGGTAAACTCATGTTTGGTGCACAGTGTATTAGGCCGTGCAGGCAAAAACACTCGCAAATAAAATACATATAATGTTTTTTGTTTGTAAAACATGTTACATGGAGGAGGGCTGGAGAGATGGCTCGAGTGATTAAGGGAGCACTGACCTGCTATTGCAGAGGGCATGGGTTCGATTCCCAGCACCCACATGGCGGAGCTAAGAACTTGTCCTTTAAGGGCCGGGTTGGTAAGTGGCCTGCATGCCGCCCCCCTTTAATGCCCGAGCAACTGCAGGGAGGCAGAGTGCAGGCAGACATTCTGGGAGTGTCAAAGCCAGCCTGGTTCTAGGAGAGAGGCTACCCGAGGCCAGGCCTGGGGCTAGGGAACATCAAAAAAAAAAAAAATACAATAAAATAGGGGAAGCTTGGAGAGAGGCCTAGTGCAGTTATAGAGCGGCCGACTACTAGTCTTATGCAGAGTGACCCACGGGTTTGATTGCCCCGAGCACCGGCAGCGATGGCGGCTAAAAAACCGTCGTTGTAAACTACCATTCCCAGGGGAAGAGCGACACCCCAGGAGGATGCCTCTTGGCTAACCCGCACGGCTCATGTAGCAACACGGGTGCACAACGCTACGAATCGCGCAGTACATTTCATATACACATAAAAAATTATAAAAAATTTAAGCCTGGGGGTGGGGGTGGCACATGCCTTTAATAATCCTACGCACCTGGGAGGAGCAGAGGCAGGCTGATCTTTGTAGTTCAAAGAGCCAGCCTGGTCTACAGAGTGAGTTCCAGGACAGCTGGAGACCCTGTCTCAAAAAAGACCAAAAAAAAAAAAAAATAATAATAATAAAATAAAATATTTAAAAAAAAATAAAAGAATATAAAGAAAACGTCAGAGAACTAGAGGAGAGAGAATGGAAAAAACAAAAAAAAAAAATAAAAACATGTACAGATGAATGTTCAGAACTGCAATGTTCATAACAACTAAAAAGTAGAAACAGGGCAGCTCCTGGGACTGTGGGTGCATTCTGAGCAACTAAGGCAAAGTTGGGGCGAGGGGGACTTAGGGGCCCCCAGGAGCATTGGGAAGCAATTGGAAGTAGTCCGAGGGCACTTTGGATCCTCAGTGACTGCAATTCTGCACTATGGGGCATTGGGAGACAGCAGGGATAATAACGGTGTCTGGCTGAGCCTCCCTCCTACTGGACCCAGGTTCAGACCTTGACAGCTGGCCCTGGGGGAAGGTGGGGAGACCACAGGGTGATGTGTGGTTCTATGAGTGGGTGGTGACTGGGCCTCACCCATTTGGCATGGTGACCTCTGGCTGCACAGCAGCAGAGGTGTTGTGACTTTTCAAGCCCACAAGACAGGAGCACCTGGGGCCCTCAGGGTACAGGTTCCGCAGGGCTGCAGACTTCGGGCCAGCTTGGGTGTTGATAGCTCTGGCCATTGGGCGAAGCTATTTACTGGTTGGGTGAGGGGTGTGTCGTCCAGTACTAGGATAAGAGGTGAACTTTGGAGCCTGAACTCTCCACACCTGTACACCAATTAAGATGTCAGCGGCGGGCGTGGTGGCGGCATGCCTTTAATCTAGCACTCGCGGAGGCAGAGGCAGGCGGCATCTTTTGTGATTTCAAGGCCAGCATGGTCTACAGAGGAGTTCCAGGACAGCTTAGGGCTACAGGGAAACCCTGTCTCAAAGACAAAAAAAAAAAAAAAAAAAGATGTAATAAAAAATTGGGCATGGTGGCGCATGCCTTTTAATCCTAGCACTTGGGAGGAAGAGGCAGGCAGATCTTTGTGAGTTCAAGGCCAGCCTGGTCTACAGAGTGAGTTCCAGGCCACCTGGGGCCACAGGGAGACCCTGTCTCGAAAAGACCAAAAAAAAAAAAGAAGTCAATAAAAGAGGCAGGTGGATCCCTGTGAGTTCAAGGCCAGCCTGGTCTACAGAGCGAGCTCCAGGCCAGCTGGGACTAAAGGGATACCCTGTCTCAAAATACTCCGTCCCCACCAAAAAAAGAGAGACATAGCCTGGTAGAATGGGATTTTTGTCCGCTGCAAGAAACCGATCTCACCTTTAAAGACAGGCATTATATCAAGGTGAAAGGATGGAAAAAAAAAAAAAAAAGAAACAAATGGCATTAAGAAACAGCAGAAGGGGCTGGAGAGATGGCTCAGTGGTTAAGAGCACCGACTGCTCTTGCAGAGGACCCAGGTTTGATTCCCAGCACCCACATGGCAGCTAAGAACCGTCTTTAACTCCAGCTCTAGGGGAATCCAACACCCTCTTCTGACCTCCAAGGCATTGCACGACACAGGTGCACAAACCTACATGCAGAAAGTACATACAAAAATGAATAAATAAAAATTAAAAACAAAAAAGAAATAAAATAGACTTCAAACTAAAACTAATCAGAAGAGATGAAGAGGGTCATTTCAGTCTTATCAAAGCAAGGATTACCAAGAAGATACTACAATCATTAATTTATACACACCAAACTCAGGCACACGGAACTTTATAAAATGCACAGATTGACACTAGCATACTAGTAGCAGGGGACTTTAATACCCCACTCCATCCATGAGACAGATCAAATGGGCAAAGAATAGACAGAGAGACATCTAAACTGAACAAGACAATACACCAAATATGGAACACAATGACATAGTATCATTTCAATGCTCTGCTAACCTCATGTGGCCTCTTCCTTCTTACTGGTTACATTCCCTTGAAACTTGAGGCAAAGTTTTTGGTAACCTGCTCACTGATAAATAAAGGGCCATGTATGCTAAGACTGATAAATCACATAGGGCTCTTGATCCTCAAGGATAATAGCTAATTCAGCCGGGCATGGTGGCGCATGCCTTTAATCCTGGCACTTGGGAGGCAGAGGCAGGTGGATCTTTGTGAGTTCAAGGCCAGCCTGGTCTACAGAGTAAATTCCAGGACAGCTGGGACTACAGGGAGACCCTGTTTCGAAATGACAAAAAAAAAAAAAAAAGTTAATTCAAAGGATGACTATTTCTACCCTAGGGAATCATTCATTTTGGCATTTAGTTATGTTTTTATTTTTTTTTTTAATTTTATTTCTTTTTGTATGTATATGAATGTACTGTCTGCATGTAGGTTTGTGCACCCATGTCGTACAATGCCACGGAGGTCAGAAGAGGGTCTCAGATTCCCCTGGAATTGGAGTTAAAGATGGTTCTCTGCTGCCATGTGGGTGCTGAGGATCGAACCCAGGTCCTCTGCAAGAGCAGTCGGCGCTCTTAACCGCTAGGCCATCTCTCCAGCACCCTAGTTATGTTTTATATATAGGACATTTTTTTTTTTTGTCTTTTCGAGACAGGGTCTCCCTGTAGCCCCAGCTATCCTGGAACTCACTCTGTAGACCAGGCTGGCCTTGAACTCACAAAGATCCACCTGCCTCTGCCTCCCAAGTGCTAGGATTAAAGGCGTGCACCACCATGCCCAGCTATATATATAGGACATTTGACCCCTAAGTAAAACATCTTTGGAGTGAACAGACAGGCTTTTAGCCAAACCCATGTAAAACATCTCTGAACATCTGGAGAGATTCGGTCATCTAGGACCTACTCCAAGACTTGCAAGGACACTTCAAAATCTTTATTTTATAGTGGTATATTCAAAATGACTGTACCATCTATATAAATGGGTATAAATACTGAATATATGGTAAGTAATAATAACTAGGGGCAAATCTCCTAGGATATGTTATTTAGTTCCATGGCATTAACTAAATGCCTCTGTATAAGATTATAAGGGATGGCTATCTCCTGAATAGATATAGTAACATGTTTAAGCTAATCAGTCATACAGGACTGTTAATTTTCAACCTACCCCAGACTTGTACTGGAGTTCCAGTTACAACTATTAGATTGAATGGACACAAATGTACTCCATGTTTTCCCATATTATACAAGTGATAATTCTGACATTTCCTTTCCATATAACAAGATAATTTCACTCAGAAAAAACTGGGTTCTACCTCTCTGAACCAATGGTATGTAGTCTGAAGGGAGACAGTCTGAAGGAGTATGGTAAACCTCTTCAGCTTGGTTCCTGTTTATAGGAATGTGATATAACTCCTGCCTTCTGGATTTAGGGGTCTGGGAAACAAGAGAGGCTGCTCTCATTGTAATGACAATTACAAAAACAGAGGGGAAGGAATACACCTCCTCCCTCTAGGATGCAATTTTGCCCTACAGTTAAATAAAAAGCACTGGGTAGATAAAGGCTTCAGTCTCAGCTCTGGGCTGCCCTATCAGGAACTGTTGGCCAGGAAGGATTTAAAAGACACCCTAAACAAAGGCCATTAGCCTATAACTTTGGGTATAAACTGGAAATGGACAGTAAGACCCTATTGCTGAAGACATGACATAAGAGAAAAAAAAATTTATGCTGACCCTGCACTGCAAATCAACCGCTGATCTTCACGGTGTCAGAGAGCACTATACAAACTGCCGGTGTGGTGGTGCACGCCTTTAATCCTAGCACTTGAGAGGCAGAGGCAGGAGGATCTTTGTGAGTTCAAGGCTAGTCTGGTCTACAGAGTGAGTTCCAGGACAGCCGGAGCTACAGGGAGACCCTGTCTCAAAAAGACCAAAAAAAAAAAAAAAAGAAATAGTCTTGTGCTAAACTTCTACATGTCAAAGATATAGTGCAATAGTGGCAGATAAATGTACACCTAAGGGGCTGGAGAGATGGCCTAGCGGTTAGGAGCTCCGACGCTCTTGCAGAGGACCCGGGTTCGATCCCCAGCACCCACATAGCGGCTGAGAGCCGTCTGGAACTCCAATTCCAGGAGAACTCCAGTTCCAGGGGAATCCGACACCCTCTTCTGACCTCCGCGGCATTGCACGACACGGGCGCACAAACTTGCATGCAGACAGTACATTCATACACATACAGAAATAAATAAAATTAATTTAAAAAAATTAAAAAGAAATGTACACCTAAAAAGAAAAATAATAGATAGACAGATAGATACATAGATAGATAGATAGATAGATAGATAGATAAGATAGATAGATAATCCCAATTCTATCTATGGTCTGCTCCTGCTCCATATCCCTGGTGGGGTAGGACACACTGCTAATACTGTAGCCTTGGTGCCTCCTAATGTCAGGAGGCTCCACTGACCACATTAGAAAGATATTGGCAGCCCTTTGTCAAGGAGTTGTAATGCCCCAACCAAAATGTTATCCAAGCAAATGTGCCCATAGAGTAATCTGTTATAATCTTTAGTATTTGTTACTATTGTGTTTTATTAGTAAAATTAAAAGGAGATTCCTAAAAGACCCACCAGTCCATTGCAAACAGAACTTGGATAGTCTCAAGAATTTGAGGAACCACCTCAGAAAAAAAATACTGGATCTTCTATCTCTCACTCTCTCTCACCCTCCCCTCCAAAGCCAGGGACTCTCTCTTAGAAGAGGTTGGCACATCAGACTGCAGAGGCCAAGGAGGGAGGATAAATTGTGAGATCATAGCAAAACCAGTCTAGATTTTCCTTTTTTTTCTCTCTCTTCTTTTTTCTTTTTTATGTGATCAACATATCTGTGTAAGCAAACCTATTCCACTGGACTTGGGGACCCTGGGTTGTACAAAAACTGAACTCGGATGTTAATTAATTGGGATTATAGGACACTCCTTATGTTTATTGCATATGTTACTTACTAGTCAAATAAAAGTAAATTTAAAAAAGTAGAAACAGGGGCTGGAGAGATGGCCTAACGGTTAAGAGCACTGACTGCTCTTGCAGAGGACCTGGGTTCGATCCCCAGCACCCACATGGTGGCTGAGAACCGTCTGAAACTCCAATTCCTGGAGAACTCCAGTTCCAGGGGAATCCCGAGACTCTCTTCTGACCTCCGCGCATTGCACGACACGGGTGCACAAACTTGCATGCAGATAGCACATTCATACACACACAGAAATAAAAATAAAAATAAAAAAATAAAAAAAAAAGAAAAAAAGAAAAAAGTAGAAACAACATAAATGTCTATCAGTTGATGAATGGATCAAGAAAATGTGGTATATCCATACAATGGAATATACTTGTCAATAAAAAGGAGTATCTGATATACGTTACATGTCTGAAAATTAAAAACATATTAAGTGAAAGAAGCCAGTCACGAATGCATAATTCTACTTATAAAAAATGTCTGAGCAGGGCATGGTGGCACACGCCTTTAATCCTAGCACTTGGGAGGCAGAGGCAGGCGGATCTCTGTGAGTTCAAGGCCAGCCTGGTCTACAGAGTGAGTTCCAGGACAGCTGGGGCTACAGGGAGACCCTGTCTCAAAAAAAAAAAAGACCAAAAAAAAAAAAAATGTCTGAAATAGGGCCTAGCGGTTAAGAGCACCGACTGCTCTTGCAGAGGACCCGGGTTCAATCCCCAGCACCACATGGCGGCCGAGAACCGTCTGAAATCCCAATTCCAGGAAAACTCCAGTTCCAGGGGGAATCGACACCCTCTTCTGACCTCCCATGGCATTGCACGACACGGGACTGCTTACTGACTCAGCACAGGTTACTTACACACATGCAGAAAAAAAAAATGTCTGAAAAAGCCAGGCATGGGTGCCCACAACCTTTCATTCTAGCCACTGAGAGGCAGAGGCAGGCGGATCTTTGTGAGGTCAAGGCCAGACTGGTCTACAGAGTGAGTTCCAGGACAGCTGGGACTACAGGGAGACCCTGTCTCGAAAAGACCAAAAAAAAAAAAAAAAATGTGTGGTCTTATTTTAATTATATGTATACATGTGGTCTGTGTGTGGAAAGTGGCATGTGAATGCAGGTCCCCCAGAAGTCAGATGAGTTACCCAGATCCCCTAGAGCTAGAGTTACAGGCAGTTATGAGCTATCCAACACGGATGCTGGGAAATGAACTTGGGTTCTCTGTTGAGCCCAGTATTCACTCCTTTTTTTTTTTTTTTTTTTTAATTAAATTTTATTATTTCTGTATGTGGTATGAATGTACTGTCTGCATGCAGGTCTGTGCACCCGTGTCGGTGCAATGCCGCGGAGGTCAGAAGAGGGTCTCGGATTCCCCTGGAACTGGCAGTTCTTTCCTGGAATTGGAGTCTCAGACGGTTCTCGGCCGCCATGTGGGTGCTGGGGATCGAACCCGGGTCCTCTGTAAGAGCGGTCGGCGCTCTTAACCGCTAGGCCATCTCTCCAGCCCCCAGTATTCACTCTTAACTGCTGAGCCATTTCTCCACCTCCTGAACTGTATACTTTATTTTTTTGATGGGGGGGAGCAAGCTGTGTGCAGACACTATATTCTTTTTTTTAATTTATTTTTTATTTTTTTATTTTTATTTATTTTTTTGTTTTTTGGTCTTTTCGAGACAGGGTCTCCCTGTAGCCCCAGCTGTCCTGGAACTCACTCTGTAGACCAGGCTGGCCTTAAACTCACAAAGATCCGTCTGCCTCTGCCTCCCAAGTGCTAGGATTAAAGGTGTGCGCCCAGCTGAACTGTATACTTTAAAATGATGACTATCAGCTGAGGACGTGGAGTGCTTGTCTAGTATGCACAAGGCCCTAGGTTCAATCCCAGCACCAGGGCATGGTGGCACATACCTGGAATCCCAGTACTTGGTAAGTGGAGGCAGAATGAACAGAAGTCAGAATTTCAGTCATCCTCAGCTACACAGAGTTCAGGGTCAGCTGGAATACGTGATACCCTGCCTCAAATAAATAAATAAATAAATAAATAAATAAATAAATAAATAAAATTACAAATTTCATGGTGTATAAATTATACCTCAATATAAAATAAAAGGCTGAAGAGATGGCTTAGCAGTTAAGAGCACTGGCTGCTCTTACAGAGGACCTGGGCTCTATTCCGAGCCCCCATATCGAGGCTAACAATCATCTGGAATTTTAGTTCCATGGGATCTGACGTCTACCCTCTTCTGACCTCCTCAGGCACTGCAGGACAGAGATGTACCAACCTACACATATACTTATACAGGCAATACACTCATACAGAGAAAATAAAAACAATAAATAAAATATTTAAAACAAAATAAAAATCTGCTGTGTGGCACTACATGTCTATAATTCTAGAATTTGGGAGGTCAAGACAGAAGGGTCAAGAATTTAAGGCAAGGCCAGGTGTGGTGGCACACATCTTTGATCCCACCACTTGGCAGGCAGAGGCAGAGGCAGAGGCAGGTGGATCTCTGTGAGTTCAAGGCCAGCTTGGTCTACAAAGTGAGTTCCAAGACAGCTGGGGCTACAGGGAGACCCTGTCTCAAAAAGACCAAAAAGTAAATAAATAAAAATTTAAGGCAAGTGTCCACTGCATATGGAGCTGGAGGTCAGCCTGGACTAGATGAGATAGTGTATCAAAATAAAATTTTTTTTTGAGCTGGTGTAGTGCACTTCTATAATCCCCAGCATTTGGCAGATAACACCAAGTTCCAGTGTCTAGGCTACCTAGTAAAATCCTGGGAGTGGTGGCACATGCCTTTAATCCTAGCAGTCGGGAGGCAGAGTCAGGTGGATCTTTGTGAGTTCAAGGCCAGCCTGGTCTACGTGAGTTCCAGGACAGCTGGGTCTACAGGGAGACCCCGTCTCGAAAAAGACAGGAAAAAAAAAAAAAATCCTGTCTTCAAAAAATGGATTCACCCCCCCAAAAAAAGATCAGATCTAGTAAGTAGGCTGGTATTGGCTAAAAGGGGTAGAAATGTCAAAATAATCACGAGTGTGTGACTTAAGTAACAGTACCAAAAGATGAGTGTGGGTGCCCATGCCTCTGACCTTACCACTTGGGAAGCTGAAGCAGGAGGACTGAGAGTCCCAGGGAAGTCTGGGGTATACTAGATAAGTCTCAAGAACTCAAAAACAAAATGAAAAAATAAGCAAAGCATTAACCCTAAAAGGTTTTTTTTTGAGAGTTTATTTTGGGCAGAATTGTATATAAAAAGACTATACTCAAGGCGGGTATGGTGATGCACGCCTTTAATCCCAGGCAGAGGCAAGAGGATCTCTGGCGTTCTAGGCCAGTCTGGTCTACATGGGGAATTCTAGGAAAGCTGGGGTTAACAGGGAGACCCTATCTCAAAAAAAGACCTTAAATGTTCAACCCTGTAATCCCAGCACTCAGGAAGATGATGAAACAGAACTGCCAGGAGTTGGGTTCAAGTCCAGCCCCCAAGGGTCTAGTACTAGTTCCAGGCTTACCTGGGTCACAATGTGAGACTGTCTCAAAAGAAGAAGCAGGGGCTGGAGAGATAGCTTAGCAGTTAAGAGCACTGACTACTCTTGCAGAGGACCCAGGTTCGATCCCCAGCACCCACATGGCGGCGAAGAACCGTCTGTAACTCCAATTCCAGGAGAATTCCAGTTCCAGGGGAATCCGAGACCCTCTTCTGACCTCCGAGGCATTGCATGACACGGGTGCACAAACCTACATGCAGACAGTACATTCATATATATACAAAAATAAATAAAATTAAAAAAAAAAAAGAAGAAAAGAGGTGACAGTAAATGCTGTTTGTGGGTTCAAGAAGCTGCTTACGGGCTAGAGAGATGGCCTAGCGGTTAAGAGCACCGACCGCTCTTACAGAGGACCCGGGTTCGATCCCCAGAACCCACATGACGGCCGAGAACCGTCTGAAACTCCAACTACAGGAGAACTCCAGTTCCAGGGGAATCCGACACCCTCTTCTGACCTCCACTGCATTGCACAACATGGGTGCACACACCTGCATGCAGACAGTACATTCGTACACATACTGAAATAAATAAAAATTTAAAAAAATTTTTTAATTAAAAAAAAAAGAAGCTGCTTACTCGGTAGACAGACTATTAAACCTTTCATAATTTCCTACTTTATTATTTCTCTCTCCACAAACCAAGACCTTCCAAATGTTTACAGTTATATGACATTTCCTAGGTTTTAGGAGAAGTCCTTTGATCAAATGATGCACCCAAATTTAGGGTAAGCAAATATAACCATACATGCATAATAAAACCACAGCATAAGCCAGCAAGACCCAATTACACTGACCTGGATAATTGGAAGCAGGAGGAGCAAAAGTTCAAGGCCTCCTTGGTCAACTTAGTGAGACCCTGTCTCAAAATAAAAGGTAAGATGTCTGGGGACACTGCTCAGTTGTAGAACACTTGTCTAGTATGCCTGTAATCCCAGCATTTGGATGACAGAGTCAGAGAATTGGGAGTTCAAGGCTAACCTGGGCTACATAGTAAAGTAAAGGCCACTCTAAGCTAGGTAATGAGACTGTCTTGAAATAACAAAAACTGGGGCTGGAGAGATGGGTTAGTAGTTAGAGGCACTGGCTGCTCTTGGAGAGGACCTAGGTTTGGTTCCCAGCACCCACCTGGTGGCTAACAACCAGTTCCAGGGAATCTGAAACACCCTCTTCTGACCTTTACAGGCACTGAACAACATGGGTGCACTTACATACATGCAGGCAATATGCCTGATGCACATCAAATTAAAGTAAATAAATAAAACATTAAAAAACAAACAAACATACATGCATGGTCATGTTTATTGCAGGTCTCTTCATAATAGCAAGGAGCTGGAACCAACCCAAATGTCCCTCAACTGACGAATGGATAGAGAAAATGTGGTACATCTACACAATGGAGTTCTATGCAGCAGTAAAGAAAGACGACATCACGAGCTTTGCAGGAAAATGGCTGGAGCTAGAGGATATCATGCTGAGTGAAGTAACACAGTCTCAGAAAAACAATCGACAAATGGTATCACTCATCTGTGGATGCTAGTGCCAATTACCTAGTTGTAAGTATTTCTTGTGTAGGGCCCCCTGAGCTTTTGTCCAAAGCAGCTGGGCGTAATGCATATTGGAAACAACAACAACAATAACAACAGAAAGGACTGCATCAAAGAACTGACTGAAACTGAACTTCTGCTCAAAACAGTCAACTTCCTCATGGAGATTATTGAGAAAGAACTGAAAAAGAATGAAAAAGCTGTTTGGCAGAATGCATGAAGCTCTGGCGGGGTGGGGGAATGGCGGGAAACAGCAGTCTAGATTTGTTTAAAAAAAAATAAAAATAAATTTATGTGAGAAAAAAAAAAAAAAAAAAAAAAAAAAAAAAAACAAGGGGGGCCAGGCATAATGGCACATCCCGTTTAATCGCAGCACTCGGGGGAGTTGAGACCAGTGAGGCAAGTGAGATCTCTTGTGACTGTTAAGGCCAGCCTGGTCTACATATTGAGTTTCAGGCAACTGGGACTACAAAAGGAGACCCTGTCTCAAAAAAAAAGAACAAGAAAACAAACAAACAGCCTGGCTTGGGTGGCACACGCCACTTTAATCCTAGCACTTGGGAGGGCAGAGCCAGGTGGGATCTTTGTTGAGTTCAAGGTCAGCCTGTAATAGAGTGTGAGTTCCAGTCCCAGCTGTTGGCTTACAGGGAGAACCTTGTCTCCAAAAAGACAACAAAATAAATAAATAAATTCTGACAAAACAAACAAGTGTAATGGGCCTAGGGATGGAGCTCAGGTGGTGGAGTACATATTGCAAGGCCTGGAGTCCAGTCCCCACTGAATTGAAAGCAAAACAGCCTGGCGTGTCGGTGCACGCCTTTAACCTAGCAACACTTGGGGCCAGAGGGCAGGCGCGTCATTTTGTGAGATTCAAGGCCCAGCCTGCGTCTACAAGGTGATTATCCAGGACAGCTGGGCTACAGGGAGACCCTGTCTTGAAAAGAAAAAAAAAAAAAAAAGCAAAACAAACAACAACAAAAACAGAGTACATCACAGTGACCAAATGAATCATGTAGTTAATCAGGCTAGGACAGAGAATGAAAAGATGCTGCAGATAAGATTGCAATGTACTACCTTTTTTCTGAAAACTGACTTTCTCCCTGTCCCCTTTCTTAGTAGCTGAGATGCTACTGTACCTCAATGGTTAATAAGCTGCACAGAGCTGTTAGTAAGGAAGGAAGGGAAAGAGAAAAAGAGGGAGAGAAGGAAGTATGTAGCACATCCAAGGTAAACTTAAGACATCCTGTACCAAAATAAAAATATGAGCTGGGCATGGTGGCACATGAGACAGAGGCAGGTGGATCTCCGTGAGTTCAAGGCCAGCCTAGTATACACACACACACACACACACATACACGCATAGCTGCCATGGGCAGCAGCAGTAGCTTTGAAATTAGTAAAAAAAAAATTAAATAAATAAATAGATATCAGGTCCACTATTTATCAGTGCAAAATTGAGCAAATGATTTTCACTATCCCAAATTCAGTTTCAAGACTGCAAAATGCACAGGGCTAGTACACCTGTAATCCCAGCCCTTGGGAAGCGGAGGCTTGAGGATCAGGAGTTTCAAACCAGCTTGGGATAAACGAAACCTTCTTTCAAAATAACAGATTACTCGATGAAACTCGCCTACTACAGTACCTGTTATATTACTATGCCTCAGTAAATGAAAGCAACGACTTGAGTACTAAATAAAGGCACAAATGTACTCCCCAAGCTCCAGGGCTTGTCTAAAATCAATTTGTGCTAAAAGTAACACCCTGAAGGTTAAGGATCTTTCTTACAGAGTAATTTGTAAGCAAAGGAAAACTAACAATGGACGAGTGGATTTCGAATTGCCTCTTACATTACAGCCTGTGCTTCAGCTCCAGAATCTGTCCCCAGACTGCGCCTAGGACTCTAGGTAAGCGTCTGGATCGCCCACGTCGGCCACCAGAAATCCCCACAGTCTGTCTGTGGAGCTTGATGAAGGGCCTTGCCCGAGGTCTATGCAACAAAGGGCCAAAGACTCCCAGGAACATTACAACAAAGTAATCGAACACCCTGGCCCTGGGTCCTCGGCCACGACCACCCGAAGTGCCCACCTCCAGCCAGCCACCTACTAGAATGAGGCCCACCTGGGCGCCGCCATCTTGCCGTGCGGGCCGGCACTTCCGCCGCCGCTGGAGTTCAGCTTCCGCTTGCGCAGCCCCGCCCGCGGCGCTCTGGGGATTCCTACCCAGCTTCAGACAGCGGAGTCCCAAGCTGCGTGGCCTGCGGTATCCTATCAGCCGAAAGCTCTGTGCCACAGGAAGACACTTTTGTCGGGTGTACTGCAGACAAGGCGTACCGCACTTTCAGCACTGTGGCAGAGCCTAAAGACTGTTCAGTTGTCAGTCTGAACTCAGCGCCGCGCGAAAACTGCATCCTGTATTCCAGCACCACTCCCCTTGGGCAGCACACAAAAGCCAGCACAAGCACTAGTGTGACCACTCCAGTGTGCTAATGGTCGAACAAGACCGACCTTAACCATGAAAAGGACCCAAAGAAAGCAACATTGCCAGAGACCACTGCGGTGAAGGGTGGCGGTGAGAAGACAGAGAACAGCTTCGTTGTCTTCAATCACAAGCATCTTCCTTTTGTTCATGCCATTCTGTGATTTTTGTGAAAACTCCCTCTTTTTCCTGCCAACCCCCCCCCCATCACACAAAATCTTTCCCTCTTAGGCCTAGCCAGGGTCAACTTTAAAACTTTTACCAATTAGGTCCCTTTATTGAACTTGGAATCCAAGCATCTACATAAACATTTGTGTAGCAGGCTGCAGCCATCGCATTACACTTTCAGGAGAGAAATGATATAGAATCCTAATACTTGGGATGTTGAGCCTGGAGGATGTCAAGGTCAAGGTCTGCCTAGGTTACAAAGTGAGACCCTATCTTCACAATATAATAAAATGTAAAAAGTCATATTCTGGATAATGGGCTGAATAGACTGAATTGTTCCCTGTAGGCATGAGAATTTGTTCTTTGCCTCCCAATAGTCAGCACTCAGTGTTTTGTTATATACACACTTATCCTTAGTAAATCATTGTTCGACTGAAGACATCTAACTACAGCCAGGTTAATTCAGTGGCTTAAAATTTTGGAGGCATCAGAATTACTGGGAAGACTTGTTATAACACATTGATGAAGCTAGGTGCCATGGTACATATCTGCAGTCCTATCACTGGGAGGCAGAGGCAGAAGCAGAAGGATTTTGGAAAGTCAAGGCCAGGGCTACATAGTAAGTTAGAGACCTCGTCACAGAAAACAAAAACAAATTGAGAAGCCTTACCCTAAGAGCTTCTGCTACAGTAAGTCTCAAATATAACCCAAGAATTTGTACTTTTTTTAATTTTTAATTAATTAATTAATTAATTAATTAATGTAAATGAATGTACTGTCTGCATGTAGGTTTGTGCACCCATGTTGTGCAATGCCGGGAGGTCAGAAGACGGTGTCAGATTCCCCTGGAACTGGAATTAGAGTTACAGACGGTTCTCAGCCACCATGTGGGTGCTGGGGATCGAACCCAGGTCCTCTGATAAAGCAGCCAGTGCTCTTAACCACTGAACCATCTCTCCAGCCCCCTATATAGACTGTTTCTGTACTACCACTGTTTCATGTAAATGGGCAGGTCCTAATGCTTGACTGTATTCAGATTTATTTATTTTTACCAGAAACCCTATATGTCTTATACTTCCAAGCTATCACATCAAAGAGGTATATTGTGTCCAATTGTTCCACCTTTAGTGCTGTTAAGATTTATCAGTAGAGGCTGGGTGTGGTAGCTCACATAATCACAATGCTTGAGAGGTAGAGGCCTGAGATTCCATAATAAAGGTCCTAGGTTACCTAGTAAGTTCAAGGCCAGCTTGAGCTCCTTCAGACCTCATCAAGGTCTCAAAGACAAACAATCGAAAGGGCTGGGGATGAGCTGGGCCTGGTGGCACTAAGGTTTTCCTGTATCTTCTTTCTACAGTTTTGTCTGGGTTCTCTCTCTAACTTACCAGGTCCAGTGCTGTTTGAGACCTCAAGGTTGGCTAAATCCTTGTAGCTGAAGTTTACCAACATGGTTGATACCGAGACAATTTGTGAAGCTCTGAAGTAGTTCTGGACGAGTAGCCATACATGAAAAAACTTGCTAAAAGTACAAATTCTTGGGGCTGTAGAGATGGCCTAGCGGTTAAGAGCACCGACTGCTCTTGCAGAGCAGTCTTTAACAGTTCCAGGGGAACCCAACACCCTCTTCTGACCTCTGCAGCATTGCACAACACGGGTGCACAGACCTGCATGCAGACAGTATATTCATACTCATAAAATATAAATAAAAATGTCAGCCAGACGTGGTGGTGCACACCTTTAATCCTAGCACTTGGGAGGCAGAGGCAGGCGGATCTTTGTGAGTTCAAGGCCAGCCTGGTCTACAGAGTGAGTTCCAGGACAGCTGTGGCTACAGGGAACCCTGTCTCAAAAAGACCAAAAAAATAAAAATAAATAAATAAAAATGTCTATATAATGAAACTGGACACATGACCAGTTTCTTCTATAAACTGCAGTCCCAGAAAGAAGGGAGAACCTCTTGTAGATTTAAAATGAGTTGCTGGGTGTGGTGGCACACACCTTTAATCCCTGCACTCCCTCCAGAGGCAGAGGCAGGCAGATCTTTGTGAGTTCAAGGCCAGCCTGGTCTACAGAGTGAGTTCCAGGACAGCTGGGGCTACAGGGAGACCTGTCTCAAAAAGACCAAAAAAATAAAATAAAATAGCAGGGCGTAGTGGCACAGGCCTTTAATCCTAGCACTTGGGAGGCAGAGGCAGGCAGATCTCTGTGAGTTCAAGGCCAGCCTGGTCTATAGAGTGAGTTCCAGGACAGCTGGGGCTACAGGGAGACCCTGTCTCAAAAAGACCAATAAATAAATAAATAAATAAATAAATAAATAAATAAATAAATAAAATGAGTTAAGGAGCCAGGCATAGTGGCGAATGCCTTTAATCCCAGCACTTGGGAGGCAGAGGCAGGTGGATCTCTGTGAGTTCAAGGCCAGCCTGGTCTACAGAGCGACCTCCAGGCCAGCTGGGACTAAAGGGAGACCCTGTCTCAAAAATATAAAAAATAACAACAACATACTCTGGTTTCTCTTCAGATCGTATAAATCTTTCGCCTTTTACTAAAGATTTCCGTGGAGAGGAACAATTCTGAGTCTTTGACTAATTTTTTGAGGCCTTGCTTGATAGCAGGACTAAAAATTTGTGGTTAAAAAATCAGACGGATCATAACGAAGACAAGGAGAGCTAGATGTGGTGGCGTACGCCTTAAACTCTAGCACTTCGGAGGCAAAGTCAAGGGCAGGCTCTACAGATCAAGGANATGGCTATAAATGGGTGGGCCCCAATCACCATCTTGCCATGGAAGTAAATCATGTTCCTGGAGTGACTTAAACCTCATGTGCTTCTTATTTGGGGTAAAAAAGGAGTCCTTGCTTGCCAAGGAGGAGCCTACAAACATGACATCTTTCAGCCTAATAAAAAAAATCATAAGCTGAAGATGCTAAAACCTATGATACATGTGGCATGCATATGTGCATATTTTAGAGTGATGCATATCGGAAGGAATACTAACAACAACAACATCAAAAAGACTGGGTCAAAGAACTGACTGAAATGGTGAACTTCTGCTCCAAACAGTAAACTTTGCATTGAGAATTTTGAGAAAGACTGAGGAAAAAAATGCAAAACATGTTTGGCAGAATGCATGAGTTCTGAGCTGGACTGGTGGCACACGCCTTTAATCCTAGCACTTGGGAGGCAGAGCCAGGCGGATCTTTGTGAGTTCAAGGCCAGCCTGGTCTACAGAGCAAGTTCCAGGCCAGCTGAGGCTACAGGGAGACCCTGTCTCAAAAAGACCAATAAAAAAGAATGCATGAGTTCTGGCGGGGTGGGCGCAGGGAGGGGGGCACAGGTCTAGATTTAATTTGAAATTCTGTATGAAATGCATAAAGCTTCAATTAAAAAAAAAAAAAAGGAATCCAAGCCGGGCATGGTAGCACACACCTTTAATCCCAGCATTTGGGAGGCAGAGAAGGGCCCATCTCTGTCAGTTCAAGGACAGCCTGGTCTACATAGTGAGTTCCAGGAGACCTGGGACTACAGGGAGACCCTGTCTCAGAAAGACCAAGAAAAAAGGGAGGGGGCTGGAGAAAGATGGCTCACTTGGCAAAGTACTTTTTTTTTTTTAATTTATTTTTGTATGTGTATGAATGTACTATCTGCATGTAGGTTTGTGCACCCGTGTCATGCAATGCCACGGAGGTCAGAAGAGGGTGTCGGATTCCCCTGGAACTGGAATTCTCCTGGAATTGGAGTTACAGATGGTTCTCAGCCGCCATGTGGGTGCTGGAGATCGAACCCAGGTCCTCTGCAAGAGCAGTCGGTGCTCTTAACCGCTAGGCCATCTCTCCAGCCCCAAATACTTTTCTTATAAGCACGAAGACTTGAGTTGGAACTTCAGAACTCATGTTAAAAAGGTGGATGGGGGGGCTGGAGAGATGGCCTAGCGGTTAAGAGTGCCGACTGCTCTTACAGAGGACCCGGGTTCGATCCCCAGCACCCACATGGCGGCCGAGAACCGTCTGAAACTCCAATTCCAGGAGAANAGCCCCAGCTGTCCTGGAACTCACTGTGTAGACCAGGCTGGCCTTGAACTCACAAAGACCCGCCTGCCTCTGCCTCCCAAGTGCTAGGATTAAAGGCATGTGCCACCATGCCTGGCTGGTAACTCACACCTTTATTTTTTTTTATTATTATTTTTTTTTGGTCTTTTTTTTTGAGACAGGGTCTCCCTGTAGCCCCAGCTGTCCTGAAATTCTCTCTGTAGACCAGGCTGGCCTCGAACTCACAAAGATCCACCTGTCTCCCAAGTGCTAGGTTTAAAGGCCTAGCTCACACCTTTAATCCCAGCACTTGGGAGGCAGAGAAGGTCCCATCTCTGCCAGTTCAAGTCCAGCCTGGTCTACATAGTGAGTTCCAGGAGACCTGGGACTACAGGGAGACCCTGTCTCAAAAAGGGAGGGGGCTGGAGAAAGATGGCTCACTTGGCAAAGTACTTTTTTTTTTAATTTTTATTTATTTTTGTATGTGTATGAATATACTGTCTGCATGTAGGTTTGTGCACCTGTCTCGTGCAATGCCATGGAGGTCAGAAGAGGGTGTTGGATTCCCCTGGAACTGGAGTTCTCCTGGAATTGGAGTTACAGATGGTTCTCAGCCGCCATGTGGGTGCTGGAGATCGAACCCAGGTCCTCTGCAAGAGCAGTCGGTGCTCTTAACCGCTAGGCCATCTTTCCAGTCCCAAGTACTTTTCTTATAAGCATGAAGACTTGAGTTGGAACTTCAGAACTCATGTTAAAAAGGTGGATGGGAGGCCTGGCTGGCGTGGTGTGGAACGCCTTTCATCCTAGCACTTGGGAGGCAGAGGCAGGAGGATCTTGCCAGCCTGGTCTACAGCGTGAGTTCCAGGACAGCTGGTGCTACAGGGAGACCCTGTCTCAAAAAGACCAAAAAAAAAAATAATAATTTTTTTTGTGAATGAGTAGTTTGTGTTTTGCCTGCATGAATATTGGTACATCATGTGCATTCGATGCCTTCAGAGGCTATAAGAGAATGTCAGGTTCCTGGAACTGCAGTGACTGACAGATGCTGGGAGCCAAATGCAGGTCCTCTGGAAAAGCAGTAAGTGCTGTTTGCTGAGCCATCTCACCAGCATTCTATCTGCTTTTTCTTTTTCTTTTCTTTCTTTTGGAGACAGGGTCCCCCTGTAATCCCAGTTGTCCTGGAACTTGCTATGTAGACCAGGCTGGCTTTGAATTTACAGAGATCCACCTGCCTCTACCTCCCAAGTGCTAAGATTAAAGGCGTGTGCCACCACGCCCGGCCACAAAATAATTTTTATTAAAAAAATAATGACTAGCTGGGCGTGGTGGTGCACGCCTTTAATCCTAGCACTTGGGAGGCAGAGGCAGGCAGGTCTTTGTGAGTTCAAGGCCAGCCGTGTTTACAGAGTGAGTTCCAGGACAGCTGGGGCTACAGGGAGACCTGTCTCAAAAAGACCAAAAAAATAAAATAAAATAGCAGGGCGTAGTGGCACAGGCCTTTAATCCTAGCACTTGGGAGGCAGAGGCAGGCAGATCTTTGTGAGTTCAAGGCCAGCCTGGTCTACAGAGTGAGTTCCAGGACAGCTGTGGCTACAGGGAACCCTGTCTCAAAAAGACCAAAAAAATAAAATAAAATAGCAGGGCGTAGTGGCACAGGCCTTTAATCCTAGCACTTGGGAGGCAGAGGCAGGCAGATCCCTGTGAGCTCAAGGGCAACCTGGTCTGCAGAGTGAGTTCCAGGCCAGCTGGGGCTACAGGGATACCCTGTCTCAAAAAAGACCAAAAAAAAAAAAAAAATGGCAGAGGCCTAAACTTGATGCCCAACACAGCAAGAAGCATAAAAAAACAAACAAACAACAACAATGAGGACAGGCTGAGATTTATTTTTACCCGTTTAAAAGAGTAGGGAAAGGTTATGGCCCAATTTAGCCCAGTTGAGATTATGATAATATGTGACTGCCACTGAGTCTTCCTCTCACAGAGTGATCCTCTACTCCTGCAGCTTCATGTTCCTCCCCTGAGACAGATAGAGCCTGCTCTGGTTCTGTCCTGAGGACAGGAACTCCTGAGACAGCTGCTCCTCTGTTAGGTCAAATACATTTCCTGTTGATTTGATTAGTTTCTTTCTAAGCAATACATTTATAGAAGGAAGGGAAGGTTTGCAGGCATGCATTTGCACAGGCAGCCAGCCTCCTCCAGGGACACACACACAGCAATACACTTTCTCCCCATCCACCCACAAAGCGTCAGTCACATTTAGAATTTGCACAAATGCACACCCTCCCTCATACATCACAATGCACACCCTCTCACCCACCTACACATCTCTTCCACAAAAATCACACCTGCTCACATACCCCCTAGGAAGTACATTCCTGTGTGCCCAAAGAGGGAGCGAAAGGTGGGGAGACAGGCATGGTGAGTGGGTTGTAAGAACTTGGGAACCAACTACCGCTCTGTAAGAGATGAAAAAAACATCAGAAGATGTTGGGTGTGGTGTCACATGCCTTTAATCCCAGCACTTTGGAGGTAGAGGCAGGTGGATCTCTGTGTCTCTGTGAGTTCAAGGCCAGCCCGGTCTGGTCTCCATAGTGTGAGTTCCAGGCCACCAGCTGGAGCTACAGGGAGACCCTGTCTCAAAAGAAAAAAAGAAAAGTGCCTGGTGTGGTGGGGCAAGCCTTTAATCCTAGCACTTGGGAGGCAGAGGCAGGCAGATCTTTGTGAGTTCAAGGCCAGCTTTGGTCTACAGAGTGAGTTCCAGGACAGCTGGGACTACAGGGAGACCCTGTTTCGAAAAAAAACAAAAAACAAACAAACAAACAAACAAACAAAAAACAAAAAAAGAAAAATCAGAAGATAAGAAACCCACGAACCCACAGGTTTCTTTCTTCCTGCCACCTTGGTCCTTTCAGTAGAGATGCTGAGGACTGGAAGAGATGTTGAAGTGAAGGATTAAGGATATTGAAGAAAACACAAATTCAGGGCTCCCCATCCTATAGGGAAATTATGCTTCCTGTGTGGAGGAATGAAGCTACAGCCACACATGTCTGCGGAGCCCATCGATCATGCAGAGTAACCCTTAGACTAGTATTGCACAACCTCAGGAAATGAGGGAGAGAGGAGAAAGGGAAGCGGAAGCTGAACTTGGCTTCTGGAGTCCACATCTCCAGGAGTCTTTCCAATGACAGGTGAAAGTGAGAGGCAGCTTCCCCCAAGGGAAATGTGAAGTCTCCTCCAGATAGAGGATGGGGGAAAGTTCTTGCGATGTGAGAAGGCCTGGCTGTCAGGCAGCAGCAGGCCCATTCTGGTTTCCATTCCATACTTTTGTCCATCACTCCAAATTATTTTTAAAATTTGTATTTATTTATTTATTTATTTATTTATTTATTTATTTATTTATTTATTTGTCTTTTCAAGACAGGGTCTCCCTGTAGCCCCAGCTGTCCTGGAACTCACTCTGTAGACCAGGCTGGCCTTGAACTCACAAAGACCTGCCTGCCTCTGCCTCCCAAGTGCTAGGATTAAAGGTGTGCGCCACCACGCCCGGCTTATTGATTTTCATTTTGTGTGAATGCTTTGCCTACATGTATGTAAATGCATCATAAGTGTGCAATACCTTTAGAGGCCAAAAGTGGGAGTCAGATCTCCTGAAATTGGGGTTAAGGAAGATTTTTTTGCCTCCATGTAGGTGCTGGGAACCAAACCCCAGTCCTCTGCAAGAGCAGCCAATACTCTTAACTGCTGACCCATCTCTCCAGCCCTTAGCACTCCAATTCTAAAGTTACAGAGTTTAGAAAAGAACAACGCTTTTTTTTTTTTCTTTAGGAAAGGGTCCTTGAGCCTGCCAACAGTTCCTGAGAAAATTGGCAGATAGCTCCGCAGAAGTCGAGCCTCTGCTTCTTGAGTGATTCCTGTGCTGCCGCCTGGGGGCGCCCCCAGCTGGGTCAGAGGCTGTCCCCGCACTGCTGTTATCATTAAGATAATTAATAAACAAGCACTGATGGGGCCAAGTGGAGGAAGACGCAGGCTCCTGCTGCTCAGGAGAATCCCTGGCAAGATTCAGCGGGGCTGCTGAAATGGGACAGTCTCCATGGCTAGTTCCTTCTGAGACATTTGGAAAGGGCTCAGTTTGGAGGCCCCCAGGGGGCAGGAGTCGAGGACAAGAATTGGGGAATGTTTGGCAGGTGTGATTTGGAACCAGCTTGACAGGATGTCTGTGGGCAAGACCACCTCCAGTGATTACTGGTTGTAGAGCAGGCTCTCAGGCGATTATTCATTCATTTAACAAGAATCTGCCTATTTATTCATCGAATGCCTACTGTGCGCAAGGTGATCTACTAATAATAGTCGATGTTTCACTGTATTATGTGAAGACACCGCCAATGTTCACGCTGTGTCCTGGGAAGTGGAGAGTAGAAACAAGAAGCGAGTAGGAAGAATGACAGCTCCAAATAGACGGTGATTTGGCTTTGGCCTGTGTAGGGTAGGAGTGGGCACGGATATCTGGGAATCTCTAAGCAGATCTTGGAAAACTCAAGACCTGTGACTCAAGTTGGAAAACACCCTGGGAAGGTGGGCTGGAGGGAATGGTCTTTTTCCGATAGGAGAATAGTTGGAGACAAAAGTGGGGTACAGAACACACATAAGAGAAATTTGGGTGAGTAGCTCAACTGAAGTGCGACAAGGGCTGCTAGCAGATCCTGGAGTGGAGCTGTCACGGCAGTCTGGGGACACCGATGCGGTGTCTGGTGGGTGCTCTATGTTCTGAGAGGGTCGTGCTGGGCTCTGAGGTCAGGGTCTAGACCAACGTCGGGATGTGGCAGGGGCTTCCAGCCAGGTTTGGCGGAAAAGATCTCGTGCGTGGCGTTGGAGACTGGAAAGTATTTGGGGAGAGGAGGGGCGTGGCCGGGGTGCCTGCCCAGGGATCCGGGCAGAGCCAGTGGAGGAGCTGGGGCGCTGGTCCCAGGCCAGCTCTGCGGGTGGGTGGGAGGTCCGTGGCCCAGCAGAGTGAGCCCTGCCGGAGCCGGCGGGGTGCGCGGGGGGCGGGCCGAGTCCGGCTGCGGGAGGGCGGGCGGGCGGAGAGGAGGCGGCGGCTCGGAGAACATGAATCAGCGGCGGCGGCGGCAGCGGCGGCGGTGGCCGTGGAAGGAGCGCCGTGGCCCAGGCGCGGCCCCGGGGACCCCGCGCTGCTGACGGCGGCGGCCGCGGCTCGCAGCGGGAGCGGGTCCGGGAGGCACCGGCCCAGCCAGCACCGCCCCCGGGCGGCCCGGCCCCTCCCGCGGCCTCGCTCCTCCTCCTCCGCCCTCCTCTCGTCGCTTGCCGGCCGGGCCCGGCATGGTGCGGCGTCGCCGCCGATGGCGCTGAGGCGGAGCATGGGGCGACCGGGTCTCCCGCCGCCGCTGCAGCCGCGGCTGCCGCTGCTGCTGGCGGGTCTGGCCTCCCTGCTGCTCCCGGAGTCCGTGGCCGCAGGTAGGGGTGACCCGGGCGCGGGGGGCTGCGAAGGGGCGCAGCCCGGGAACGGCGGGCGGGCGAGACCCGGGCCTGGGCGGGCCGGAGACTGGGGTCGGGGGCCGAGCGAGCGCGAAGGCCGAGGCTCGGGGCGCAGCGGGTGTTGGCTGCCGGAGCTCCGGCCGCGGCCCCCGCCCCCAACTTTCTCGCGCCCGGAGCTCCTGTCGCCGGGTGGAAGGGAAGGGACTCGGGGGGTGTGGGCAGCAGGGGGATGTTTGGGACTCGATTTTCCCGCCTCTATGCTCCTAGTTGTTTGCTCCCTTGTCCCCGGTCCTGGGAACCCATTCTGCCTGCCGCGCACACCCGGGGTCTCACTTCGAAACCACTGGGTCTGGGTCTAAGCACCGGGGGTTGTGAAGGTGCCCGGTCACAAAATACATCTGGGCATTCTCTAGTTCCTGTGGCCCGCAGAGCTCCCGGAAACCCCAGTGCTTGGGCTGGGGCAAGATTACAGGTCCCTGAGAGGATTAGCCTTGCGTTCCCACTTAGCCACCGAGGCATTCTCCGAAGGCAGGAGGGCAGCACCCTTCTCCCCAAGTTCACACTGCACACATCTGGGACTGCTGCGTGTATGGGGTGCGAGACTATTCCTACTTGTCCTGTGAGTGACTAATCCGGAGTCGGTGAAGGGGAGAGACAGAGGCCAGGGCAGCAGCCATCCATCCAGCTGGCTCTTAGTAAGACAGAGTTCTCTGCCATATCAGTTTCTCAAGGAAGGAAAGAGAAAGAGGTTGAAAAGTATTGACAACCTGCAAGGTGTGTATCTGATGCTCAGAGAGCCCAGGAATTTACCAAGAGGTGCACAGAGTAGGAAGAACCAGGACTGGATTTCAGCTACACGGATTCTTGCTTCACCTGTCCATCTGCTTAAAAACATGTCAGGAGGGAGGGGTGTGTGTGTGTGTGTGTGTGTGTGTGTGTGTGTGTGTGTTCACCCTTTCCCACAAAGGGTAAGATTTCAGTGGGTGGGCTTTGTTGATGCTACAGTAGCTCAGGGGTTTTGGGCTCCTGCTTAGGGTCCCACCCCTCCCTCTGCCTCCCACCTTCCTAGCACCCGCCCCTGCACACATTCAGGTATTAATAGAGCAGGCGGCTGCCAGGAAGGCTGCCATGTGTTTGATCTGACGTGGTTTTGCAGCCATATGTTCTCTACTTAGGGGAGCACTCCCTCCTTCTCTTCCTCAGCCTCCCTCCATTTGGCAGGGTCGGGTGCAGGGGGGGTGCCCGGCGTGCCCGCAGCAGCAGTTCAGGGCCATGGCTGCACACATCCTGGGAGGAGAGCGGGCAGCCTGTTGCAGTGGTTGGGTATGGCAGTCATTCCCAGGGCAGGGCCTGGCCCCGGAGGTGACAACTCCTCCTCTGGTTCATCTTAGCTTGAGCAATGAGGAAGAGGGAAGTAGGCAGTGACAGAAGCCTAGAGGGCTTGTCATTCCTCTTCTCCCAGCCCAGGTTCAGGAATTTCCATGCAGCCCTGCCTCAGTTTCCTTGGGACGGACTGAGAATGCACCTTCTAGCACAGAGGCTATTTCCTGGTAGAGGAGATATGTTCTGAGAGACAAAGGCTATCTCCGTCAGGCTAACACAGTCTCTTTCCCATCCCTTAGGCTTGAAGCTTATGGGAGCCCCCGTGAAGATGACAGTGTCTCAGGGGCAGCCAGTGACACTCAACTGCAGTGTGGAGGGGATGGAGGAGCCTGATATACACTGGATTAAGGATGGGGGCGTGGCCCAGAATGCTAACCAGGTGTACATCCAAGTCAGCGAGCAGCACTGGATTGGCTTCCTCAGGTGCAAGGCTGTGGGAGAAGGTGTGGGACAACAGCCTGAGTGACAGGCTGTGCCCTTTTCAGAAGGACCGGGAACTGGGGGCTGTGCTGGTGTCCAGAGGTCTGTGGTTTTAAAATTTGGCAACTGTGCAACCTTCCAGAAGTTGGCCAGGCTAAACCCATCAAGTCTGGCTAGCAGGACTGCCCCTCTTGACCCTGAGAAGTAAGCCTGGTATCCTTTTTCCGTAGCTTGAAGTCAGTGGAGCGCTCTGATGCAGGCCATTACTGGTGCCAGGTGGAGGATGGGGGAGAAACAGAGATCTCTCAGCCAGTGTGGCTCATCGTAGAAGGTGAGGAGACAGATCTATATGGACCAGTGGCCTGGAGCAGGTGCTATCTGCTAGTACCCATATCTCTGCAGAGAAGAACTCAGTGTTTTACTGACTCCTGCGGCCTGGTGACAACAGGCTCTAGGCCCATTCAGACATCAGAAGACCTTACCTGCTAGAGCCTGGGTACCTGAGAACCAAGTAGGACACAATCTCTGGGGTACAGTCTGTCTGAGCCTGTCAGCAACAAGCCTCAAGCATTCATCTGGGGCTGGACCCTGTTCTGCCAAGTGGCCCCACCAGAAGGGGGAGGAGGGGTGGGGGAGGGGAGGAAGGCTCTGCAGCTGCAGGAGCTCAGAGCTGCTCAGCCCTGGAAAACAAAGTGACTAAGAAAGTAACAAAGGGCCCTGAACAGGAGCTGAGTTCTGCCGGTTGGCAGAACCCGATAAAGCTCCCACCCCCTAGCCCCCACCCCTGCCTCCTCCCTTACTCTGAGAAGGGCTGTCAGAGCAGGTTTGGGGAGGGACTGTGGGGGCTGGCAGCAGAATCCGCCTTGACTAAGAGGGCAGCAGAAAAGGAAGATGGTGAAAAAAAGCTCTCTACCCCCAAAGCCCGATGCTGTTTTGCAACTGACCCACTCAAGGGACCCGTAGGGACTGTCCACACAGAGGACTTCAAATGGAAGAGAACTTGTGATTTGAGCAGTCGGAAACTAGGAAACGGCAGGTCTCACTCCCACCCTTCTCTCCCTAGGTGTGCCATTTTTTACTGTGGAACCAAAAGATCTGGCAGTGCCACCCAATTCCCCTTTCCAACTGTCTTGCGAGGCTGTGGGTCCTCCAGAACCGGTTACCATTTTCTGGTGGAGAGGACACACAAAGGTTGGGGGACCTGCACCCTCTCCATCTATTTTAAACGTAACAGGTGAGCAGCCTCAGGAGGGGGCTTTGAGGAGAGACTGAGCTGGATCCTTGCCTGAGTGAGCAGAACAGAGTTGGATCTGCCTGAATTGGAGTTTGTTGTTGTGAGTGTCCGGCGTGAACCCCAGTGTCTGGGTACGTGAGCCACACCATTGCCAAGCTCATTAGTCGGTGTGCTGTGCTGGCTAGGTGGGCTGATTAAGTTGTGATCCTGCTGTGTGCGCTTGAAGGGGGTGCAGGGCCCTCCTTGCCTCCCTCATTGTAGTCCAGCCCTTCCACCACTAGTCCTGGGAGATGAATTGTGTGAGACCAGGGGCACCCATCCTCCTCCCTCCCAAGGGAAGGAGCCAGAAACTAGCCCACGCAGAGCTAGGGAGGAGTGTCTGGCAAACAGGGAGAAGACAAGACTCTCAGGCTGCAGAAAGGAAAATGGGGGAGGGTAAAGGGGGGAGGGAGGCCAGCACAGAATACAGGGTCTCCTTGCTTTTAATGGCCCTTTCCATAAATCTCCAGCCATTTTCCAAATTAACTGTATGTATCCCTGTACATTAGACCTGAAACAGGCTCACCTGTACACCCTCCTGGGCCCCAAGATCCCATGGCATCTCCATCACATGTTTAGTGATCTGGAAAACTAAGTTTATTGTTTCCTGTTGAGGCTTAAACTGGGAGAAAAAAAATGAGCCTGGGGGCTGGAGAGATGGCCTAGTGGTTAAGACCCGGGTTCGATCCCCAGCACCCACATGGCGGCTGAGAACCGTCTTTGACTCCAGTTCCAGGGGAATCCGAAACCCTCTTCTGACCTCTGCGGCATTGCACAAACCTACATGCAGACAGTACATTCATATACATACAAAAAAAAAATGACCTGAACATGAAAGGGAAGTGTCCAGCGACTTGAACCTTGAGAAAAGGTGGACTGTAGGACCTGCTGGAGCCAGGGCAGGACCCATTCTGAGAGGAGGCGGGGCTCCCAGCTTTCCTCCAGATGTGTGTGGTTAGGACCCTCAGGCAGCCAGCCCTATAATAAGAACTAACGGAACTCCTGAACTCCTACTGCATACACCACACTGTGCTGGGCACCACAGGGGATTGAGAAAATACAAAAGGGATTGAAGCCACCTTTGCAGCCTCCAAAGAACTGAGGATAATTGGGGTAGAGAAGACATGCATGAGGAGCCGAAGACTTCTGCAAGGCAAAGAATCCCCAAATAGACAGTGACAGGGCACAGAACAAAGGGCCCTGGTATGAGCAATCAAGGAGAGGCCAGGGAAGGGAGGCCAGCTCTCTGTTGTCCGTGGGAGATGGGATCGAAGTGGGAGGTGCAGTTATAACATTTCTCCTAGTGCTCACTCTGTGCCATGCACTTTACATCAATTACCTGATTCTTAAAATTCTTCCATTTGACAGCTGGGGAAACAAAGCCCATCCAAGCTTATTAGACCCCAAAGTCCTTGTTGCATTCTGCCAGACTCCACTGTCCTAACTCCTTCCTTTGGCCAGAGAAACTCGTAGAATGTTCTGGCCAGAACCTGAGTTGAGTGCCCTCCCAACCCACACTGAGTGGGAGTTGCTGCTTGGGGGATTGACTGAGGTTTTCTGGTCCCAGGGGTGACCCAGAGCACAGAGTTTTCTTGTGAAGCTCACAACATAAAAGGCCTGGCCACTTCCCGCCCAGCCATTGTTCGCCTTCAAGGTAGGGAGATTGGGTGGGAGGGGGTGGGGGAGTGTGATGCCAAGGGCACTTGCAGCCATCGGTGGAATTGGGTGGCTTGCCAGCCTCCATCAGCCCCTCAGGAATCTCCAGGTGAGGAGTAATTGGCATAGCTCCCATTCCTAGTGGGAGCACCTGAGACCCTGCCACGGCTAAGCCAAGAATAGAATCCTGACGTCATAGCAGATTTCCCATCACGAAGCAGAGTCCCTGGGAGGGAAGGAGGGAGGGAAGGATGGAGCTAGCCAGCAGGAGATGGTCAGGGCTCCTACTCAACCTTGTTTCTGTCCCTCCTGTGGAGCGAATGGGGGTGGGGGCAGCAGCCTAGCAGATAACAGACACAAGAAATGTTAGTGCATGGAGGGAGGGAGGGAGGGAAGGAGGGGGAGAAGCTTGTCTATAGCTGCAGGGGCAGCTGCCTGTTTCTCCGAGGCCTGAGAACTGCCCCCCAACACACGATCTTATTCTTTGGTCTGGACCCTGTATTCAGAAAGGCAGTCTCCCCACAAGCTAGCCATTCTCCCAGGTATGAGCAATGGTGTCCTACGGTGCCTTGCTCTTGGCTAGTTTGCGTACCGCTGTGCCTTGGGAGTGCTGAGTAGCCATGTTTAGGTCAGGGGTGCTCCAGGCCATAGGAAGAATTCAAGTCTTGACCTCCATACCTCCCTTCATCCCCTCATATTCTTACTGGGTACTAACTCTAATTCCCCTGTCCACAGCACTGCCTGCAGCCCCCTTCAACATCACAGTGACGAAGCTCTCCAGCAGCAATGCTAGTGTGGCCTGGATGCCGGGTGCTGACGGCCGAGCCCTGATCCATTCCTGTACAGTGCAGGTAGGCTGAGATAGCACAACAGGGTCTCCTTGACCGCCCAGGGTCTTTCTGGCTGCTTGGCTGGCAGCGTGTGACCAGTGTTATCATACTTACTAGACCTTCCTGGAACTGGGTCTGTGTTCCTCCTGCTTAGGAGCAGCTTTTGAATAGTCTGTTAAAAAAAAAAAAAACAAAGGCTAGAGAGATAGCCTAGCGGTTAAGAGCACCGACTGTTCTTGCAGAGGACCTGGGTTCGATCCCCAGCACCCACATGGCGGCTAAGAACCGTCTGTAACCCCAGTTCCAGGAAAACTCCAGTTCCAGGGGAATCCAAGACCCTCTTCCGACCTCCGCGGCATTGCATGACACGGGTGCACAAACCTGCATGCAGACAGTACATTCATACACATAGAAAAGAAAAAAACAAAAACAAAACAAAACAAAAAAAACCAAAGCGAGTATGCAGATTGGCTCAATTGCACTACTCTACGCCTATGCAGTCTTCAAGCTAAAACAAATCACTAGACCAGACTTGAGTGTATACATGTTTTTCCTTTCTTTCCTTTTTTTTTTTTTCTTTTCGATGATGGGGATCAACCCCAG
Organism: Rhizomys pruinosus; assembly: GCA_009823505.1. Lineage (NCBI taxonomy): Eukaryota > Metazoa > Chordata > Mammalia > Rodentia > Spalacidae > Rhizomys > Rhizomys pruinosus. The sequence continues at coordinate 340,556 of VZQC01008972.1, read as the reverse complement.
GGCCTCTCACATACTAGGCAAGCACTGTACTATCGAGCTAGAAGAACTTTTCTTTTGTAGGTAAAAACTTTTGATTTATTTATTCTTCACGCTCACATCTTGCCACTGCCCCCAAAGAGAACAAAAAGACCAGAAAGGGTCCTGAGCCCTGGAGAGTAGAAAAGGGGGCGAGATGCCACCAAGAGCCGAAGCAGGCTTGCTTATTTTCATGTTTGCTCAACCGGGATTTAATGAGAGCCTTTTTTTTCTGTGCTGGGGAACAAACCCAGGGCCTTGACCACGCTAGGAAAGCGCTCTGCAACAAAGCCCTTTGGTGAGAATCCTTGAAACTTCTGAACACCTGCTCTGACACCATTGTGGATCCTTTTTAGCCACAGTCCTTTGTCCTTGGGCGGAGTCTGCAGGACAGGAAGGGACAAGCCTATCTAGATCATCCTTACTTTTCTATCACACTCTACCTATTCAGTGTCTCTTGCCCTAGCTGTCCTGGGTCTTGAGTCCATGGCTGCGTGGGCCTTTTCTCTGGGCCATCCTCCCAGGGGTAGAACATACTGTAATGTGTGCATTTCTATGCTTAAAGAGCAGCCATCAGGTGTGGGCAGCCAGCATTGGCTACCCCTCATGGTGTAGACCTCTCATGGTCTAGACCCCTGAGGACCAGCTTTTCCAGTGTCAGCACTCAAGGATTTGAAGAATTAAAAATGTAAACCTGACCTTCCAGTAATTTTGAAAGTTTGCCAAGATAGCAACATAGAGCTGAAGAGATGGCTTGGGAGGGTGGGGTTAAAAGCACTAGCTGTTCTTGCAGAGGACCCACCACCCACACACATGGCATCTAACAACCATTTGTAACTCCAGTTCCAGGGAATCTTATGTCCTCTTCTGACCTCCACAGGCATTGCACAACATGGATTCACATACATACATGCATGCATACATACATACAGGTAATGCACTCATACACATAAAATAAAAATAATAAGCTGGGCGTGATGGCACACCCCTTTAATCCCAGCACTCAGGAGGCAGAGGTAGGTAGATCTCTGTAAGTTCAAGGCCAGCTGTGGCTACAGGGAGACTTTGTCTCAAAAAAATAGATCAAAATAAGCCAGGTATGGTGGCACGCGCCTTTAATCCCAGCACTTGGGAGGCAGAGGTAGGTCCGATCTCTGTGAGTTCAAGGCCAGCCTGGTCTACAGAGCGAGCTCCAGGCCAGGTGTGACTAAAGGGAGACCCTATCTCAAAATAGCAAAAAAAGGAAAAAACTAAAAAAAAAAAATCAAAATAAATAAAATATATTTTTATTTATTTTTTTTAATTTTATTTATTCTTCATGTGTATAATTGTATTGTCTGCATGTAGGTCTGTGCACCCATATTGTGCAATGCTGCAGAGGTCAGAAGAGGGCTTCAGATTCCCCTGAACTTGGAGTTAAAGACGGCTGTCAGCCGCCAGATTCTGGGGACCGAACCCGGGTCCTCTGCAAGAGCAGTCAGCGGCTACTGCTAGGCCATCTCTCCAGCCCCATAAAATATATTTTTTAAAAAAAGATAGCAACAGAGTCAGCATGGTGTCTTGTTCCTGTGATCCTAGCACTTAGGAGGTAGAGGCAGGAAAATAAGGAGTTCAAGATAAGCCTGGGCTAATACGAAACATTGTCTCAAAAAGAGTGGGGTGGGTAGGAGGGCTGGAGAGATAGCTCAACAGTTAAGAGCAGTGACTGCTGTTGTAAAAGACCCAGGTTCAGTTCCCAGCACCCACATGGCAGCTAATGACCATCTGTAACTCCAGTCTCAGGAGCTCTAACGCCCTCTTGTGGCCTCCATGGACATTGTACAACATGTGTGCACCTACATAAATGCAGGCAAAACAATCATACCCATAAAATAAAAGGCTGGGAGGGAGGAGCTGGAGACGTAGCTCACTTGGTAGACTGCTTGCTAGAGTGCGGGAAACCCTGGGTTCCATCCCCAGGAGCACGTAAAACCAGGCGTTGTGTTACACACCTATAATTCTAAGACTCAGGAGGTAGAGGCAGGAGGCTCAAGTCATTCTTTGGTACAAAGTGAATTCAAGGCTAGCCTGGGCCACATGAGACCCAGAGAGAGAGAGAGAGAGAGAGAGTATGAGAGAAAAAGAAACTAAACTAGGTTGGAAATATAGCCGAATGATATAGCCTAGCATGTATAAAGCCTTAATCTTGATCCCCAATACTGCTAAATAAATAAATGTATTAGACGATTTTGATGTTTAAATATTTAACTATATGACATGTGGGGTTTTTTTGGGTGTGTGTGTGTGTGTGTGTGTGAGTGTGTATGTGTGGTACCAGGGATTAAGCTCAGGGTTTTTTATACTAGGTTCCTGCTCTACTACTGAGCTATCTCCCCACCCCCATACATGGATCTTTGTACTCTTGCCTTGGGCCTCTAGAGAAACTGACTCACAGTGCCCTCTGCTCCCAGTTTCTTTTACCTTGAGAAGCTCAGAGACTTCGGGGTGGCAAGTCAACAATTACAGATGTCCAGTGCTGGGTGCTCGGGAACAGTTAAGCATTAAGTACAGAGAGACAAGAGAGTTTTCTGGAGTAGCTTCCTGGAGGCTTTCCTCAAGAAAGTGACACTTGCCCTCACTGCCCTATCCCTCCCGCTGGGGCCTTGCCTATGGGCATTCTATCAGTGAGCCATACTTCTAGGTTGCAGTCAGTCTAGGGAAAGGGTAAAGCTTTGCTAGGAACAGCAAGTCATTCCAAGCAAAAAGGCCAGAGGTGTAGAACCTGGTGTGTTCTTGGGGAAGAGACAGGTGGGAGGGAGTGGATTTCAAGTGTTTGCTGACTGACTTAGAGAAAACATTTGTTGAAGCTCCTATGCCATACCTGTCCCATCTTATCTCTTGGGAGTTAAGGAATCTCCTTATCCTATGTCACCTGTCCTTTGCTTTTCTGCTTTTTTCTGAAGGTTACACAGGCCCCAGGAGACTGGGAGGTCCTGGCTGTTGTTGTTCCAGTACCACCTTTTACCTGCCTGCTTCGGGACCTGGTCCCTGCCACCAACTACAGCCTCAGGGTGCGCTGTGCCAACGCTTTGGGGCCCTCTCCCTATGCTGACTGGGTGCCCTTTCAGACAAAAGGCCTAGGTAAGGTGCTCAGAGCAGGGGAGCAGGACTGGAGAGGGTAGCTGGAGTTCTGAATGAAGGTGATTGAAAAGGGCTACCCAGAAGGGGAGTTGAGATATCATGCAGCCAACATTTATGGGGATCTGCTACGTGCCACTGCATACCATTTTGAATCTAGTTCTTTTTTTTCTTCCTTTCTTTTTTATTTTATTTATTTATTTTTATTTTTTTGAACCTAGTTCTTTTAGGTGGAACAGATAAGCCAACTGGAAAAGTATGGTCAGAGTACCCCAGGGTAGACAGGAAAACCCTCTAAAAAGGGCTAGGATAAGGCTCAGTGGTAGAGCATTGGCTAGCATGCAGGAGGGCCTAGGTTCAATCCCCAGTACTTCTAAAAAAGAAAAAAAAACCTGTATGGGTGTCCAGCCTTTTGACATTGTGACACAAGGTCACTTATGAAGTTTAAGCTTGACAATTATTTAATTGAATTACAAAAAACAAACACAGCCGTGGTGGCGCACGCCTTTAATCCTAGCACTCGGGAGGCAGAGGCAGGCGGATCTTTGTGAGTTCGAGGTCAGCCTGGTCTACAGAGTGAGTTCCAGGACAGCTGGGGCTACAGGGAGACCCTGTCTCGAAAAGACCAAAAAAAAAAAACCACAAACAAAAACAAACAAAAAAGCATCTGGAGCCAGGCATAGTGGCTTAGACCTTCAATCCCAGCACTAGGGAGGCAGAGGCAGGGACATCTCTGAAATCGAGGCCAGCCTGCTCTACATAGCAAGTTCCAGGCCAGCCATGGCTACAGGGAGACCGTGTCTCAAAAAGACCAAAAAAAAAAAATTTTTTTTTCATGCTTAAGTTTGTAATTTTGTGTTTTGTCACATTCCCTTGGGCTGTGGGCCGGCCTGGGCATCAAAGAGATATGAGTGAGGTGTTAGGGATCTGGAAGAAGCCGTGTATACATTTGGGGGAAAGTACAGCAAGATAAGGATATAAGAAGTGTAAAGACTTGCTTGGTAGCTGCGCTCGAGGTGGCCTTTAATCCTAGCACTTGGGAGGCAGGAGCAGGGGCAGGGGCAGGGGCAGAGGCAGGCGGATCTGGTCTACAGAGTGAGTTCCAGGACAGCTGGGACTGGGACTACAGGGAGACCCTGTCTCAAAAAGACAAAAAAAAAAAAAAAAAAAAAAAGACTCTCGTGGACTTGGATTATTCGTTCTCTGGCCAGTTACTGGGGAGGCTTGGCTGGGCGTTTGAGAGGAGCGAAGCGGTATACCCCTAGCCCAGAGGAGCTGAGGGACTCGGCGTTGTTATGTCCTGCCAGGCTAGCATGAAGCCAGAGTCAGTAGATTACGGATGAATTCCAGCCCCTGCTCCACATTGGTTGGCTCACATTGAGCGAATGCTTGGTGGGGGGGAGGGAGTGACGTTTTGCGGAAGGGGAAGCACTGACACAGGAAAGGGACGGAGCCGTCGGACGGGACCACGGTCACGTGAGAGGGGAAGTGGGATGAGGAAGGGAAAGGGGGTGCAGGGCAGGGTGCAGGTGAAGGGGAACCGGTGGCACGGGAACCTGGTAAACGGCGTATCGGTGTGAAGTGGAAGCGTGGGAAGTGACTCGGGAAGGGATTGACAGTGAATGGCCTTTACCGGCCTTTGACGGGCCGTTGTCAGGTCGTGTCGTGACATTATCTTTAATACTCACCTGCACCCCTTCCCTCCCCCTTCCCCTCTCTTTCCGTCACTTCCTTCCCTTCCCTTTCCTTTTTCGCCGGTCTTTTTGAGACTGGGTCTCCTGTAGACCCAGGGCTGGCCTTAAACTCCACAGTAATCTGACTGCCTCTCCTCCTCAGAGTTGCGGGAAAAGTGTGGGCCACCACGATCCAGCAATAGGGTGTCTTTTCAACTTCCTTTGCTTGGTTACAGCCCCTACCAGTGCTCCCCAGAACCTCCATGCCATCCGAACTGACTCAGGCCTTATCCTGGAATGGGAAGAAGTGATCCCCGAGGGACCCTGGGAAGGCCCCCTTGGACCTTATAAACTCTCCTGGGTCCAAGACAATGGAACCCAGGTAAGGGAGACAGGATCCTTTACTTTCTCTACTTTACAGGAGAGTCAGGCCCCCTCCCCCCCAGGCTGGCTCCCCTCTCAAGTTGTCTCCTGCTGGGATTACCCTGTGGCCACTTTGTATGCAAAGCAGGAAGCCTATCCCTGGGCCACTGGGGGAAGGCATAGATAAGGCTTTGTTTCCAGCCCTACTTCTCCTCCCCCTTGGGTGATGATCCTTGTTTATGTTCTGTTGAGGCCTCTTCCTGCAGCTGGAGCAGGAAGTTGATGAGTCCCAGAGTTTGTGTTCACCAGCCCAAGCCACCCACAGTGGCAGCTGGCTCCTAGGTCCTAGCTGAAATATTTTTTGGACTTCCCCTCCTGCTGGACGCTTCTAAGGCTTATGTGGTGTGGGCGTTTTCCATGGCTGCAGGAGTGAATTTACAGTGGAAGGAACCAGGGCCAATCTAACAGGTCGGGATCCAGAAGGACACTGACTTGTGCGTGTCCGTGTCTCCATGCAATCGGCTGTGGGGCCTGGAGTCACCCATGGTGGTGTCATCTCATGACCATGCATCGGTGAGGCGTGCAGGTGGGGTAGGGTGAGCAGATATGGATGGACAAGAAGGAATCAAAGTTTTTCAAGGGTCACCGGTGGGAAGAGGCTGGTGGCAGGTCCTCTTTGAAGTACAGATCCCATATTTCCATGGAGAGAAGCAGTTTGAGCACCCAGGGTATGTTTCATGTTCTTGCTCTTTAACTCTTTATGGTTGCACACTGTAGGTCAACAAGAGCACAGGGCCTGTCACAGCGGTCCAGGGAGAAAGGTCTTGGATGGTCTCAGCGAAGTTCTCTTTCATTTTGGCACCTTCTGTGGACTAAGGAAGTCTTGAAAAGTCTCAGGTGGCCATCCTGAAAAAGTTCCTACGATAAGGACACCTTGGTGTCAGCCTGGCTCATGACACTCGCCTTCCCTACCCACGAGGGCAAGGCAGGGCCCTCCCCACAGCCGCACATCCTGGGTACCTGTGGTCTTAGGTGTGCTCACAGCCCTGATCACTGCTGCCGCCCTTTCCTTTCCTTTCCTTTCCTTTCCTTTCCTTTCCTTTCCTTTCCTTTCCTTTCCTTTCCTTTCCTTTCCTTTCCTTTCCTTTCCTTTCCTTTCCTTTCCTTTCCTTTCCCCTTCCCTTCCCCCTTCCCTTCCCCCTTCCCCCTTCTCTTCCCTTCACTTCCCTTCCCTTCCCTTTCCTTTTTTCCGCCGGGTCTTTTTGAGACTGGGTCTCCCTGTAGCACCAGGCTGGCCTTGAACTCACAGTAATCTGACTGCCTCTGCCTCCAGAGTGCTGGGATTAAAGGTGTGGGCCACCACATCCAGCAATAGGGTGTCTTTTCAACTTCCTTTGCTTGGTTACAGCCCCTACCAGTGCTCCCCAGAACCTCCATGCCATCCGAACTGACTCAGGCCTTATCCTGGAATGGGAAGAAGTGATCCCCGAGGGACCCTGGGAAGGCCCCCTTGGACCTTATAAACTCTCCTGGGTCCAAGACAATGGAACCCAGGTAAGGGAGACAGGATCCTTTACTTTCTCTACTTTACAGGAGAGTCAGGCCCCCTCCCCCCCAGGCTGGCTCCCCTCTCAAGTTGTCTCCTGCTGGGATTACCCTGTGGCCACTTTGTATGCAAAGCAGGAAGCCTATCCCTGGGCCACTGGGGGAAGGCATAGATAAGGCTTTGTTTCCAGCCCTACTTCTCCTCCCCCTTGGGTGATGATCCTTGTTTATGTTCTGTTGAGGCCTCTTCCCTGCAGCCTGGAGCAGGAATGTGATGAGTCCCAGAGTTTGTGTTCCCAGCCCTAGCACCCACAGTGGCCCTAGGCTCCTAGGTCCTAGCTGAACTATTTTTTGACTTCCCATTCCTGCTGGACGCTTCCTCAGGCTTAGTGTGGGGTGGGGTTTTCCTGGCTGCAGGATGAATTTACAGTGGAAGGAACCAGGGCCAATCTAACAGGCTGGGATCCCCAGAAGGACCTGATTGTGCGTGTCTGTGTCTCCAATGCAATCGGCTGTGGGCCCTGGAGTCAGCCCCTGGTGGTGTCATCTCATGACCATGCAGGTGAGGCGTGCAGGTGGGGTAGGGATGAGCAGATATGGATGGACAAGGAATCAAAGTTTTCAAGGGTCACCGGTGGGAAGAGGCTGGTGGCAGGTCCCTTTGAAGTACAATCCCATATTCTCAGGAGAGAAGCAGTTGAGACCAGGGTAGTTATTCATTTCTTGTCTTTAACTCTTTGGTCACACTGTAGGTCACAAGAGCCAGGGCCTGTCACAGTCCAGGGAGAAAGTCTTGGATTGGTCTCAGGAGTCTCTTTCATTTGGCACCTTCTTGACTAAGGAAGTCTTTTGAAAAGGCTAGGTGGCCATCCTGAAAAAGTTCTAAAAGGACACCTTGGTGTCAGCCTGGCTCATGACACTGCCCTTCCCTACCACAGGGCAGCAGGGCCCTCCCCACAGCCGCACATCCTGGGTACCTGTGGTCTTAGGTGTGCTCACAGCCCTGATCACTGCTGCCGCCCTGGCCCTCATCCTGCTTCGAAAGAGGAGAAAGGAGACCCGGTTTGGGTAAGGAAGAGGGACTGTGGAGGGAAAAGCAAGCTGTAACAGAAGGGCTTGTAACTGACCCTAAGTTCTGGGTTTCCTTTTAGGCAAGCCTTTGACAGTGTCATGGCCCGAGGGGAGCCAGCTGTACACTTCCGGGCAGCCCGGTCTTTCAATCGAGAAAGGCCTGAGCGCATCGAGGCCACATGTGAGTGGTGGAGGGTTATGGGGAGATGTGCTGTCCTGTTCATACCTGTATTCGTTTACCAACTCAATCCAGCCACTGCATCTGGACTGGAGAGAGTCCTAGAGTGATGAAAAGGACATAGGCCTGCCTGGGGCGCTGAGGACTCTCCTGTGTTGACGGCAGAGCTCATTCTCTTCTCCTCTCTGCAGTGGACAGCCTGGGCATCAGTGATGAGCTAAAGGACAAGCTGGAGGATGTTCTCATCCCGGAGCAGCAGTTCACTTTGGGTCGGATGTTGGGCAAAGGTGTGTGGGCTGCGAATGCACATGCCTGTCATGAATTTGTCTTCTCTGACTGGGTTTGGTTGTTCTTGTCAGTTTGAGAATGTGAATTTGTGTCAGCTCCTATAAACAAGATATGCTTATAGAAACCTGATTTTGGGGTCTTATGAGAAATTGGGGTTGGGATAATAGGGAGCCATTTCCAACATGCCCTCCTCCTCCATTAGCCTTCGAGATTGATGGAGGGTCACCCGAGAGGGAAAGGAAAGGGGACCTGGAGGCCATGGACACTTCCCTCATTGGTTTCATTCCTAGGTGAGTTTGGGTCAGTTCGTGAAGCCCAGCTGAAGCAGGAGGATGGTTCCTTTGTCAAAGTGGCTGTGAAAATGCTGAAAGGTAAGTTAGAGAGTACCAGTTGTTTCCTGAGGGCCTCGTGTCCAGGGAGAGCAAGGAGGGTGACTGATCCAACAGCAGGGTCTGCTCTGGCCCAAGGTTCCACAAGAAGAGCTGGTTAACACAGGGATGCTGCCTGAACCACGTGAACAATTCAGAAGGGGAAACCCACGTAGAGATTCGTGCCCCAGCTTTGCTCTTTGCTGTGAGCTATGACTGTTCTCACAGTTCACTCCTGGGTGAATACAGATGTGGTTGTTGAGCTCCTGGGCTGTCAAAATCAAAGGGAAATCCTAGACATGGTGGCTCATGCCTGTAATCTCAGCCCTGGGGAAACTGAGGAGGGAGATTATCACAAGTTTGAGGCCAGGTGAGCTACATAGTAAGTTCCAAGCCAGCCAAAGTTATAAAGTGAGACCTTGTCTCAAAAAAAACAACAAAAAAACCTTTCCTGGAGTGGTGGTACACACCTTTAATCTCAGCACTTGGGAGGCAGAAGGCAGGCTGATTTCATATTGAGGCATGGTCTACAATAGGGATTTGCAATCTCAAAAGGTTAAAAATCAAGCCTGGAGTGATAATCCAAGCACTTGGGAGGCTTGATGCTGAATGGTCACAAGTTTGAGGCCAGCCTAAATGGATAGTGAGATCCTGTCTCAAATAATCAAATGATCCTACAACTCTACCTTGAAAAAAAAATATCAAATGAAAAAAAAAATGAAATGGAAACATTAGCAAGTACAGAAACTGTTGGATGCCACCATCCCTGGCCGCCTCCCAGTGTCTTTTGTGTGTGTGGTCTTTTCGAGACAGGGTCTCCCTGTAGCCCCAGCTGTCTTGGAACTCACTCTGTAGACCAGGCTGGCCTTGAACTCACAAAGATCCACCTGCCTCTGTCTCCCAAGTGCTAGGATTAAAGGCGTGCGCCACCACGCCCGGCTGTTTTGTCTTTTTGATACAGGGTCTTCCTATAGCTCAGCAGTCCTGGAACTCACTCTGTAGACCAGGCTGGCCTTGAACTCACAAAGATCCGCCTGCCTGTGCCTCCCAAGTGCTAGGATTAAAGGTGTGCGCCACCGCGCCCGGCTTCCAAGTGTCTTGTAATCATGGTTAAGCTGTTTTCCTGTCCCCGTGTGAGCTCCAGCTTCTGAAGAACAGGATTTTGGAGTCTTGGGAGAGTTGGATCTGGTTTCATTTCATCCCCCATCCTTCTTCCCAGCTGACATCATTGCCTCAAGCGACATAGAAGAGTTCCTCAGGGAAGCAGCTTGCATGAAGGAGTTTGACCATCCACACGTGGCCAAGCTTGTTGGTGAGCCCATTTGGGGGAAGCAGATATAGCATAAGGTTAAAAATATCCTCCACCAACATGAGAGGGCAGCCTCAGCCTCGAGGAGAGAAATTTGGGTTTACCCTGTGAGCAAGCAGGGAGCAGCCAGATCCTGGCTGAGATCGCTGTAAGGTGCTTAGTTGATAGGCCTTCCTCATGGAAACTGCTCAGGTGGGGGAGAACAGAAGATGCTCCAGAAGCAGGGAGCAGCAGCCAGCCCTTCGTGGGTACCCAGGCAGAAGTGGAACCACAGGAAGAGGCAGCAGGGCCAGGGCTAGAGGTGGGCGGATACCCGAGCAGGTGTTTGGCCTTTATGTGCCCAGCTCCTGACTGTCCTTTGTCGCGCAGGGGTGAGCCTCCGGAGCAGGGCCAAAGGCCGCCTCCCCATCCCCATGGTCATCCTGCCCTTCATGAAGCACGGAGACTTGCATGCCTTCCTGCTTGCCTCCAGAATTGGGGAGAACCCTTTTGTGAGTGCCTCTGATGGGAATGGCCAGAAAGAAATGGGTACAAGAATGACACCTGGAAAGCGACAAAGACCCTGGGGGAGAAAGGGCTTGGTGCGCAGGATCTAGGGAGCTGATTGGGAGAGGAAGGAGTCAGAGTCTCACTGTCTTTAACTGGCTTTGTTTTCCCTCTGGAAACCCTGCTGGGAAGTTTAGGCCAGGCAAGCTCCCTTTGAAGGGGGACACTTGATTCTCTAGCTCTCTCTTAGATTTGCCAGAACTTCAGTGATTCTTGTGACAGTCTTTAGACTTTCTGCCTAGGGAACCACATTCAATCTGCCCCAGATGTATGGGGCAGGTCCAGCCTGAGCTTGCCCTGTCTGCCTATCAGGACCTGCCCCTCCAGACCCTGGTCCGGTTCATGGTGGACATTGCCTGTGGCATGGAGTACCTGAGTTCCCGGAACTTCATCCACCGAGACCTGGCTGCTCGGAATTGCATGTAGGAATTCTAGTGGGCTGGTGGGCGGCAGACAGCTAGCACCAGCAGGAACCAGCTTATACCAGTTCCTGCCTGGGTTGGGACCTGCTGTGCATGGGGATAGCCTGGCATTACTCTGGCTCTGAGCATGGAGAGGGCCAACCCTGTCCCCTAATACTCCTTTCAGGCTGGCAGAAGACATGACAGTGTGTGTGGCTGACTTTGGACTCTCCCGGAAAATCTATAGCGGGGACTATTATCGTCAGGGCTGTGCCTCCAAATTGCCTGTCAAGTGGCTAGCCCTGGAGAGCCTGGCTGACAATTTGTATACTGTACACAGTGATGTGGTGAGCATGATGGCATAGTGAGGCTTGGTAATGCACCAGGGATTGGGAGGGACTAGTGTGGGGCAGACCTTTGGACCCTGAAGGGCCCAGGCAGATCTGCTTTCCGAGCTTTGATTGCCTAGTTATAAGGCCCCTGAATCTCAAGACCACAAGATATGCTTGGCCCAAAGCTGTGGCTGTGCTTGGCTCAGGAAGCCTGGTGACACTCTTCCCCCAACCCTGATTCTATACCAGTGGGCCTTTGGAGTCACTATGTGGGAGATCATGACTCGTGGGCAGACGCCATATGCTGGCATCGAAAATGCTGAGATTTACAACTACCTCATTGGCGGGAACCGCCTGAAACAGCCTCCGGAGTGTATGGAGGACATGTGAGTATCCTGCGAAGAGAGTTGTGGAAGGAAACTTGAACCTGGGGCTGTGGCTAATGGCTGCCACTACAGCTGCTGGCCCAGGGGGAGCTCAGAACCACGACTGATTTTTTTTCTTTCTTCTTCTTTTAATCAATTGATTTTATTATTATTATTATTATTATTATTATTATTATTATTTGGTCTTTTTGAGACAGGGTCTCCCTATAACCCCAGAATGGCCTTTGAACTCACAGAGATCTGCCTGCCTTTGCCTTCTGAGTGTGGGATTAAAGGCATGCACCACCATGCCCAGCTTATTTATTTATTTATTTATTTATTTATTTATTGACAGGGTCTTACTATGTAGCACTGGTTGACCTGGACCTCACTATGTAGACCAGGCTGGCCATGAGCTCACAGCACTGTACCTGTCTCTGCTTCCCAAGTACTAGGATCAAAGGCATGTACTACACCCAGCTGGTTTTTTCTTTTAATTCTTGTAGTTAAGAATGAAGATCGACCTCCACCCATACTCACTATTTATCCATCAGCTCCTTGTTTTCTTTCTCCCTGTTCATCTCATCCCATCTCTTTTCTCCTAATTGGAGGCTGAGGTGGTTAATATAGTTTCTGTAGGCAGCTCAGGTTGGCCACAGACTCTTAATCCTTGCCTTGGCCTCCTGAGTGATAGAATTACAGACATGAACCATCATACCCAACTCCTATCCCATATTTTTTCCAGCCTTTTTCTCTCACTGTTTCTGGGGAGAATCCAGAGCCCCAAGCACAGAGACCCCAGCGTTGAGCAGCAGTGCAGATTTTCCTGTCACTTCCCCACGCCTCTTTCCTTTTAGGAAACCTAGCTTATCTGAAAATCTGGCTTGAGCCCTCCTTCCCCTCACACAGGGCTGCAGAAGGCCCCAGAAAAACTGAGCGGCAGCTCCCATACTGTCTTTGTTTGGCCAGGAGGGGGTGGCTGAAGGGATTTGGGTTTCTTTCTGGATCTTGGCCTCTGCTTGAGGGAGTGAAAGGGACCTGGGATCTGGGAAGAACCAGCCTGTTTCTTTATTGCAAGCCCAAAGTCCCATGGAGCAAGGTGATGCGATTCCTCCCACGGTAGTGTTTACAATCCTGTGACAAGATGATGTAATTGCCACCTTAGCTGGGCATTTTAGGTAATTCTTTCAGGGAATCTTCCTCTAACCCTATAAGGAAAAGCTTCATTATTAATGTTTTGCAGGTAAGAAAATAGGATTAAAGAGGTCAGGTAACATGCCTAAGGTCACATAGCTATTATGTGAATAAGGTGGTATTTGAACCTAGATCTTGTGGTTTTAGAGTTTGTGCTCTCAACTATAAAACTAACTGTGATTGGTCTGTTCTACTTTTACTTCCTGACTCCATCCAAGGCAGGGTGGCCCAGCTCCCAAAGGAGCTTGCACCAGTGTGAAGGAGCCACTTGGAGTGGTCCCGAATTGGCATTCCTTCTGTTGCTTCTGAGTTAGTCCTGCAGAGTGTCACAGCCATGAACAAGCAGAGGAAAGCTAAGCCTGAATGGTGGCATTCTTCCTAGGGCCCTGGATTTCAAGCCTGAAGTCTGGGCTTTGTGTGCCTCACCAACACCTTATTCTCTTTCTGTGGTGTTGGGATTGAGCTCAGGGGCTTGTATATATGCTAGGCAAGTGCTTAGCCACTGAGCCACATGTAACCCTTCATCCACACCTTGGATGGAAGTCTAAGTACAGAAACCAGCCCATCCTGCCTCTTCATTCGGCAGAGCTCAGGGCATTTGGGAGACTGCAAGCTCAGGTCCCCCTGTGGCTGCAGCCAGCACCAGTCTTTACCTAGAGCTGCAGAAGCTCTGAGGAACAGTAGGAACAGGACCCGCTCAGCCTCCTCCCAGGCTGGAACTGGTGCTGTCAATGAAGGGTGGATGGACACTGGCCTCCTACCAGGAAGCCTGGTGGAAAGGTGCCAATTGGCTTCTAATGCAGCCTTGAGAATGTGTCCCAGTCTGGCCATGTACCCCTGGCCCTGGACCATTCCCACAGGCAGCCTGGTCTGGCATGATTCTTCCTGCCACCGGGCGCTATTCTCAGGAGAGGTGGTTTGTAAGGTAATGCTCAGGGCTATGTTATGAGCAAGAGTCAGGTATGTGCTCCAGTTGTGCTTGTCTCAGACCCTTCCCATTAGCAAGTACATGCGTGTGTGTGTGTGTGTGTGTGTGTGTGTGTATGTGTGTGTGTGCATGTGAGCACACGTGTTTGGTTTTTTAGGGTTTTTTTTTTTGGTCTTTTTCAGACAGGTTCTCCTTGTAGCCCCAGATCAGATGGCCTGGAACTCACTAGGTAGACTAGGCTGCCCTTAAACTCACAGGTAGCCACCTGCCTCTGCCTCCCGAGTGCTGGGATTAAAGGTATGCACCACCATACCTGGTTTCATGTTTGTTTATCCCAGGCATGGTGGGGCATACCTTTAATCCCAGTACTCCAGAGGTAGAGTGCTTGCCTAATGTGCATGGGGCCCTAGATTCTCCAGCACACAAACAAAAAACAGTCCTGACTCCAGGCTGTTTTGTGCAAGACAAACTTACTTTTAGTTCCTCTTGTTGAGATAATTCAGAAGAAACTTGGTAGCCAGCCATACAGCTTCAAATTAGAGCTCTTTCTTTGTGTCTATGGTGGAGGATTTTTTTTTTTTTTTCGTCTGAGACACAGTTTCATATAGCCCAGGGTGGGCTCCAACTAGCTATGTAGAAGAGAATTACTTTATACTTAATATTCTGCTTCCACCTCCCGAGTGCTGGGATTATGGGTATGTTATGAGGGTCTGGGAACCAAACCCAGGTCCTCTGGAAAAGCAGCAGGTGCTCTTAACCACCTAGCTAGCTCTTCTCCAGTAAGCCTTATAGTAATGTTTTCTTCCCTGTCCTAGTGTCCATATGGCTAAGGGGCCTCTGCTTTGGGGCCATTACCTCCCCTTCTTCTTTCTACCTCAGCTATGATCTCATGTACCAGTGCTGGAGTGCTGACCCCAAGCACCGCCCAAGCTTCACATGCCTACGAATGGAACTGGAGAACATTCTGGGCCACCTGTCTGTTCTGTCCACCAGCCAGGACCCCTTGTACATCAATATGGAGAGAGCGGAGCAGCCTACTGAGGGAGGCAGCCTGGAGCTGCCCTGCATGGAGCAACCCGGCAGCGAGGCAGGGGACGGCAGTGGCGTGGGGGCAGTAGGCGGCATCCCTACTGACTGTCGGTACATCTTAAGCCCTGGGGGGCAGGTGGAGCAGCAGCCAGAAAGCACCCTCAATGAGACTCAGAGGCTGCTGCTCCTGCAGCAAGGGCTGCTGCCCCACAGTAGCTGTTAACACACAGGCAGAAGACAGCTGGGGCCATCCCCCCTGCTCTGCTGGCTGCTCTACTGGCTGACTAAGCCCAGTCTGACTCCAGCCCAGGCAGCAAGGTATGGAGGCTCCTGTGGTAGCCCTCCCAAGCTGTGCTGGCACCTGGACTGACCAAATTGCCCAATCCCAGTTCTTCCTGCAGCCACCCTGGCCAGCCTGGCATCAGTTCAGGCCTTGGCTTGGAGGAGGTGAGCTAAACCTGGTTGCCTGAATTCAGGCAGCTGGCAGGAGGGGGGTGGTTATGTTTCCATGGGTACCATGGGTACGGATGGCAGTGGTGGAGGGGTAGATCCAGCCCTGTGGGCCCCTACCCTCCTGGCTGAACTGCCCTTGCTGCTTTAGTGCATGCATGGAGCCGCCTCCAACCTGGAGGCTCAGCAGTGCCCACCACACTTGGGTTTAAATGCCAGGTTTGCCCCTCTGAGTCACAGAGATGTCCCTATATTGTTCCCTTCAGGTGAGAGTTAGGAAGGGATTGGCACACTCGGGTTCCAAAGCCCTGTGGCAGGAGATGGTGGGACGCTCTCTTCATCCCCTTCCTGATCTCCACCCTACCAGGCATGGAGCTGGCTGGGCCTCTGAGGTGTGTGCTAGTAACACAGGCTACAGAGGCCCATCTTCTAAAGGCTCTGAGCCCCGCAGGCAGAAGGGGTACTGAGGGGCTGGCCCAGGGGCGAGCAGGAGGGGCGGAGTTCAGGAGCACCTCTGCAAGCTCCCACACTCTGGCTGAGCATGCTACCATGTCCCTAAATAGCCCAGGACTAACAATGACAGTTGTGTTTGAGCTCAGCCTTCCACAAGGTGACCCTTATGGCCACCTTCCCTCTAACTGGACACCCTCTTCTGTCCCAAGTCTCTAGAGAGAGAATAAGCCTTATGGCTCATATGGGTGAGAGAAGTGCCTGGAGCCTAGAGCCTGGACCCCAGCCCAGGCTGGGGACACCTCCTGGAATGTACATAGCAGGCCCTTGCTGTTAGGGACATTTCCAAGCTGTTAAATTGCTGTTTTAAAAAAGAAATAAAATTGAAAACTAAAGAATCAAGGTTTTGTCTTTTTTGTTTTGCTTTGTGTTTTGAGTCAGGGTCTCACTGTGTAGCCCTGGGTGGCCTAGAACTCACTGTATAGAGCAGGCTGGCTTCAAACTCACAAAAGTCTGCCTTGCCTCCGCACCTCTGGTCCTCTTACTTCCACTTCCAGAATGCTGGGATTAAGGGTGTGCATCACCGCCAGCCTCTTACATGTTTTTAAGACAGAGTCTTATGTAACCCGCCCTAGCCTTGAACTGGCTGTGTGTCTAAGGACAACCTTGAACTTCTGATCTCCTGCTTCCACCTTCTGAGTACCGGGGTTGCAGACATGTGCCACCATGCTTGGCTTATTTGGTGCTGGAGATCTAACCCACGCACCATGGATACTAGGCAAGCACTTCACCAGCTGAGCTACGTGCCCAGCCCAAGGCTTTGTCTCTTAAATGTTTGCATGTTTTTAACTTCCAGATCATAAAAAGTGAAGCATTTCAGCACGGAGAAAAGTATGGAAAGACATGCCAAAATGTTAACAGCTGTTATCTTTTTTTTTTTTAATTTTATTTATTTCTGTATGTGTATGAATGTACTGTCTGCATGCAAGTCTGTGCACCCGTGTTGTGCAATGCCGCGGAGGTCAGAAGAGGGTGTCGGTTTCCCCTGGAACTGGAGTTCTCCTGGAATTGGAGTTTCAGACGGTTCTCGGCCGCCATGTGGGTGCTGGGGATCGAACCTGAGTCCTCTGTAAGAGCAGTCGGCACTCTTAACCACTAGGCCATCTCTCCAGCCCCCAACAGCTGTTATCTTTATATGATGTGACTAAAGGGATTTTGTTCTAGTTTCCTATGTTAAACATAATGTACTTTTTCTTTCTTTTCTTTTTTTGAAGGTTTATTTTATTTTATGTATATGAGTATTTTGCCCGCACACATGTATGTATATCACATGTGTGCCTGGAGCCTGAGGAGGGCAGAAGCGGGTATTGGACCCCCCCCCGCCCAGAATTGGAGTTACAAGCAGTTGTGAGTTGCCACGTGAGTGCTGGGAATTGAAACCAGGGCCTCTGCAGGTGCAGTCCGTGCTCTTAACTGCCGAGCCATCTCTCCACCTCAAAACGTACTTTTTTTTTTTAAGATTAAAAAAAAATTTTTTTTTTTATTATTCTTGTTTGTGTACGAATGTGCTGTCTGCATGTAGGTTTGTGCACCCGTGTCGTGCAATGCCGCGGAGGTCAGAAGAGGGTCTCGGATTCCCCTGGAACTGGAGTTAAAGATGGTTTTCAGCCGCCATGTGGGTGCTGGGGGTCGAACGGCAGTCCTCTGCAAGAACAGTCAGTGCTCTTAACCGCTAGGCCATCTCTCCAGCCCCGACAACATACTTTTTTAAGTAGTTAAGACCCCAGTGAATTTCACCATATTAAAGATAATAATACATAGTCTTTGTAGACAATTAGGAAGATGCAGAAAACTATAACACATGCTAGTTACCTATAATCCCACAATCCAGTGGTAATCCCCATTGATCTTTTGAAAATGTGAATATTTTGCCAAATTTAGTTTCAACATAGAACAGTCTCTACACTCTGTCAGACATTTCCTTCCGTCATTGGTTGAAGAGACTTTATGCTCATTTTCATTCCTCCTTGAAGCCTGGGAATCAGTGGCCAAAGAAAGGTGAGCCCTGTGGAGATTAGAAATAAGAGTCGGGGTGGGGGTTCCAGCTACAACTTAGTTGGGATGCAGCTGGAGCCATACACCTCTGCTGGGACAGAAGGAAACTGGGAGTGGCACAGCTGTCCCTGCTGGCTGAAGGCAATGGATTGAGGTAGAGCTGTTTCAAAGCAAGTATCCAGAAAAACCTGTTGGTTCTCCAGGTCTGGTTCACACATAGCTCATGAGACCCGAATTAATTCCATGCAAGTGGCTTTCAGAATCTTTCCTGGTGTGATTAGCTTTAAGTGAAGGTGGTGATTAACTGGGAGATAACTTTGGGAATTATTGACCGAGAAGATCTTTAAAGTTATTGTCTGCCGATAATGAGTATCTGTCACATGCCAGATACTGCGACTATTCTCCTTTACTTCAGCTTTCTTAGAAGTGGGAATGTAGGGGCTGGAGAGGTGGCTCAGCGGTTAAGAGCACTGACTGCTCTTGCAAAGGACCTGGGTTCGATTCCCAGCACTCACATGGTGGCAGGGGAATCTGACGCCCTCTTCTGACCTCCCTAGCATTGTGCCACAGGGGTGCACCAACCTACATGCAGACACTACACTCATACACATAAAAAATAATAAATACTGGGGGCTGGAGAGATAGCCTATTGGTTAAGAGCACCGACTGCTCTTGCAGAGGACCCGGGTTCGATCCCCAGCACCCACATGGCAGCTAAGAACCATCTGTAACTCCAATTCCAGGAGAACTCCAGATCCAGGGGAATCCGAGAACCTCTTCTGACCTCCTCGGCATTGCACGACATGGGTGCACAAACCTACATGCAGACAGTACATTCATACACATACAAAAATAAATAAAATTTAAAAAAAGAAAAAAGAAAAAAATAATAAAATAATAATAAATTTAAAAAATGGGAATGTAGCCGGGCGTGGTGGCGCACGCCTTTAATCCTAGCACTTGGGAGGCAGAGGCAGGCGGATCTTTGTGAGTTCAAGGCCAGCCTGGTCTACAGAGAGAATTCCAGAACAGCTGGGGCTACAGGGAGACCCTGTCTCGAAAAGACAAAAAAAATATATATAAAAAAAAAAAAATGGGAATGTAATTACCATCCTCTAAGGACAGAGTAAGCAACTTGTTCAAGGTACTCCAGGTGGAAAATCCATTGGGTTAGAAGACAGCTTGTAGGAAGGAGTCAGTTCTTTCATTCCACTATGTGAGTTCGGAAGATTGGCTCAGGTTATCCGGTTTGATTGGAGGTGCATTGAGCAATCTCATGGGCCTTTTCTTTTTTTTTAACTTTTTCTATTACTTTACGTGTGTGTGTGTGTGTGTGTGTGTGTGTGTGTGTGTGTGTATCAGTTGGAGGGCAGAGGACAACTCAGGAGTCAGCGCTCTCCTTCCAGCAGGTGGGTCCTAGGGACAGAACTCAGATAATCAGGCTTGGCAGCAAGCACATTTACCTGCTAAGCCACCTGGAAATCTCCCTGTAGCCCCAACTTGCCTGGAACTTTGTATGTAGACCAGCTGGCCTGAGCTACAGAGATCCACCTGCTCTTGCCTCCTGATTGATGAGATTAAAGTGTGTGTCACCAACGCCTGGCTCTCTCTTGACTATGTTATTTATATATTCTTTGCGGGTTTTGTTTTTTTTTTTTTTTTTTTTTTTTTGTCTTTTCAAGACAGGGTCTCCCTATAGCCCCAGCTGTCCTAGAACTCACTCTGTAGACCAGGCTGGCTTTGAATTCACAAAGATCCGCCTGCCTCTGCCTCCTAAGTGCTAGGATTAAAGGCGTGCACCACCACGCCCGGCTTCTCTGCGTTATTTTTTATGTCACATAGATAGCATGAATTTGCTCATGGCCACAAAACCTGAGAGAAGCAGTTTCTACCTTCTGCTGAGTGTGGGGGTGATGTAAGTCACTTTCCTTTATTTGCATAAGAAGACTGTTTCATTAATTTCTCCTCTAGACTGATACTTAACAGGAGCTCCTTTGCTGGGGAGTCTTTGGTGGGAACCTCCATTGGGTAGGTCTAGCTGCTTTCCCCGACTCCCGTGTGGCCTGGAAGGTCAGAGTCTGACATTCTAGAATTAGGTGGAAATTCTGTGGTACAAGATGGTGCACTGCTTGTGTGCCTGGCAAAACCTTTCTTGGCTGTTTCTTTTTTTGTCTTTGAAACTATACTTTTAGCTGGGCATGGTGGCACACGCCTTTAATCCCAGCACTCGGGAGGCAGAGCCAGGTGGATCTCTGTGAGTTCAAGGCCATCCTGGTCTACAGATCAAGCTCCAGGTCAGCTGGGACTAAAGGGAGACCTTGTCTCAAAAAGACCAAAAAAAACCCAACCATACTTTTGAGGACTGAGGTGTAGCTCAGTAGTAGTGTGCTGACTTAGCATGTACAAGGCCCTGGATTTGGTCTCCCCAGCGTCCAAACCCCAACATATGCATGGGGTGCGCACATACACACAATGCTTGTGTCAGCACAAAAGTACTTTGTTTGTTTGTTTGTTTGTTTGTTTTAGTGGCAGGGTCTCCCTTTAGTCCCAGCTGGCCTGGAGCTCTCTCTGTAGACCAGGCTGGGCTTGAACTCACTGAGATCTGCCTGGGATTAAAGGTGTGTGCCACCATTTACTATTTTTTTTATTGAATCAGTTTGTTCTTGGGCAATATTGCACATGAACACAATGCATACTGACCACCCTCTCCATCCACTATCTCCCACCTTCCTGCCCCCCTTGTCCACTCCATTGCCTCCCTCAAATCTCTCTCAGGTTCACGCTTGATTTGTTTGGAGACCCACTGAGGGCACCTGTGTGACCATGGGTTTGAAGCTGTGTTGGAGCCTGGCGGGCACCTTAGTGGCCTGCAGCTGAACACGGTCCTCCTTCTCTCCCAGCAGCTCAGTGGTAAAGGGTGGGGCCGAGTCTCTCCGGCTTCCATGACTGCTGACAAGGCCAGATGTTTGTGTGGCCCAGTGCAGTTAGTCACAATTATGATGAATTTATGCTTTTTTTTTTTTTTTTTTTTTTTTTGTCTTTTTGAGACAGGGTCTCCCTGTAGCCCCAGCTGTCCTGGAACTCACTCTGTAGACCAGGCTGGCCTTGAACTCACAAAGATCCGCCTGCCTCTGCCTCCCAAATTTATGCTTTCAATGGATAAATCAAGTCTAGAAGATAGCATTTCACAGGCCTTTATCCATCATTTGCATTTATTTTTTCTTGGGGGGGGTCTTTTCAAGACAGGGTCTCCCTATAGCCCCAGCTGTCTTGGAACTCTGTAGGCCAGGCTGGCCTTGAACTCCCAAAGATCCAGCTGTCCTGGAACTCACTATGTCACTATGTAAACCAGGCTGGCCTCGAACTCACAAAAATCCATCTGGCTCTGCCTCCTGAGTGCTGGGATTAAAGACATGACCCACCATACCCAGCTCTTTTCAATTTTAAATTTATGTCTATATGCATATGCATATCACGTGTGTGTATGTGTGTGTGTGTGTGTGTGTGTGTGTGTGTGTGTGCGCTCATAGAAGCCAGAAGTGGGTGTTAGATCCCCTGGAGTTAGAGTTATAGACAATTGTGAGGCACTGGAGATGGGTGCTGGGAATTGAACTCAGTTCCTCTAGAAGCAAAGCAAATGTTTTTATCACTGAGTCATCTCTACAGATCCCAGGATCAAAATCTTTAACACCCTTTTTATTGAAGCAGAAGGCAGAGGCTGGATGTGGTGGTACATACATTTACTTCCAGCACTTAGGAGGAAGATGGTGGATCTCTGTGAGTTCAAGGCCAGCCTGGTCTACATAGCGAGTTCCAGGACAGTTGGGGCTATAGGGAGACCCTGTCACAAAAAGACCAAATAATAATAATAATTATAATAATAAATTCTGCCGAGCATAGTGGCGCATGCCTTTAATCCTAGCACTCCAGAGTCAGAGGCAGGTGGATCTTTGTGAGTTCAAGGTCAGCATGGTGTACAGAGTGAGTTCCAGGACAGCTGGGGCTACAGGGGGACCCTGTCTCGAAAAGACCAAAAAACAAAACAAAACAAACAAACAAAAAACCCCAACACTCCAAATAATAATAATTCAAAATAGGATATGGGTTATATAGTGAGACCTTGTCTCCAAAACCAGCAAATCAACCAAAACATACAAGGCAGGAAAAAATGCACACTAATCCTAAATGCCTAAATGTATAGCCCTTGAGAATTTTCATAGATCCCCACAGCAAGCAGCCTGATCAGGAAATAACATTCCCAGCTGGGACTTAAAGGGAGACCCTGTCTTGAAAAAAAAAAAAAAAAAAAAAAAAAAAAAAAAAAAAAAAAAAAAAAAAAGAGAGAGAGAAAACCATCAAAAAAGTTAATTAAATTTTATTATAATACAGAGATTAAATTTTGTGCTATCTTTTCCACTAGTGTTATTAAATGATTATGCATTGTAGTCAGAGAATGGCTTTTCAGAAACTCACTGAACACTATGGAATTATTAATGGAGCTTAGTTCTCATCAACCCTTCCCAGCAGCCCCTGGATCAGCAGGGAGCATGGGAGAAATACAGTCCAAAGTCAGGCCTGGTCCCGCACTTGTGTCATCCGAGCACTTGGGAGATGGACTCAGGAGGATTTCACATTGGAGAACAGCATGGATTATATGGTTAGACCTTGACAGAAAGCAAAAAAGAAGAAAGAAAAAGAAAGAAAGAAAGAAAGGAAGGAAGGAAGGAAGGAAGGAAGGAAGGAAGGAAGGAAGGAAAGATAGAAAACCCTCGTACCTTCAAGATGAAAGTACATTTTGATGAGTTTCTGAGGTGATTTTGTCTGGGGGCTTTTGTTTCAAATGTATGAGGAGCACTGAGCTAGAGGACAAGGAAAGGGGAGATGAGTCCCTGAGTAGAGCGCCTGCTGTGCAAGGCTAGTCCCTGAACTCAGATCCTCAGCACCCAGGTGAAAGCCCCATGCCTCTATAACCCCATCACTCACTTGGGGAGGAAAGGGGGTACTCGGGAGGCAGAGGCAGACAAATCTCTGTGAGTTCAAGGCCTGCCTGGTCTACATAGTGAGTTGCAGGCCAGCTACAGGGAGACTCTGTCTCAAAAAGACACACACACACAAAAAGTAGGTGGAGAGCTACAGAGAAAGATACCATCGCCTCCTGTTGACCTCTGGCCTCTGCATACCTGTGCATACAGCACATGAAGACACACACACACACACACACACACACAAAATAAAAACCAGTTCCACTTTTGGCTTTTCTCTTTGATCTCAACTCTAAAAGTTGCTGCTTTTATTTTTGGTATTTTTGAGACAGGGTCTCCTTTTTTTTAGTCCCAGCTGTCCTGGAGCTCACTCTGTAGACCAGGCTGGCCTTGAACTCACAGAGATCCGCCTGCCTCTGCCTCCCAAGTGCTAGGATTAAAGGTGTGTGCCACCACACCCGGCTAAAAGTTGCTGCTTTTAAGTGGGCCTGGTGGCAAACTTGGAATCCCAACACTTGGGAATCTGAGAAAGGAGAGAAATGATGGTCTGATTGTACTACATAGCAAAATCATTTCAAAAAAGTTTTTTTGGGGCTGGAGAGATTGCTCAGTGGTTAAGAGTACTGACTGCCCTTGCAGAGGACCTGGGTTCGATTCCCAGCACCCACATGGTGGCTAAGAACCGTCTTTAACCCCAGTTCCAGGGGAATCTGACACCCTCTTCTGACCTCCACAGCACTGCACGACAAGGGTGCACAAACCTGCATGCAGACAGTACACTCATACACATAAAATTTAATAATTTTTTAATTAATTAATTAACTTATTTATTTATTTATTTATTTATTTATTTGAATGTACTGTCTGCATGCAGGTTTGTACACCCGTGTCGTGCAATGCCGCGGAGGTCAGAAGAGGGTGTCGGATTCCCCTGCAACTGGAGTTCTCCTGGAATTAGAGTTACAGACAGTTCTCAGCCGCCATGTGGGTGCTGGGGATCGAACCCGGGTCCTCTGTAAGAGCAGTTGGCACTCTTAATGGCTAGGCCATCTCTCCAGCCCCTAAAAGTTAATAAATTTTTTAAAAAATTAAAAAAACACTTTTTGTTGGTTGGTTGGTTAGTGTTAGATGAGTGGAAGAGACCCAGAAATGGCTACAGTAGAGTGCTCGCCTAGCATGGGCGACACCCTAGGCTTGATCCCTAGCACAAGAAAGAAGGAAGGAAGGATGGAGAAGAGAGAGAGAGAGGGAAGATATAAAAAAAGAAGGGGCTGGAGAGATAGCCTAGCGGTTAAGAGCACCAACTGCTCTTGCAGAGGACCCGGGTTCGATCCCCAGGACCCACATAGAGGCTAAGAACCATCTGTAACTCCAATTCCAGGAGAACTCCAGTTCCAGGGGAATCCAACACCCTCTTCTGACCTCCTCGGCATTGCGTGGCACGGGTGCACAGACCTGCATGCAGACAGTGCATTCAAACACATACAAAAATAAATAAAAAAAAATAAAAAAAAAAAGAAAGAAGCTGGGTGTGATGGCGCAGGCCTTTAATCCTAGCACTTGGGAGGCAGAGGCAGGCAGATCTCTGTGAGTTCAAGGCCAGCCTGGTCTACAGAGTGAGCTCCAGGCCAGCTGGGACTAAAAAAAGGGAGACCCTGTCTTAAAAATACCAAAA
>VZQC01008972.1:275809-315917 GCA_009823505.1 Rhizomys pruinosus | reverse complement strand
TAGTCCCAGCTAGCCTGGAGCCTTCCTATGTAGACCACGATGCCTAGAACTCACAGAGATCCACCTGCCTCTGCCTCCCAATTGCTAGGATTAAAGGCATGTGCCACCATGCCTGGCTTCTTTATTTTCTAAATATTTTATTTATTATTGTAAATTTATGTGTGAGTATATTAGCCCCATTAGCGCCGGTGTTGTGCTGTTCCTGTGGAGGTCAGAAGGCATTGGATCACCCTGGATATGGAAGTACAGACAATTTTTAGTCACCATGTGGGTGCTGAAATTTGAACCTGGGTCTGATGCAAGAGCATTTAGTTCTCTTAACTGCCGAGCCATCTCTCCAGCCCCTTCTTTATTTTTAAAAATATTTATTTAAGCCAGGCGTGGTAGCGTATGCCTTTATTTTTATTTTTTTAATTATTTTTTATTTATTATTATTTTTAATTTTTTTAAATTTTTTTCTGTATGTGTATGAATTACTGTCTGCATGCAAGTTTGTGCACCCGTGTCGTGCCAATGGCCGCGGAGGTCAGAAGAGAGGGTCTCGATTCCCCTGGAAACTGGATTCTCCTGGAATTGGAGTTTCAGACGGTTTCTTCGCCGCCATATGGGTTGCATGGGATCGAACCCGGGTCCTCTGCAAAGAGCGGTGTTGGCACTCTTAAAACCACTAGGCCAATCATCTTCCAGCCCCTTTATTTATATTTTTTATTATTTTATTTTTTTTTATTTTTTATATTTATTTATTTATTTATTTATTTATTTATTTATTTATTTATTTATTTATGTGTATGAATGTATTGTCTGCATGTAGTTTGTGTGTGTGCCAATGCACCGTGAAGGTCAGAAGAGGGCATCGAGGGCATGGATTTCCCCTGGAAACTGGAGGTTTCTTCCGGGAATTGGAGTTACAGATGGTTCCAGACCGCCATGTGGGTGCTGGGGTATCGAACCTGGGTCCTCTGTAAGAGCAGCTCAGCGCTCTTAACTGCTAGGCCATCTTCTCCAGCACTGGTGCATGCCTTTAATCCTAGCACTTGGGAGGCAGAGGGCAGGCGGATCTCTGTGACTTCAAGGTCGGCTGGTCTACAGAGTGAGTTCAAGGCCAGCTGGGGCTGCAGGGAGACCCTGTTTCAAAAAGACGAAAAAAAAAAAAGACCTTAAACCTGCTTAAATTCTCCCACCTCGCTTAAATTCTCCCACCTCAGTCACGTGAGTGCTAGATTACAGGTGTAAACTCCCACTACTGGCTTACTTTTTCTGCTGTTTTTATGTTTAAAATTTTGGGGCCAAGGGGCTGAAGAGAAGCCTCAGTGGTTAAGAGCACTGGCTGTTCTTGCAGAAGACTCAGATTCAAATCTCAGGAGCCACGTGGCGGCTAACAACTGTCCTTAACTCCAGTTCGGGGATGCCTGCTTCTTGCCCTTCTCAAGCATCCCAGATTCATGGGGTGCACTTCCACATGCAGAACACTCAGTACCACATAAATAAAAAATAAAAACCCAAAAAAATATTTGAGCTTGCAAAGATGGCTCCAGCACGGTAAAGTTTAAAAAAAAAAAAAACAATAAACAAACTACAACCTTGGTTCAATCCCTGGATCCATGTTCTATCCTCTGACCTCCAACATGTGCCCCATATACATGAGTAGCACACAATATGAATAACACATATTTTAAAAAAGAACACACACGACCAAAAAAAAATAAAAAAAAAAGGTTAAAAATAAGCCGGGGCGTGGTGGGCGCACGCCTTTAATCTAGCCACTTGGAGCAGAGGCAGGCGGATCTTTGTGTGAAGTTCAAGGCACAGCCTGGTCGACAGGAGAAATTCCAGGACAGCTGGGGCTTAACAGGTGGAGACCCGCTGTCCTCGAAAAACAAAAAAAAAAAAAAAAAAAAAAAAAAGAACACACACAAAGTAAATAAATAAATGCTTTATTTTATTTTTAAACAGGGGCTAGAGAGATGGCTTTAGTAGTTGAGCACTGGCTGCTCTTGTAAAAAGCATCCAGGTTTGGTATCCAGCACCCACATGGTAGCTAACAATTGTCTGTGTCTCTATTTCCAGAGGATCTGACACCCTCTTCTGGCCTCTTCAGGTATTGCATGCACTTGGTATACTTACATACTGGCAAAACACTCATAAAATAAAAACTTTTGTTTTTGGTCTTTTTGAGACAGGGTCTCTCTGTAGCCCCAGCTGGCCTGGAGCTCACTATGTAGACCAGAATGGCCTTGAACTCACAGAGATCTGCCTGCCTCTGCCTCCCAAGTGGTGGGTTTAAAGGTATAAGCCACCATGCCCAGCTAATAAATAATTTTTTATTAAAAAGTAAAGAAATTTGCCGGGCATGGTGGCGCACGCCTTTAATCCTAGCACTCGGGAGGCAGAGGCAGGCAGATCTTTGTGAGTTCAAGGCCAGCCTGGTCTACAGAGGGAGTTCTAGGCCAGCTGGGGCTACAGGGAGACCCTGTCTCAAAAGACCAAAAAAATAAAGAAAGAAATTTAATTGAAGGGTTGGATATATATCTCCCTTGGTAGAGTGTTTGCCTAACATACACAAAGCCCTGGGGTTCTATCCCTGGTTCCACATAACCTGAGGTTAGTGGCAAATGACTGTTCCCTTATCACTCATGAGGTAGAGACAGGAGGATCAGAACTTCAAGGTCACCTTTGACTATATATCAAGCTTGAGGCCAACCTGGGCTACCTGAGACCTGTTTCAACCCAGCACCCACATAGCAGCTCACAACCGTCTATAACTGGAGTTCCAGAGGATCCAATACCTCTTCTGGTGTGTATGGAGTCCTGCACACATGTGATCCACATACACCCATGCAAGCATATATGTACACAGAAAAAGAGAGAAAAGAGAGAGAAGAAGAAAGAAGGAGGGCTGAAAGAAATAACTCAACAGTTAAGAGCATGTACTGCTCTCTTAGAGGACCTGAGTTCAGTTCTAAGCATCCACTTCTGGTGACTAACAACAACCTGTGACTCTAGCTCCAAGGGATCCATCAACATCTTCTTCAAGCCCGTGGGAGTGCTCAGGTACATAGACCCGCCCCCACAGACACACATCATAAAAATAAATCTTTTTTTTGTTTGTTTGTTTTGGTCTTTTTGAGACAGGATCTCCCTGTAGCTCCAGCTGTCCTGGAACTCGCTCTGTAGACCAGGCTGGCCTTGAACTCACAAAGATCCGCCTGCCTCTGCCTCCTGAGTGCTAGAATTAAAGGCGTGCACCACCAAACTCAGCCCCACTGATGTCCTCCTGTCCCTTCACAATTTCTAGCACCCACTTGTTATCTAACAACTGTTCTTAACTCCAGTTCCATGGGATCCAACACCTTCTTCTGACCTTCCTGGAAATTCCACAGGATGGGTGCACTTAAATACATACAGTCACCTCACAGAGTAAAGGTGCCTATTGCCAAGACTGATGGCCAGAGATGGATCCCTGGGACTCACATCTATTCCACCCTGGTGGAAGGAAAGAACCAACTCTTGTAAGTTGTCTTTTGACCTCTACAAGTACACCATAGCATGAGTGTCCCTCCAAACAAATAAATGAATGAATGAATGAATGAATGAATAAATAAATAAGTTCATACATGTATTCAGGTGTCATGGTGCATGAATGTAAATCCAGTACTCAGAAGGCTGAGCTAGAAGGACTGCTATGAATTTGATGCCAGCCTGGACTATACAGTGAGACTCTGTCTCAGCAATAAATAGACTAGGTATGGTGGCACACACCTGTGATAGAGATACTTGAGAGGTAGAGGCAGGAAGTTTTAAAGTTTTAAAGAATACCATCATGGGGCTGGAGAGATGGCTCAGCGGTTAAAACCACCTCTGCTCTTGCAGAGGACCTGGGTTCTGTAAGGTTATGGCACGCTCCCCCCGGAATGAAAGGCCACGAGGTCTAAGTTGTTCGGAGCAAAGTTTAATTCAGGGTAGGCGGGGCTAGGCTCAGGGGAAAGAGAGAGCCAAGCACAGAATGGAGTCTGGCTTGGGAATTTAAGGGATAAGGTGGGAGTGGGATTCAGTGAGAGTGGGGTGGGTCAGAATCTGGAATCTGGCTTCCAGAAGGGCTAAGGGCGAGGCGGAAGATTCCTGAGTAATCAGTGGTGGCCTGCTTTAGCATAGCCAAAGGCTAGTCTGGTAGAGCAGGTCCTTGGGCAACATGGATCTTAGGTGTTTCTGCATTCCAATGGGCTTCTGGAGCTCACACCCTGACAGATTCAATTCCCAGCACCCACATGGTGGCTATGAACCATCTTTAACTCCAGTTCCAGGGGAATCCGACGCCCTCTTCTGACTCCATGGCATTGCACGACATGGGTGCACCAACCTACATGCAGATAGCACACTCATACACATAAAAACAAACAAACAAACAAATAAATAGAAAACACACTCTGTTTAAAAAAAAAAAAAAAAGAATACCATCACAAAACTGGCCATGCCTGTACTCCCAGTAGCCCTCCGGAGCTGGAGATAGGTAGATTGCCTCTAGTTTTGGGTCCTACCATGAGCTTTTATTATTAGTCAGAATATTTTGCCATAGCAATTAATTAAAGTACCAAATCAATTCAAATAATCCTCTTGGAGGTTTAGCAACCACACTTAAAACTCCAATCTGATTTGGCAAAAGGGATTTGAAGGGACAATATTTTGGCCCCCACCCTCTGAGGTTGACTTGGGTCCTAGGGTCCTACATCACAACTTTGTGCATGTCCTGTGGCAGCAAGTCACCAGTCATCCCACGCCAGGGAAGTCTTGGAGATTCACTTAAAAGGACTTCATCCTGCCAGTGTCCAGTCAAAGGAGGAAAGTCCATATAGAGGAGAAACTCCTCATGCTTCAAAAGGAAGGTGTGGCCAAGCAAGGCCTGATTTTGTCCTCATATAGATGGAACTGGTGAAGAGAGACAGGCGCAAAGCCTGAGTGACCCCTAAGGACCAGAACCTCAACTGACCTTAACACCAAAACAAACTTCATTTATCTGAGCTAACTGTGTGGTTTTAAACACCCCAATAGGAAACTGTAATCTAAAGAAGAGAAAATGAAATAGGTTACTATCAAAGAAATAGGTGAGAGACCTACTGTGCCAAGTTAGGAATCTACTGTGTTATGTTAGAAAATAGGTAGGTGAGAGACCTACTGTGCCAAGTTAGGAATCTACTGTGTCATGTTAGAAAATAGAGATAGGTGAGAGACCTACTATGCCAAGTTAGGAATCTACTGTGTCATGTTAGACAATATCTCAGAGATAGATGACAGATTTAGTGTGCCATGCCAGAAAATACCACCTTTTACATTCTCATGGTTATGGCTCTCATTCTGGAGCCCTGTGTACTAAAGCTGGCCCTCATTCTAGAGCTCTGCATACTAAATTTTTTTCCAACTTCTCAAACCAGGGTACACATCCTCTTTCCCTCTGCAGACCCTAGACAGGGACCCTCCAATTGCTAATGCACCCAGTAGCCCCCTGTTGGTACTGTGAAGTCCCTGCACTGGTATACTCATATAAGACTCAACCAGCTTGTCTTTTCAGTTACAGAGAAAACATCCACTAAAAGTACTGGCCACAGGCTGGAGAGATAGCCTAGTGGTTAAGAGCGCCGACTGCTCTTGCAGAGGACCTGCCCTCTCTGTCCCTCCCTCTCTGTCCCCCCCCCGTATCCCTCCCTCTCTCTCTGGCCCTCTCTTTCTCTCTGTCCCTCTCTTTCTCTCTGTCCCTCTCTGTCTCTGCCTCCCTCTGCCCTGCCCCCTGCCATGCTGTCTGGTCCCACCATGTCTGCAGGCGGCTCGCACTGGCAGTCCCACATGGAAGTAAAGCATGTTCCTAGAGTGGCCTAAGCCTCATGTGCCTTTTATTGGGGTTTCATGCTTTTTAATTACTTAATGTTTATGTTTTAAATTATTTATTTATTATTTTTTATGTGTATGAGTGTACTGTCTGCATGTCTGCATGTAGGTTGGTGCACCCATGTAGTGCAATGCGTGGAGGTCAGAAGAGTGCGTAAGATTCCCCTGGAACTGGAGTTAAAGACAGTTGGTTCTTAGTTGCTATGTAGGTGCTGGGAATCGAATCTGGGTCCTCTGCAAGAGCAGTTGGCGCTCTTAACCGCTGAGCCATCTCTCCAGCCCCTATTTTTTTGAGGGCTCTTGTCTCCATATTAGTTGAGGATGATCCTGCCTCTCTACCTCCCAAGTGCATAAGTAATGGAATGACAACCCTGTGTTGTAAGGAGCCGCAGGCTTTAGCTTGCTTACGCTGAGCTTGCTTACAAGGAAGTTGACTCTGTGAATTGTCACCTCGAGCCTTTTTCCAAGAGCTGGGTGCGGACATGCAATAAAAGCCACCAGCCTTTCTCAAGAGCTGGGTGCGAACATGCAGTAAAAGTCACCAGATACTCCAGCCCGATGTCTCAACTCAGTGATCTTGCAAAAACAGACCCTCCTCTGANTGCGTTTCAAGGTTGTGGCATGGAGTAAGTTTGACATCTCCAAATCGAGTGAAAGGCATGGGCTAAGGATAAATGCAGAGAGAATTCTCCTGTTGACTGGTGAGTGAGTCCTGTGGATGGCGCTGATGGAGATCTTGGCCTATGTGCCGTAGACCCTTTCTCTGATAGTCTTTGGAAGCTTGCATTCTCTTTGTGGGTTTTCACCTACTCGGAGGGACAAACATTATGCACCCGTGAGTGCGGGTTTGGCTTCCCTGGATGGGAGCCATCTGTTGCTTCCCCAGCCTTCCCAGGTTGTATGTATTCAGAGAAATTGCGAGAGGAGCCCCTCCTATCCATCATTTGCCTTCTAGAGGTTTTTAAATGTGGTTAAAATTTGCCCTGCAAAGGGCCTGGGGGGACCCTGGCTTCCCCTCTGCGCCACAGCTTTTCAGGTGGTGGGAAGGGTCACAGAGGCGTACGGAAAGGACAGGCATTGCCCGTGAAAGCCATTTTGCAGCAAGCATTCCATAAAGGTGTTCCTAAAGGCTTTATGCTGCAAATTGAGCTTGTAAATTCTAGGCTTGTGGTGGCCCACCGCCTTTATCAACCCACCTTTTGTGAGTTTCTGGGCTGCTATTCTACATTTTTCATTGTAGCTGTTTGTAGATTCTGTTATCAGTCTCATTGTTTGTTCTGTGCCCCTCTCCTGCTCTGAAAACAGCGGATGGCTGGTGGGGAAGGGGCTGGCTTTACAGTATTCTGTGTTTCATGGAGGAAGGCATAAAGTCTAAGGCAAAAAAGCCAGCCCGGGCAGTTGTTCCTTGTGTTTTAAAAAAAGTGCAGCTTTCGGATTCCAATCCTTCCGGAGGGCAGGACTGTGGACCTCCAACCCTAATTTGGTTTAGATTTAAATAAGAAATTTCTTTGAATAAAAAAACTGTTTTTATGTTTCTTTAGTGCCCCATCTTCACAAAACGTGTTTTAAAGAGTAGTGAAAGGTTTGTGAGTTCTGTTTTCAATTTATATAATCTTTTCTCATTTCTTGCTATTTTTAACTATTTATTAAAAAACAAAAATAATTCGATTCTATTAAAACTGTGTTTTCTTTCATTACCCTTAGTGTTGTAACAATATTTTTAATTGGGTTTATAGTTGCTATATTTTCAGTCTTTAAATTATTTTATTTCTTTATTATGTAGAATTGTTATTAATAGTTTATTGTTATTAAAATCAATTTTATTTATAATAATTGATAAAATTAAATCTAATTGGTAAACTTGTTCATGGTTGGCTGCATTTTTGACCCTTTTATTTAATAGATTTTTTAACGCTGTATGTGAACTAATAACTGGTTAATTGATCGTTATATTTTGATAATTATAAATTAATAAAATGGTTATAATTGTTTGTTGATTATGAATAAATATTCTTCTTCCACAAAAGTCCTTAATAGCAAGACAAGAGGGATCATTTCAAGACTACAAACAACTTGGGCCTGTCTACTTTTGGGAACCCACAATCTTTAGATTTGTAAATAATATAGGGGCAGTTAGGCTTAGCAAAAGGACAACTTATAAATAATTGACCAAAGGGACAGGATAAAAAAAAATAGTAAAACTTTAAAGGTGTATATTTCATTGAAGGCAAGTGTTTGCAAATGGGCCTAGGAGGTGGTATATGGATCTCAGGTGTTTTGTGTGTTGTTAGGACATTTATTCTAATTAAGTAAAAAAACCCTATAACAAATTAGAAAAATTTCAGGGTTTTTCAGTTGGGACACCATCAAACGATTATGGTTCTTCTCTTAACAGGTCACCTCACAAACATCTTTTTATTGTATGTATGTGTGTATGTATTATGTGGCACACCCACACGTATGTATATGGATGGAGTGTAACCTTTTTGTGTTCTAAGTATATTATGTTAATAGGACATATAAATATAAGGAAAAAACAATTGATCTAAAAAGTTGGAAGCTGGGCCCTTCCATCTTAAAGGACACAAGTTTAATTATTAAACCAGCGAAAACATGGTTCGAAATTTCAAACCAAGGTTTTATGGGTTATTATCACGGGGGAATTCGGAAAATAATGAAAATCTACACTGGTTACACTCTCTCAACATCTAAACAAAAATAACAACCCAGCGGTTTATAGTTGTTGTTTATTAACAACGTAGGGATTTAATAAGTTTTAGATTTTCTTATTAACAAATAAAAAAATAAAACAAACAAGGTTATATAAAAAAAGGGAAAAATTAATCAAGAATGGTTAATGATGGTAATGATGGTAACAAATTCTCATGGGACATATCTAGACAATCTTTAACTGATTGATGAACATGATAACTATAAAAAATATACATATATAAAAAAAAAAAACATATTACATATAAATATATTTATAAGAAGCTAGATATTAAAAATTCTTTAAAGTAGGTTTTCATGCCAGGCCTAGAAAAAGGCCAAGAACTTGGAAAAAGACAGCTATTAAAATCCACCTTGTAAGGTTTCCAGTTTAAAATGGTAATACATTTAAAAACTAATTAAAAAAAAAAAATAAGATGTTAATTGCTTTCACTTGGTTAATTCTGTATTGAATTTCCAAACAATGGCTTTGGGATTAAGGCACACAAATAGTCTCTTAAGTTTATTTTCGTGTTATACAGTATCACCTTGTAACATTTTTCCTTTACTTGTAAGATAATTTAAAAGAAATTAAGTCTGAGTTCACTTCCCAAATAAGCATACAGTCAAAGATAAACCAGTTTTTGGATAAAAATTTGATAAAGACTTACACCTTGGTTCCTGTTTCTGGGTATTTGTAATACAATTTAGGGTCATCTAATTGATAAATAAAGGGAGGGGGGGAGGTAGGTTTCGTACTTTATAATAATATCTTCTTCTATAGTCCAAAATTTTTTTTTTTTTGATTAAAAATTTTTACTTTTATTTAAAATTATATATATACAAATATATAAAAAAATATATAAAAAAAAAAATAAAATAAAACACAAAAAAAAAAAAAAAAAACACCAACCTAAATGACAGAAAATACTGCCAATCTAGATTAAAAAATGCAGCCAGAAAGGAAGGGAGTGCTGACCTCATCTGACATTAAAAGGGAGGGGAAGAGAAAAAAGGAAAAGAAAACGTCAGGATGCCGAGTTTAAAAGTAATTTTACTGAGCATCTCTCGTAAATCTCTCTAATAAGAAAATTCTGTTTGGGGAGATAACTGTTTTTTATGATTGTAGTGGTCTGTCTGAGTTTCTGATTTAAAAGGGTTTTAACCCTTCTGGGATGCTAAAAAACCTTCCTACCTCTCACCTTTATATGGAAACGGAGGGAAAAAACATTGATGGTAATGCAAGGTCATTCCCCCCCCCCAACTGTTTAAAATTGGAACCAAACTGTATGTAATGGTAAAATGCTTGTGAGTACCCAGGGTAATAAACTGGCCTTCTTTTGATTGCAGTGATAGACTTGGAAAAAACGTAACAAAAATTAATTCTCTACCTAGAGCCAAAAATAAATGTAATTCTAAAAAGTGGTACAATTAAGCACAATGTGTTAATACAGGAGAACTCTGATGTCAGCAAGGATTGTTCTGCCACGGAGATGTTGGCTGGGGGATCCAAAGCCCCCAAATTATAAAGGCCCCTTGCCTATAAAGAAAATGGGATTTCACAACAAGGAGAAACCGGGTGAAAGTCCCGTATGTCGTGAACAAAAAACCCTGTGTAAACCATGGAAAAATAATTTTGAGGACATCCACTTGCCAATGTACCGTTGGCCTTTTTTAAAAAATGCCACGAGTTAGAGAGCGTTACCAAAGGCCACTAATGCGACAAAACAGGATATTGGTCTCCTTCCTTGGAGTTCAAGCAAGACTCCTCTGTCAGTATCCGCTACACCTCAAATGCCTGGGGGGACGCGGAATTGCTGGCAACAGTGCCCAGGGGCCATGTTAATCTATAACATATCCCCCGTTCTAATTGGCTATTCGCTCTCCTTTCCTTGGAGGGGATATTCAATGTGCTGAATGCCATAAGTCTTATGTCTCTAGTGGGGGTGTAGGAGGATTATTTATGAGCCACAACATACCAGAAAAGAACTGGTCATCTTTTATAGAGAAACAAAATCACGCTTGTGCGGACTTAACATACCATCCGCAAAAAACATCTGTGTCTATGCTTACAGGTTAGCTTGCCATAAATAAATAATTGTTTTTTTTTTAAATGCCTGTACATCTAATTGCTTGTTACTTTGTAGTAGGATTAAAAAGGTTACCCCTGGATAAACTGCCAACCCAATTGGAAAGGAAACAGCCTGAACTGGGCAGGTAAAAAAAACATCTCCAGAAGGGGAACACGGGGCTGCTTTGCTTTTCACCCGCCTGTGCCCCTCTCCCAAAGCCTAGGGGGACAACTTGCGGAAGAGGGAGGCATGGTAGAATGTAAGGGGGCTGCTATGAGGGACTGGTTGAATGAAGAATTGTTGAGAATTACAAAAACCAATTGGAACTGGACTATTGGAACCTTTGGTTGTTCAAAGTATGAACATAGATACTTGAAACCCCACCTTTACAAGTGGGGGCTCCCCCCCCTTTCTTTTTTGTAAAAGGTATTGGCCTAAACAGCCAAAAGGGCTGTACCTATCCAGGGCTTTAGGCTAATGGCCTTTTTTGCTTATCTCAACAAAAATTTACGAAGGTTAACCAAACCCAGGTCGGCCGCACCCAAAGGACGGGGGCAAACTTCCTCTCCCCTTATACCAACCTAAGGACCGGGGCCCTTTTTGGTCTTGAGGGTGACAGGGTTTCCAAAGACGGGTAAGGAAGTGGGTCTTGTAGAGGTCGATCCTAAGATAGGGATGGTCACATAATCGGCTGTAGATGCCACTCTGCCTGATATTTATCCATACCTTCTTAATGTAAAGAAAGGGGATATGTAAAGAGCTGCAGGCTTTAGCTTGCTTACTCTGAGCTTGCTTACAAGGAAGTTGACTCTGTGAATTGTCACCTCGAACCTTTTTCCAAGAGCTGGGTATGCGGGACATGCAGTATAAAAAGCCACCAGGGCCTTGGGGCTGGAGCGGATGGCCCTAGCTGTGAGTTAATAATGAAGTGGAGCGCCAACCGCTTTGCAGAGGACCCGGGTTTTTGATTCCCCAGCACCCCACATGGCGGCCGAGAAGGGCCGTCTTGACAAACTCCAATTCCCAGGAGAACTCCAGTTCCAGGGGGAAGAAAGAGAGGGAGAGGAGAGTGACGGTTCCGGAGCCCTCTTCTGACCCCCGCGCGGCATTTGGCACTTCCACGGGTGCACAGGACTTGCATGCACCACCAAATAAAACATTCATACACATACGGAATAAAAAAAAAAAAAAAAGCCCCCAGCCTTTCTTCCAAGAGTGGGTGCGAAAGATGCAGAAAAAGTTCACCAGGATACTCCTAGCCTGAGTCTCTCAACTCAGTGATCTTGCAAAAAACAGACCCTCCTCTGACACCAGAGAGCCCGATCAACTGATTACCCTGTTTTACACTCCCCCTATATGCTTCCCGCATTTTGCTAAATATATACTGCTCAATAAAGTAGACTTTGACAACCTTCGAAAAGTCTCGCTCTTCTCTCTCGCTCATTATAATTTTGCAGGTTTTTGGGGTCTCCCTCGGGTACCTATCGTTATTTTCATGGGGGACCCTGAAGCAGGGGTCCACTGTGTGCCTGTGCTAACCAGGGCTGGTATATGCACGTGGGTCTGGAGGATCACCATCTGGGGGCTTCCTATGGCACCAGGGCAGGGACTCTACCACCTGAGCTATTCTTCTAACATCCCAAGCCTTTTTTTTTTCCCTTCTGTAAGCTTAGGGTCTTAAACATGCTCAGAAAAACAAACAAACACAAACAAACAAACAATCCCCCAAACCCCAAAATAAATAAGGTTCCTTTATTAACCATATCACAAACAAGCTGGGGGTTTGTGTGTTTGTTTGACAGGGACAGAGTCTTCATTATTCTTTAGTCCTCTAGCTGGTAGGAGAAAAACCTCAACCCGACGCTCCTGCTTAATCTCAGATTAAACGGTCCTGTTGCCATGATGCCCACTTTCTATTCCTAATCCAGGGCTTGCTTACACTCCTGTTTTAGCCAGGGTGTTTTGCAGGAACGCCGTTTGAACTCTCTTTAGAATTCAATGGTCCAAGCCTGGTCTCAACATATTTTTCTCTTTCCCTTTCCTTTCTTGGCTCCATTCGTCCCCTTGTTTGAACCGAGCCACCCCCAACAAAAACAAGGTCTTGAAAAGACCAAAAAAAAAAAAAAAGACCAAAAACCTAAACAAACCAAGCAAAGAAAAAACTGTCTCTTCAGCCTCCAGAATGCTGGGGTTACAAATGTGAGCCCCACCAAACCAGGTTTTCAGAATTTCACATTTTTTTTAAATTTTATTTATTTCTGTATGTGTATGAATGCACTGTCTGCATGCAGGTTTGTGCACCCGTGTCGTGCAATGCCACGGAGGTCAGAAGAGGGCGTCGGATTCCCCTGGAACTGGAGTTCTCCTGGAATTGGAGTTTCAGACGGTTCTTGGCCGCCATGTGGGTGCTGGGGATCGAACCTGGGTCCTCTGTAAGAGCGGTCGGTGCTCTTAACCGCTAGGCCATCTCTCCGCCCAATTTCACATTTTTTTTACTCAAAACTTTAAAGTCTCCAAGTCAGCTGGCTGAGCCTGACCCTTTGCTCCAGAGCGTCCTGATGGCGACGGAGGGTGTCTCTCACCCCAGCCGAAGAGCTGGGCAGCCTGGGACCCTGGGGGTGAGGAGGCCAAACTGGGGATGCAGGCTGAGGAGCTCGCCCTCCGACTCCAGGCCGGTTCCAGAGCTGAGTCACACGCGGGGTCACATGTGGCTTCGCTTGCCCAGGGCCTTGGCAGCGAGAGGCTCGGTAGGGTCAGCGGACAATGTTGCCTTTGTCCCCAGCTTCAAGTGGAGCTGGTGCCTCGGAGGAAGGGGGATCCAAGCGGTGGGCCCCCTAGCGTGGATACCGGGTGACAAATATGCCCCACGTTTCCAAGTCACCTCCCAACTCTGCTGGAAGATGCCTCTTTGTCCCTGAAAGGGGTACTTCCTTTGTCAGAATTGAGTTTGCCCCCTGGATAAATTCATCCTCCAAGTATTGACTCGGCCACGAGGAATACAAACGAGCTGTGGGCTCCTTTTTTTTTTTTTTTCTTTTTCTTTCTTTCTTTTTTTTTTTTTTTTACAGCCACAGGTCTCATGCTCTTGAAAACAAAACCCCCGCTGCATCTGCCTGGAAGGCTAAGGGTCTCTAGGGACAGTAACCCTGGGGATGACGGGAGAGAGAGCTAAGTGGAGCGGAGCCCTGAGGCTCTGTTAGTTCTCATATGGTGAGGGTTCCTACCGCCAAGTCTCAGGACCCGAGTTCAATCCCCTGACCCTGCAGGGTAGAACGAGAGAGCTGACACTTGCAAATTTTGCAGCCAGAAAACAAAAGAATAGTCTGAGCAACTCTCTTAACCCCAAACCCCAGATATTTGGTATTTCAATGCATCAATCTCTCTCTCTCTCTCTCTCTCATTCTTTCTCTTGTATCCTAGGCTGGTTGATCTCATGTGCTGAGATTATGGATTTATGCCACACTTAGTTTATTTGGTGCTGGGGATCAAACTAGTGCATGCTATGGAAGTGCTTCCAACAGAGCTACACCCCCAGCCTCCCAGAATACATTGTTTTTTTTTTTTTTTTTTTTTGTTTTTTTTGAGNCAGTAGATGCCATCCCAGGGGGCTGGGAGGAAGGCTCAGCAGGTACAGCTCTTGCTGTGTAAGCAAAAGAAGGAGGTGTGCCCATCTCCCAAACCCATTAGCTCAGAGTTTAGGAGGCAGTGCAAGGGATCCCTTGGTGTGCTGACTAGCAAGAGACTCTATCTTCATAAAAAAAGTGGAGTGAGCCTTGCATTCCCTTAATCCCAGCACTTGGAAGGCAGAGGCAAGGTGGAGCTCTGTGAGACTGAGACCAGCCTGATCTACATAGCAAGTTCCAGGTGAGTGGGCTGCAGGGAGACCCGACTCAAAACAGACAGCCAGCCCCCACCAAAGTGAATAGAGGTAGAGGAAGAAGACCCCAGCTGTGAACTCTCTCAGGCCTCCATACATACAGATGCATATCCACCCACACTCATGAGAGCATGCATACACACATATATTCCCACCATACGAATAGACATGCAAAAATAAAAAATAGACGCCATCCTCAAAAGTTTTTTTTTTTTTGTCTTTTCGAGACAGGGTCTCCCTGTAGCCCCAGCTGTCCTGGAACTCTCTGTAGACCAGGCTGGCCTTGAACTCACAAAGATCCGCCTGCCTCTGCCTTCTAAATGCTAGGATTAAAGTCCTGCGCCACCACGCCTGGCCTAAAAGGTTTGTTTTTTTTTTTTTAAGTTTCACATATCCTAGGGGACTGGAGAGATGGCCTAGTGGTTAAGAGCACCGACTGCTCTTGCAGAGGACCCGGGTTCGATCCCCAGCACCCACATAGCGGCTGAGAACTGTCTGTAACTCCAATTCCAGGAGAACTCCAGTTCCAGGGGAATCTGAGACCCTCTTCTGACCTCCGCAGCATTGCACGACAGGACAGTATATTCATACACATAAAAAAATAAAATTGCCCTGGCTGGAGAGATGGCCTAGCAGTTAAGAGCACCGACCGCTCTTTCAGAGGACCCGGGGTCAATCCCCAGCACCCACATAGCGGCTGAGAACCGTCTTTAACTCCAGTTCCAGGGGAATCCGACCCCCTCTTCTGACCTCTGCGGCATTGCACGATACGGGTGCGCAAACCTACATGCAGACAGTACATTCATACACATACAAAAATAATAAAATAAAAAAAAAATTGCCGGGTGCGGTGACACATACTTTTAATCCCAGCACATACACATACAAAAATAAATGAAATTAAAAAAAGGGTAAAACTAAAAAGAAAAATAAATAATAATTAAAAATTAAATTAATTTAAAAAGTTTCATGTATCCTAGGATGGCCTCAAATTGCTATGTAGCTGTGATAAAGGGATATCAGCGTGTGTTTGAGATCATGGGGCCTTTCACTACTCTGTTGTGCTTGGCTTGACAGGCTAGGGTCCTGGAACCTCTGCAGCTATTAAAGCCACCTCAAGCCAGAGGCTTTTGGGTTCTTGCCTCATGAATTCGAAGAATGAAATTTACAAACCAGAGAGTGAGTATTTTATTAGCGAGAGCTTAGACTAGCTCCTGCTCTCATGAATGGGGGGTAACTTTGAGCTTCACATCCTCCAGCCTAGGGAATTACAGGCAAGAGCTACAAAGTCAGTCTAAAGCATTTAAATCTTCAGGAAATAATGGTACTTTCTTGTTAGTGATCCCAGGGAATTTGGTCCTATTGCTGAAATTTACAAGTGAGAGGAAGAGGGGGAGAGACTGTCTCCATTTTCTTTGTAAAACACAGCATGTGTTTCCACCTGTGCTGTCTCCTGTTACCTGAATTTGGAATCTGGGTAAGGAAAGTGTTAGGGCCTGACAAAAACAGTTCAGCAATGCTTCAGTAGTGACTTTCAGAAACATCGGCCTGTACATGATTGGAACCCACAACCTTTTTCCAATTCTGCTATTGTTCCTTTAAAAGAAGATTTATTTTAGCCGGGCGTGGTGGCACATGCCTTTAATCCTAGCACCTGGGAGGAAGAGGCAGGCGGATCTTTGTGAGTTCAAGGCCAGCCTGGTCTACAGAGTGAGTTCCAGGACAGCTGGAGCTACAGGGAGACCCTGTCTCAAAAAGACAAAAAAAAGAAGATTTATTTTATATGTATGACTGTTTTGCCTGCATGTATGTGTATATGTAGCATATATGTGGTGCCAGTGGAGGTCTGAAGTTACAGACCATTATGAGTTGCCAAGTGAGTTCTAGGAGCTGAACGCATGTCCTCTCCTGTTGTTTCTTTTTAATCAGACCTTGGGCTCATTTTTGTTACCTGGAAACTGACACTTTAACTTCTGCTCTTCTCTGTTCAAACATAAACGACATTCCAGGCATTCTGCTTGTGTCTTTGTAAGATTTATCATTTTTTGTTTTCTTTGTGTTTTATTGGTGCTAGAGATGGAATCCAAGACCCCTGGGATACAACCCCAGCCTAATTTTTTCAAACGTTTTTTCAAATTTTTATTATTTAGTTATTTAAAATTTTGAGGCAGGGTCTCCCTGTAGCAGCTTGTAAAGCAAGCTCTTTTTTATTAATTAATTAATTAATTAATTAAATTGCACGTAGGTTTGTTCACCCATCCTGTGCAATGCCCTGGAGGTCAGAAGAGGGTGTTGAATTCCCCTGGAACTGGAGTTCTCTTGGAATTGGAGTTACAGATGGTTCTCAGCCCCCATGTGGGTGCTGGGGATCAAACCCAGGTCCTCTGAAAGAGCAGTTGGTGCTCTTAACTGCTAGGTCATCTCTCTAGCCCAAAGCAGGCTGCTCTTGAACTCACAGAGATTCACTGGTCTCTGCCTCCAGAGTGCTGAGATTAAGGGCGTCGACCTCCACGC
The DNA here is from genome assembly GCA_009823505.1 of Rhizomys pruinosus. Classification (NCBI taxonomy): domain Eukaryota; kingdom Metazoa; phylum Chordata; class Mammalia; order Rodentia; family Spalacidae; genus Rhizomys; species Rhizomys pruinosus. The sequence continues at coordinate 298,868 of VZQC01008972.1, read as the reverse complement.
CCAGCTTAATGTTTTTTATTAATTTTTATGGCATATATCTATTAGTTTAACCAGGCTTTTCTTCTTTCTTTCTTTTACTGTGCCTTCCCCACTGCCCCGCTGCACCCCCCACCTCCGCCATTCGGAGATCTGCCTACCTCTGCCTCCTGAGTGCTGGGATTAAAGGTGTGTGTACCACCATGCCTGTCTGATTCTTTCTTTTCTTTCTTTTCTTTCTTTCTTTTCTTTCTTTCTTTTCTTTCTTTTCTTTTCTTTTCTCTCTCTCTCTCTCTCTCTCTCTCTCTCTCTCTCTCTCTCTCTCTTTCTTTTTGTCTTTTTAAGACGGGATCTCCCTGTAGTTCTGGCTGTCCTGGAACTCACTCTGTAGACCAAGCTGGCCTTGAACTCACAGAGATCTGCCTGCCTCTGCCTCCCGAGTGCTAGGATTAAAGGCGTGTGCCACCATGCCTGGCCTTTTATTTATTTTTGTACGTGTATGAATGTACTGTCCTGCATGTAGGTTTGTGCACCCGTGTCCTGCAATGCCGCGGAGGTCAGAAGATGGTCCTGGATTCCCCTGGAACTGGAGTTCTCCTGGAATTGGAGTTCTCCTGGAATTGGAGTTACAGACAGTTCTCTGCCACCATGTGGGTGCTGGTGTAAGATCCAAAATGAGCCTTACCATTGGTGAGAGATGCAGAGACAAATCTTGATGCAAAAGCAAGAGGTTTAATTTGCCGGCACGCCAGGGTTGGCCTGTACAGTTGGGAAAGGCAGAACCCCCAACAAACCCAGTACTCAGCTTTTATACATTTTGAGCAGAACAGATTACAGCAACAGCAATGAGTTATATATTTATTGGTCACTCAAAGTGACCTTTACACATATTGGTTACTTTTGAAAATGGGGAAATACTTAGTATGTTGTTATGCAGGTGTCCTGGGGGTCAGACCTTCAGGGTGGCTCCTTACTGGAACTGGCCCTCGGGGTGGCTCTTCACTGTTAATTGGCCCTCAGGGTGTCTCCTTACTAGAACTACAACCAACTGTCGCTTCCTGTTATTTTGCCTGCCTGTTATTTGTTAACCTATTATTCACTAACCTAAGGAGGGGCTGCTATTAGCCATGCTAGGGAGGGGTTTATCAAGATGGAAAATCCCACTGGCCTCCTTCTGTCCCTTCATTCCCCCCTTTTTCTTGAAACTGCTCCAACCCTGGAGCAGCGCATTATATCTCAGTTAAATTTAATTCCTGCCTTGAGTCAGTCCTTAAGGGGGAGTGTTTTTGCCTTAAGTGCATAATCTGGACTGTGTCGATACGATCCTTGACAAATGTAATCAGGCGGTTTAGGATTCAGTGTCCAAAAGTCAGAATCAGCAAGAGAATGAGCAATGGTCCCAACAGAGTGGAGTACAAAGTTAACTGAGGCATGGCATCTGTGGGCACCTGGTGGGGCAGTCAGCAAACAAGATGGCTATTAATGTTCATTTTTTTATAGGGCCTGGGTGGAAACTCAGGTAAGGGGAAAGGGTCATAAGATTGACAGCCTCTGGAGGAAATGGACACCTGTGTGTCCCTTGGAATTCTGGGAAACTTAGACCTAACATTCCAGTCTTTTGATTACAAGGGAATGGGATGCTGTTCTCTCTCTTCTGTATCTGCTTCAGAGCAGAGGAGGGATGAAGTCTTGAGGGAACAGGTGTCAGGATGGAGGGTTAGAATCTGGTCTCCCATCTGGGCCCTTCTAGTTGCCAGGTATTTTGGTCCAGATCAATAGTGGCCAGGAGTTAGTGTATAGTTTTTCTGTAACTGAAAAGACAAGCTGGTTAAGTCTTATATGAGTGTACCAGTGCACGGACTTCACAGTACCAACAGGAGGCCTAGTGGGTACATTAGTGATTGGAGGGTCCTTGTCTAGAATTTCCAGAGGAAGAGAGGACCTGTACTCTATTCTGAGGAATTTGGAAAAAGTATTTTTAATACTCAGGGCTTCAGAATACTCAGAGCCAGCTTAACCATGACTTGTTTCTGAGTTATTGTTTTAGCATGGCCCAGTAGATTTTTCACCTATCTCTATGGTATTTTTTGATCATAGTTTCCTGTTGGGGTGTTTAAAACACACAGTTAGCTCAGATAAATTAGTTTTGGTGTTAAGGTCAGTTGAGATTCTGGTCCTTAAGGGTCATTTAGGCCTTGTGCCTGGCTCTTTTTACCAGTTCTATCTTCATGAGGACAAAGTCAGGTCTTGCTTGACCAGAGCTTCCCTTTGAAGCATGAGGAGCTTCTCTATACCAACTTTTCTCCTTTGACTGGACACTGGCAAGAAGAAGTCCTCTAAAGTGAATCTCCAAGACCTCCCTGGTTCAGGATGACTGGTGACTCACTGCCATAGGACATGTCCAAAGGCAGAGGCAGGACCCTAGGACTTAAGTTGACCTTAGAGGTTAAGGGCCAAAAGATTGTCCCTTTAAATCCCTCTTGCCAAATCAGATTGGAGCTTTAAGTATGGTTGTTAAACCTCCAAGAGGGTCAGTTGAATGCTTTCCTATGTAACACATAAATAAAGCTTGAACATGGACTTAAATATTTTTTATAAATTCTTAATTGCTGTTGCAAAACATTCTGACTAATAGTGAAAGCTCATGACAGGAGCCTGAAGGTAGTAACTGCAGCAAAGGCTAGGAAGAGGTGCTGCTTACTGGCTTGTGTTGCTGGCTCACATTTAACCTATTGTATACACTATAGAAATATCTGGCCAAGGATGGCATTGCCCACAATGGGCTCAGGCCAGTCTAACGAAGGCAATTATTGAGGTTTCTTAGCCTAGGTGTGTCAAGTTGGCATTAAACCTATCCAGTAAAGCACACAATCTGTTCTTTATCATAGTCTGGGAAACAAACCTAAGATAATAAGGAGGCTAAAAACAATACCTTCTAGGACTATCTTAAATGATGGCCATGTTACTTATCTCCAGATTTTAAATTACAGCTTTGAGAAGAAAAAGGAGGAGAGGGCATTAGCATATACCTACAGAAGGCAGGAAATGCTTAAATCAAGCTTACAAGAATTGGTTTTATTTGGACTCTTCTCATGTGGTCCTGAGAAGTGAAAAAAGTGGGCTGGAGAGATGGCCTAGCGGTTAGGAGCACCGACGCTCTTGCAGAGGACCCGGGTTCGATCCCCAGCACCCACATGGCGGCCGAGAACCGTCTGAAACTCCAATTCCAGGAGAACTCCAGTTCCAGGGGAATCTGACACCCTCTTCTGACCTCCGCGGCATTGCACGACACGGGTGCACAAACTTGCATGCAGACAGTACATTCATACACATACAGTAATAAATAAAATTAATAAAAAAATTTTTTGAAAAAGAAAAACTATTAAAAGTAACATGTGCCAAGTATAACAGATATATAGCAGAGTTATAGAAGCTAATGTACCAACAGCAAGTCACAATAAACATACAAGAAACTAAAGACTAGATCTGCAACACATTTATTTTTTTTTAAAATTTTTTTATTAATTTTATTTAATTCTGTATGTGTATGAATGTACTGTCTGCATGCAAGTCTGTGCACCCATGTCGTGCAATGCCGCGGAGGTCAGAAGAGGGTCTCGGATTCCCCTGGAGCTGGAGTTCTCCTGGAATTGGAGTTTCAGATGGTTCTTGGCCGCCATGTGGGTGCTGGGGATCGAACCCGGGTCCTCTGTAAGAGCGGTCGGTGCTCTTAACCACTAGGCCATCTCTCCAGCCCCTGCAACACATTTAAAGAAAACAAAAAGTATATTTCACTTTAAGTGAAAAATAGAGTTTATAATCCTTACCAAGTGATTTTTAACAAATGTTCATTCTATTAATCCATTACATCCATAGGGTGTTAACACTATGTTTATAATTTTTGCCAACTGTAGCATTTTGTAAGTAAGCCAGAATAAACACTTTTATCATAGATGTAGCTAATGATTATTAATTCTTTTTAAAAGGACCTAAAGTTTCCCCCAAAATTTATTGCATGCTATTGATCCCATCAGATCAAAAGCACTTGCTAAATTGAATAAGTTACAAAGTAAATAATTTCGGTTCACACAAAAATGTACAGTGTTCGCCCATCCTAGCACTTGGGAGGCAGAGGCAGGCGGATCTTTGTGAGTTCAAGGCCAGCCTGGTCTACAGAGGGAGTTCCAGGACAGTTGGGACTACAGGGAGACCCTGTCTTGAAAAGACCAAAAAAAAAAAAAAAAAAAGAAAATGTACAGTGTTCTCGAAACTCAACTGTTACCTATTAACACAACATGATTTTTCATGTGAGCTGTTTTTTAAAATATCAGCATGTGAATTTGGATATTTTATCTAGCAGCTACACCTTTATTCACTAAGAAATTGTGCATTAATTTTTTCTAACCTTACTTTAAATTTTAAACTGTCTTAAGGGGAGGGGCAGTACAAAAAACAAACAAACCTTCAAAGGGCAGTTTGAACCTCTGAAATCCAAATGACCTATTTAATACTCAAGTCTAAGAAAATTTTTTAAAACCTTTTGAATATCTTTTATTTTACCCTTGAATATCAAACTGATTGGTAGTCATAAAATCAACTTTTATAGACTGTCCACATGTTGCATAGTTCTGAGAGTCTCCAGCCGTGGAACACAATTTCTTGTATGTGCTATAACCACATTATAGAATTCTTAAAAGCAAACAGTACGTTATACCCATACTCATACATAAGGTTTTAAAACTTAAACTTATTGAAATATTTTTTTTTAATTTTTTTTTATTATTTATTTTGTATGTGTATGAATGTATTGTCTGCATGCAGGACTGTGCACCCGTGTCGTGCAATGCCGCGGAGGTCAGAAGAGGGTCTCAGAACTGGAGTTCTCCTGGAATTGGAGTTACAGACGGTTCTTAGCCACCATGTGGGTGCTGGGGATCGAACCTGGGTCCTCTGCAAGAGCAGTTGGTGCTCTTAACTGCTAGGCTATCTCTCCAGCCCCACTTATTGAAATATTTTAACAAATGATGAAAAACAGAATTATATATCCAGTTTGTACTGAAGGCTAGCCATAACTAAAGTCACAATACAGTAATTAAAGACAGTTTCACCAAGGAAGAAGCCAAAAAACATATTTTAGACTGTTTCATTGGAGAGAAGAATTTGTAGTTCACAGGTATTCAGGGGAAGCCGTGTGCTACTGTTTATGGCAGCACAGCTGTCAAAAGCCTGGCTAGCCGGGTGTGGTGGCGCACACCTTTAATCCTAGCACTCGGGAGGCAGAGGCAGGCGGATCTTTGTGAGTTCAAGGCCAGCCTGGTCTGCAGAGTGAGTTCCAGGACAGCTGGGGCTACAGGGAGACCCTGTCTCAAAAAGACCAAAAANGAGGCAGGCGGGTCTTTGTGAGTTCAAGGCCAGCCTGGTCTGCAGAGTGAGTTCCAGGACAGCTGGGGCTACAGGGAGACCCTGTCTCAAAAAGACCACAAAAAAAAAAAAAAAAGCCTGGCTAAGGAGAAGAAAACAGACATTTGTTTTAACCATAAGGGTTAAAAATCAGGTCTTCAGAGGTCTGGAAAAACAAGTTGAAAGGAAACTGAAGTTAGAATACCTGCAACTTTAAAACAGCTTAATTTGGAGATCAAATCCATTCTTAACAGATAACAAATAAAAACCTTTAGATAAACAGTTTAGAATTTTTCTCTGTAGGAACCTAGAAACCCAGGTTCAAATTAGGACTTTTTTTTTTTTTTCTTTTTGAGACAGGGTCTCTCTGTAGCCCCAGCTGTCCTGGAACTCACTCTGCAGACCAGGCTGGCCTTGAACTCACAAAGACCCGCCTGCCTCTGCCTCCCAAGTGCTAGGATTAAAGGCGTGCACCCAAATTAGGACTTTGAAAAAGTTTAAGAGGCACACCAAATGTAAACTTAATTTATATGCAGAATACAGAATGAAAGAACTTTGAAGTGGCCACTTTTAACAGAAACCAACACAGAAGAACACACATGACATGAATTTCAGATGCATGGGAGAATAGTTAATACACAGACAGCTTGCACAGACATATGACTTAATATAATGAGAGATTCCCTTTTTTATTTTTTTTAATCTCATAGAATAACTTGATGTCAAGGCACAGAAAGTTCTCAGTTTTCTGGTCTGCTGCACGCCTTGGCTGTGCAGTGCTGTGGAACCATTAACTTTTCATTGTCACATTTGCATGCTTGCCTGCACAGGAGAGAGGGGAGTAGGGGATTAGAAGAAGTAGATTGGCCCATGTCCAAAAAGATCATCAGTCCAAGTCCACAGAAACTAACACAATTAACACAGATATCAACCGTCCCTGCCACAAATGGAAGATACAAGACAAAGATTCACTAGGTAGGTGCCTATTCACTCTGGTACCAGACACCGACCAGTCTCTCCTGGACTTGGTCCCCAGGTGGCTTGGCCAAGAAATTCCCAGTTCAAGCCCTGATGACAGGAGAGTTGTCACGACCCCCTTGTCCAGAACTGGAGCGTCCTCCAGATTCCTTACAGATGGAGGCAACAGCCTCCCAGACTGCTGGCGAGCAACCAGAAAGTCAGAACAGAAACAAATGTCAGACAAGACAGGACAAACAAGACAGATACAACCGTGGTACCTGCTGGGGCCCAGTCTTAGTCCTCCAAAGCCTGTCTAGGCGTCCCCACACAGGGGAGTCTCGATCCCGGACGAGCCCCCACATGTAAGACCCAAAACGAGCCTTACCCTTGGAAGACCCCTTAGTGAGAGATGTAGAGACAAATCTTGATGCAAAAGCAAGAGGTTTAATTTGCCGGCACGCCAGGGTTGGCCTGTACAGTTGGGAAAGGCAGAACCCCCAACAAACCCAGTACTCAGCTTTTATACATTTTGAGCAGAACAGATTACAGCAACAGCAATGAGCTATTTATTTATTGGTCACTCAAAGTGACCTTTACACAGATTGGTTACTTTTGAAAATGGGGAAATGCTTAGTATGTTGTTATGTAGGTGTCCTGGGGGTCAGACCTTCAGGGTGGCTCCCTACTGTAAATGGTCCTCAGGGTGGCTTTTTACTGTAATTGGCCCTCAGGGTGTCTCCTTACTGGAACTGCAACCAACTGTGGCTTCCTGTTACTTTGCCTGCCTGTTATATGTTAACCTACTATTCACTAACCTGGGGGGGTGCTATTTTGCAAGGTGGAGTTGTTTATCAAGATGGAAAATTCCACTGGCCTCCTTCTGTCCCTTCACTGGGGATCAAACCTGGGTCCTCTGCAAGAGCAGTCAGCGCTCTTAGCTGCTAGGCTATCTCTCCAGCCCCATGATTTTTTTTTTAAAGAAAAGCTGGGCATGGTGGTGCACGCCTTTAATCCTAGCACTTGGGAAGCAGAGGCAGGCAGCTCTTTGTGAATTCAAGGCCAGCCTGGTCTACAAAGCGAGTTCTAGGCCACCTGGGACTACAGGGAGACACTGTCTCGAAAAGACAAATAAATAAATAAATAAATAAAAATAAGCATGGTGGGCAGAGTGGCACAGGCCTATATTCTATCATTCACAAAGCTGAGGTTGGAGGATTACTGTGAGTTTGAGGCCACCTTGGGCTACAATGTGAATATAAACCCAGACAGAGCTACATTGCAAAATTCTGACTTGAAAGCAAGCAAACCAACAAAGAAAAGCTACAAAGAAGGCATAAACCAGGCATGGTGATATGTGTTAGATTCATGTTTAGGGGAGACCCAGTGGGCCAAAGGAGAAAATTTCAGGACTCCGATGAAAAAGAAGTCAGGTTTATTTTAGGCATGGTGGCTGGCCTTTGGGATTAGAATGAACAGCACTAGAAAGAATGTCCCCAAAGTGGCATTTTTAAACCCAAGCACATAAGTAAGTGAGCTTACAAGGAAGTGGTGGTTAGGAGATGGGGAATAGGGCATAGGTAGGTCTGTGGCTGGTATCAAAAACCAGGACCTGTGACTGGTATGAGTAGGAACATTCAAAAGAAACTGAGGCCTGGTTCTTGTCTCCGGTGAGGTATGATTGCAGGATATTGCAGCAGCTTCTCTCAGATTGCAGAAGCACAGTCCAGGGTTAATTATTTCTTGGCACTTTTGCCTCAGTTGGCTTTCTGGAATCTCTGATTTAGGTGGGATAAGACCTTATAGTATGTATACTTGTATGTGTGTGTGCATGTGCATGTGTGTATGTGTGTGTGTGTGTGTGTGTGTGTGTGGGTGTGGGTGTGAGAGAGAGAGGGGGGGGAGAGAGACCAATGGATCAAGTGTTTTAAGAGAGCCTGGGTACAAAGCAAGACTGTCTTTATTTTTATTATTATTTTTTTAAGACTGTCTATAAATAAATAAATAAGCTGGGTGTGATGGCACACTTCTCTAATCCAAGCACTTGGGAGGTGGAGACCAGAAAAGTTAGCTCATCCTTGACCAGGTAGCAAGTTCATGGTCAGCCTAGGCTGCAGGAGATCCTGTCTCAAAAATACACACAGGTTTATAAACTCAGCTATTACAAACAGGTATGACAGGATTTAGAGGCAGGAAAATTCTAGCCCTTCTCAATCTACAAAGTGAGTTCAAGGCCAACCTGGGTGTCTTATTAAGATGCTGTTTCAAAATAAAAAGTTAAGGGCTGGAGAGATGGCTCAGTGGTTAAGAGTACCAACTGCTCTTCTAGAGGACCCGGGTTCGATTCCCAGCACCCACATGGTGACTGAGAACCATCTTTAATTCCAGTTCCAGGGGAATCCGACGCCCTCTTCTGACCTCTGAGGCATTGCACCACACGGGTGCACAAACCTACATGCAGACAGTGCATTCATACACATAAAAAAAAAAAGTTAAAAAAAAAGCTGGAGTATCATTTAGTAGTTGAGGGCTTGCCTAGCATGTGTGAGGCTTTAGGTTCAATTCCTGGTGCAGAAAAGAAAAAGAGAAAGCAAATACGGGAAAAGGAAAGAAAAACAAAACCTAGAATGAACAGTAATACAGATGTCACTATGTTGCTCAGGCTAGCCTCAAACCCTTCAGTCTCAGGCTCTTCAGTGACTAGGACTATGAGCATGCACCACTGCCCTCAGCCTGAACACCCTTGCTTAATTCTTTCATATACAAAGATCTCAAGCTGGACTTAAGATGTACAGCCTTGCTTACTAGGTACTTCCAAGCTCTCAAAGTGGCTGAACAGGTGACATTTGAGACTGAGAGTTCTTGTTGCTCCACATTCTCAATCACACTGAATATTATCAGATTTTTTTTTTTTTTGGTCTTTTTGAGACAGGGTCTCCCTGTAGCCCCAGCTGTCCTGGAACTCACTCTGTAGACCAGGCTGGGCTTGAACTCACAAATATCAGATGTTTTTAAATTTTAACAATCTGACAGTTGTGAAATGATATCCCTAATTACCAATGAATTTGAATATTCAGTTGTTTATAGGAAACTGGGTATTTCTTTGATTTTCTTCAACTTTTTGCTCATTTTACCCCTTAACTTAAATTCTCTGAGACAAGGTTTTCCCTGTGGCTCCAGCTAGCCTGGAACTTGCTATGTAGACCAGGCTGGCCCTCAATCTCACAAAGATCCACCTGCCTCTACCTTTCCAGTGCTGGGATTCAAGGGATGTGCCATCACACCTAGCTTATAAATTCTTTACACATTTTGGGCCAATTGTATGTCAGTTTACACGTAACAACCTTTTCTGGTTGTGAATTTTCTTTGTCTTTTCTTTCTCTGTTCCTTTTTTTTTTGAGACAGGATCTTATTTTGCACCTAGATTATTTTGGAATTCACTCTGTAGGACAAGGTGATCTTCCTGACTTAGTCTGCCAAATGCTATGTTAAGTTTATTCGAACCTGAGTCCGAAAATCCCCACACCGACAAAGGAACAGCAAAGAATGCAATATGCAAGCAGGCGTTTATTGAGAGGCTGGCTAGCCAAGGTCAAGCCTCCTTCCCCACACGCAGGTCAGGGTGAGATAGGCAAGAACCCGAACAAAGGGGTCGGGTTATATTTATAAGTCCTTCAGACCTTTGTCCTGAGGCCCATGCTTTTTTTGGCCAATCATTTTGTACCAGCACATATAATTGTAACCTATCAGTTTAAACATGCCTTACCTATTATCCAAAGGGTTTAACAATTAACATTGCATAGTTCCTGCTCAAGCAGTGAAACCTTCCAACTGTCATGTAGATAACAGCTTTGAACATTTGCTTGTGGGCAGGGTTAAGCAAGCCATGAGGTAGCTACTTTGGGCGGCAACTGGAAACTTTCCTCCTGATGGCCTGATTTCTCTCTGCACATCCATTGGGGTCTGTCCTTACATTCCCCCCTTTTTCTAGTTACAATGAGGATGCATCCTCATGCTGGGGTCTTTCCTGGGGCAGGGCTTGATACTGTTGCCTTAAGACTAGAAGTTGGACTGAGTTAATTCTGTCTTTTACAAATCCTATGAGCCAGTTTAGGATCCACGGACTGATTGTGACAATGAGTAAGAGAATGATTATAGGTCTGGCTAGGGCGGAGAGGAGGGTTGCAAACCATGGAGATTGGTTAAACCAGGATTGGTACCAGCTCTCTTGAGCCTCTCTCTCTTGTTTTCATTCTTCTAACCCTTTTCTCAGTTTGGACATGGAATCCCTCACAATCCAAGTGAACTGCATAAAAACAACACTCTTCACCCAGGGCTGCATAGAGCCCCCCTTTTTTAGGAACATAAAGTCTAGTCCCCTCCTGTTTTGGAGGACCACCTCAGCAAGTGAGGACAGAAATTTTGGTCTTTTTGAGACAGGGTCTCCCTATAGCCCCACCTGGCCTGGAACTCACTCTGTAGACCAGGCTGGCCTTGAACTCACAAAGATCCACCTGCCTCTGCCTCCCAAGTGCTAGGATTAAAGGCATGCGCCACCACGCCCAGCAAGGACAGAGATTTTTCTAGATGGCTAATGGATTTTTCTATTTGGTCGACCGCAGCCCTCAGGGAAGATAGGCCAGAGTTCTGGGTGACTAAGGAGGTGATACCTGTCCCAGCTCCCACTAGTCCTATTCCAAACAGGGCTGCTATGGTCATCGTGGTGATGGGCTCTCTCTTACTTCTGTATTGTCTGTTGGGCCCGCTGGACCAATATTGGATGAGGTACTCAGGGGGGTGGTAGATTATCCTGGGCACAATTATGATAATCTGGCAGAACTCTTGGGATTGATTAAACACAGACCCGGCCAAGTGTGGAGTTAGTCCGGTACATGAGCACACCTACCGAGCGCCCTGATCTGGTGTTACCCATACAGAATTGTTCCAACCTGGTGTTACAGTATGGGCACACAACTTGCTTTTGTTTGAAGGGACATTTCCCACACAAACTCCCATGCCCGTTACTTGAGTCATAGTCATCCCAACGCCAGGGCGAGGGTCCCACCTGCCACGAAGAGCTGTGGTGTTGACCGTATAGAAACCATTGGTCCCGACTGCCTCATAGAATGGGGGAGAGGCAGTAAAACATAGCCAACAAGCTTCGGTCAGGTTTGGGGCAGTGTGGTTTAGGGCCATATACGTGGCCTGCATAATGGACTCAAGAGACCTACTGGGCATAGGGTGGATTGATGTGGTTACCTGGATTGTGGAGGTGGGGAGTGCAGATGCCTGAATTGTGGGGTTGGGAAATGCAGATGCCTGGACCTTTACTGGCTTCTGTGTCTGGGTTTTTACTGACCGTGGAGCCCTGGGGCCTAATCTGCCGGGGTTCCTTAGTACAGGATTTGGACCCACTGACTCGGAAAAGGGCTCCACTCTGAGTAGGATTTGAAAAATGAGGCCATGCCATGGTCGGGCGTACTGCATTAGGCCCCAATTGAGTCCACTAGTCCAGCGTTCATCTTGTTTTCCCTTGTTGGTAAAGGTCATTTTTAACAGGGTCATGTGAGGGCTGTAGTTTACTCCCTGGGAACTGCACTTTAAAAGGGCCATGAACTCTACTCAATCAGTTCATTAGTTACCTTCCATTTCTAGCATCCATCAGTGGAATCCACACAACTCCACTCTGCACAGTAATAGGCAGCGGACCCCCACACCTTGTACTGCCTTCCTTCCTAGTTTTATAACCAGGGCATGTGAAGAACCCATTACACCTCATTGTGGCCCGGGCCCTCATCGCATTAGGTCCTTGGAATCCCCCATCTGTCCATGCATGTTCTAGAGAGAAATACAATTCTGGGAAGCACCGATGTAATGCTGCTGCCTCACATACAGTGGTGTTGTATTCTTCGTAGCTCTCTCCACTCCGGATGACCCACGTCTGCTTAAACAGCTGGTGAGGGCTGCGGTTGTCAGTGGATGAGACCACTCCAGATAGTAGGGTTAGAGTTATACAGAGAGTTATTGTTACCATTAACAAGCCACGGAGGGTACGAGGGCCTGACTTCCAGGGTCTCGAACTAGTCGGAGTTTGAGAGGATTTGTTGAATGTTGTTGTACGTTCCATTCTGGATGGCTTCCTGCCGTCTGACATGGAAGGAGTGTATCCATGGCCCAATTCCATCGACCTTAAGGCAGTGGGGGTAACATGGAGAATGACATAGGGTCCTTTCCAACGGAGTTCTAAGATCTTAGCACTATGTCTTTTCACTCAAACTGTTTCTTCTTTATAATCATGACCTGGGTTTCTTCCCTCTTTACTCTCATGAAATGCCCTGACCATGGGCCAGATTTGTTTATGAATCTTTTTTTTTTTTTTTTTTTTTTTTTTTGAGACAGGGTCTCCCTGTAGTCCCAGCTGTTCTGGAACTCACTCTGTAGACCAGGCTGGCCTTGAACTCACAAAGATCTGCCTGCCTCTGCCTCCCAAGTGCTAGGATTAAAGGCGTGCACCACCACGCCCGGCTCTTTTTTGTTGTTGTTTATGAATCTTGGAGAGAGCAGTGAGGGTTGAGTGATACTCTGGGACACCATCTGGCCTTGGGAGAACTCTTCTAAGGATGGGGGGTGGAGCCCCGCACATAATTTCGAACGGGGTTAACCCCTTAACATAAGGAGTGTTTCTGGCCTGAAATACCATAAAGGGAAGGAGAGTCACCCAGTCCCCGCCAGTCTCCAAGCATAATTTGGATAAAGTCTCCTTCAAGGTCCTGTTCATTCTTTCTACCAGCCCAGAGCTCTGTGGATTATATTCACAATGTAATTTCCAATTAGTCCCCTGCACTTGAGCTAGCCCTTGCAAGACTCTGTTTAGGAAAGCCGGCCCATTATCAGACCCTATCTGTTCCGGGACCCCATATCTGGGAATCACTTCTTCTAAGAGTACTTTAATGACTGTTTTACTGGTTTTCCTCTTAGTTGGGAAAGCCTCCACCCAACCTGAAAAGGTATATACCATAATGAGGAAGTAGCAGTATCCATACCTCCCAGGTCTTACCTCAGTGAAGTCTATCTCCCAGCTCCTCCCAGGACTTCTTCCCACCTCCCTAGTACCTGTATGGACCCCACTCTGCCAGGCTGGTTTCATTTGGGCACATGCTCAGCATGCATCAGAGATCTGCTGTAATTGTCTGCTTGGTCTGGGAAAGTCAGTTGTGCTGATGCGAATAGTTCAGAAGTTTTCCTGCTGCTCAGGTGAGTGGCTTTATGCAAATTTTGTGCTAGGAAAGTGCCAAGATCTCCTGGGAGAATAGGGATGCCCTCAGGGGTATATTGACACTCCTCTGTCCTTCAATCCCCCCCCTCCCCCCGTTGGCCACCTTTTGTTCATCCACTGTAAATCTTCAGTTGAGTAGCTCGGTTGAGGAGGGAGTGAAGGGAGTTCCTGGTCCGGGAGCTGAAGGGAGAGTGCAGTCAGAGGTGTCCCATCCTGGGCTATCCAGCAGGCTTACTCATCCACTCTCCTGTTTCCTTTTGCTTCAGTACCCATGCCCTTTTGGTGCCCCGGGATGTGGATGACAGCCACCGCCTTTGGCATGTCTACTGCTTTTAACAGTCGCTGTATCTCAGAGAGGTTTTTAAGTTCTTTTCCATCTGCTGCTTGGAATCCCTGTTCCCGGTAGATAGCCCTGTGTACATGTAAGGTGGCGAATGCGTACCTGCTGTCTGTGTAGATGTTGATTTCTCATCCCTGCGCTTGCTCAAGAGCTTCAGCCAGAGCTATCAATTCGGCCTTTTGTGCTGATGTACCGGGGGCCAAGGCTCTACTCCACACCACATGCCCATTCTGATCCACTATGGCTGCCTCGGCTCTGCATACTCCATCCTGTACATAGCTGCTTCCATCTGTGTACCAGTGAGTCGGGCAATTTTCCAGGGGGACGTCTCTCAAATCAGGGTGGACTTGGGTGGTATTAGCCAGAATTTCCAGGCAGTTGTGAATCGGAGGCTTCTGTTCTGGCATAGGCAATTAGCTTGCCAGGTTGAGGGTGGTGGGGCAGGTGAATGTCACTCGAGGGCTATCTAGCAGTAGGCCTTGGTAGTGCATGAGGCGGGCATTAGTCATCCACTTACCCAGGGGTTGCTTCAATACTCCTTCAGCCGGGCATGGTGGCGCACGCCTTTAATCCTAGCACTTGGGAGGCAGAGGCAGGAGGATCTTTGTGAGTTCAAGGCCAGCCTGGTCTATAGAGTGAGTTCCAGGACAGCTGGGGCTACAGGGAGACCCTGTCTCAAAAAGACAAAAAAAACAAAAAAACAAAAAAAAAACCCTCCTTCAATGGGATGTAGGGTTATCACACATAACTGCTGTCCGAATGTCAGCTTGTCAGCCTCCTTTACCAGAAGAGCAACTGCGCCTATGATTCTCAAGCATGGGGGCCAACCTGAGGCTACAGCATCCAGGCATTTGGATAGGTATGCCACTGGGCGTTTCCATGGACTGAGCTTTTGGGTCAGAACTCCCTTGGCCACCTCCCTCTTTTCATCCACATATAGGATAAAAGTTTTTTGGGGGTCTGGGAGGGCCAGGGCTGGTGCCTGTAGGAGGGCCTCTCGCAGTTTTTCAAAGGCTGTCTGTTGGCCCTCTTTCCATTCCCAAATTTTGGTCTCTTTGGTGGCCTTGTATAGGGGTCAAGCAATCTCTGCAAAATTAGGAATCCAGAGGTGGCAGTAGCCTACTGACCCTAGAAACTCCCTAACTCCTCTCGGTGAAGTAGGAGTAGGCAGG
Organism: Rhizomys pruinosus; assembly: GCA_009823505.1. Classification (NCBI taxonomy): domain Eukaryota; kingdom Metazoa; phylum Chordata; class Mammalia; order Rodentia; family Spalacidae; genus Rhizomys; species Rhizomys pruinosus. The sequence continues at coordinate 283,747 of VZQC01008972.1, read as the reverse complement.
TGGAGGATGGTTTCTTTCATAGCCTCGGTCAGCCATCTGGTCCCACCCTTCAGTTTGTACCCTAAGTAGGTCACCTGGGTTTGGCAAATCTGAGCCTTCTTTGCACTGGCCTGGTAACCTAAATCTCTTAGGATTGTCAGTAAATGGCCTGTTATTCACTGGCGACTGCCTCTGGATGGGGCTACCAACAGTAGGTCATCCACGTACTGCAGCAGAGTCCCCTCTGGGTTGGCCTGTCTAAAGGGCTCTAAATCCCGTCCTAAAATTTCATTGAACAGGGTTGGAGAGTTTTTAAACCCTTGGGGCTGCCTAGTCCATGTCAGTTGTTGACTTTTTCCTTCCTCTTGCCATTCAAAGGAGAATAGAGCCTGGCTGCTCTCTGCCAAGGGAATACTGAAGAAGGCATTCTTCAGGTCCAGGGTGGTATACCATTGGAGGGTAGGACTCAGGTGTCCCAAGAGGGTGTATGGGTTTGGCACTGTGGGGTGTATATCTTCCATGCGTGCATTTACTTGCCTTAAGTCTTGCACCGCGTGGTAGTCTTTCCCTCCTGGCTTTTGTACCAGTAGGAGAGGTGTGTTCCATGTGGAGTGACAGGGCATCAATACCCCCTCCTGTAACAGCCTGTGGATATGTGGGGAGATGCCTCTCCAGGCTTCATCGGACACCGGGTATTGTTTTATTCTGACTAGTCGAGCAGTGGCCTTCAGTTCCACAATTATTGGAGTGGCGTGTTCAGCGAGGCCAATGCCCATAAACTCAGCCCATGTGGAGGGGTATCTATCTATCCAGTAGGTCATGTTAGGGGGCACCTGTAGGTTCTCAGGCTTCCTGAATAATCTGTATTCATCATGGGTGGATAGGGTCAAAATATGTAATGGGGCTCCCTGTCCATCCGTGACCTGGATTCCCCCTGGTTCAAAATGTATTCTGGCTCTGACTTTGGTCAGGAGGTCCCTCCCCAACAGTGGTGCCGGACTATCGGGTACTACCAGGAATGAGTGCATGACCTGGTGTCTTCCTAAGTCAACTTTATGACTGGTGGTCCATGGGTAAGCCTTCGACCCGGTTGCCCCCTGCACTATGCTTGTTTTGTCCTTTCTTAATTGACTGTGGTCCTAAGTAAGAACAGAATTCTGTGCCCCAGTATCGACCATAAATCCCACGGGTTTCCCCTCCACGTACATCGTTACCCAGGACTCAGGGAGGGGATACAAGTCCCGTCTCCCTCAGTCATCCTCCCCTGTTACTAACACCTTAGCCCAATCTCCCTCTCTTTTCCTCTCTGCGGCTGGTCCTTCTTTCTTCTCTCAACCTGCCTCTTTCCCTCCCCCGCTCTGGACACTCATTTTTCCAACGTCTGAGCTTCTTGCAGTAGACACACTGGTCCTCGCCCAATCGCTGGCGGTGAGCCCCTCCTTTCCAATCAGGTGGAAGGGCTGTCCTTCCAGCCCCCACCAAAAGAACCCTTACCATTTCCTTTTGAGTTCGCCTGTTTTCCTTTGTCTGATAATCTCCATCCTCCCTTCTTTTTTTTTTTATTTTATTTATTTCTGTATGTATATGAATGTACTGTCTGCATGCAAGTCTGTGCACCCATGTCGTGCAATGCCGTGGAGGTCAGAAGAGGGTCTTGGATTCCCCTGGAACTGGAGTTCTCCTGGAATTGGAGTTTCAGACGGTTCTCGGCTGCCATGTGGGTGCTGGGGATCAAACCCGGGTCCTCTGTAAGAGCGGTCGGTGCTCTTAACCGCTAGGCCATATCTCCAGCCCCTATCCTCCCTTCTTATTCTATCCTCTCTCTCTTCCTTTGATTACCGGGTGTTATATACCTTTTCTGCTACTTGTAGTGCCTCAGCTATGGTCACGGTCCCAGTATTTTCTCTAGAATTGAGTTTCTTTCATATGTCCGATGCGGATTGGCTTATGAAGGAGAAAAGGACTGTGGGGAGGTTAATCTCATTCTTGGGGTCCAGGGGAGTGTATTGTCTATAGGTGTCATACAATCGTTCTAGGAAGACGGCCAGGCTTTCAGTTTCCTCCTGTACAATTGCTCTTACCTTTAAATAATTGGTCAGCCGCCTGGCGACTGCCCAGAGACCTGCTACTAGAGTCTGGCGGTAGACTTGGAGATGCTCCCTACCTGTGATGGTCCCATAGTCCCAGTCCAGTCTAGTTAATGGGAAGACTTCATCAATCAAGTTGGGGAGGGCCGTAGGGCAGCCTTCTTCTCCTGGTACATTCTTGCGGGCCTCCAAGACAATTCTCTCCCTTTCCTTGGTGCTGAAAAGAGTTTTTAAAAGTTGTTGGCAATCATCCCAGGTAGGTGCATGAGTGAACATAATAGATTCTATCAGCCCCGTAAGACCTTTAGGTTCCTGTGAGAATGGGGGATTTTGTGACTTCCAACTGTACAGATCACTAGAGGAAAAGGGCCAGTACTGATATTGTTGTCCTCCGAGACCTGTGCCTGCGATGGCGTGCACTGGTAGGAGGGGAACTGTTTCAAGGGGGCTGGAGGTGGAGGAGAAAGGGTCCACGCGGCCTGCCGTGCGGCGGAGATGATGGGGTGCCTCTTCCGGGTCTGGAGGGTTAGGCCGTCACTCTTCGGAGGAGTCTGGTGCAGTCGGGGGGGATCCTAGGAGCCAAGGATTGTGATCAGGGAGCATAAGGGGGAGGCCTCTCGACTTCCACCTCAAGATCATCGAGAAGGGAAGGTTGCGATTCCGGGAGGACGGGTTTCTGTGGAGGCAAGGGTTCAGGGGGCTGAGGCGGGGGGTATAGGGACCTGGACTCCACTAAGGTCTTTCGGTACCCAAGAGCCAGGATGGGAAGGGGTGTGTTGGGGCTTAAGAATGGAGCAAGCCACTCAGGAGGCTTGTCAAGGAGAACTTCCCATATTCTGATATAAGGGATTTGGTCAGGATACCCGCATTTTCCTGGTTGAGTTACAATCCCTTTGACCCGTGTAATAACATCCCGGGAAAGGGATCCAGCAGGGGGCCATCCTACTCCAAAGGCAGGCCATTCTGAGGAACAAAAAGTGTCAAACTTACCCTTTCTGATCACAAAGCCCATGTTTTGAGCTTTCTTCTGGACCTCTGAAAAATGCCTTAGGAGCAAGTCTTTAGGAGTGGATACAGAGTGACCCACAGTGGGAAGGACGAACAGCAGGAAACAAATACAAAGAATGCTGACAGCAAACAAAAACGAGACTCCAATCACACATCAGTCAGTAAACCACTGAGTCAGTCTCACGGTTCTGCACTCGCTCGGACCGGACCGGTCCTTCTCTCACTCAGGTGCACGCCACATTCTCCTCCACTAACTGGGAGCTCCCAAATCTGCCCGAATGGCGTCCACGTGGTCTTGAATTCCAGGAGGGGGAATTCCTCCGACCCCTCACTTAGCACCAGGTTGCCTGGAGAGGAGTTCCTCTCAAAGCCAGGAGGTATAAAGAACCTCAAAACCAGGGAGGTATAAAAACTTCCTAGAAGGAGCCCCTCTCCTTTCCAGTCAGAGTCGGCTGTTACCCTGCCGCGGCTACCAGATACAGACCAGATACAGGACACCAGTGCACGATGCAGATGCAGGCCCGTTCCCTGTGTTCATTTATCAGTGGGAGATCTCGGTGGGACCTCCAATGTTAAGTTTATTTGAACCCGAGTCCGAAAATCCCCGCACCGACAAAGGAACAGCAAAGAATGCAATATGCAAGCAGGCGTTTATTGCGAAGCTGGATAGCCAGGGTCAAGCCTCCTTCCCGACAGGCAGGTCAGGGTGAGATAGGCAAGAACCCGAACAAAGGGGTCGGGTTATATTGATAAGTACTTCAGGCCTTTGTCCTGAGGCACGTGCTTTTTTTGGCCAATCATTTTGTACCAGCACATATAATTGTAACCTATCAGTTTAAACATGCCTTACCTATTATCCAATGGCTTTAACAATTAACATTGCAGAGTTCCTGCTCAAGCAATTCCCGCATGTCCTAGTTTGTCTTCCATTGCTGTGACAAAACACTCTGACCGACACCAACTTGGGGAGGAAAGGGTTTATTCAGCTTACATCTCCTGGGTCACAGTTCATCACTTAGGGAGCCCAAGGCAGGAACTCAGGGCAGGAACCTGGAGGCAGGAGCTGAAGCACAGGCCATGGAGGAATGCTGTTCACTGGCTTGCTCCCCTGGCTCATGCCCAGCCCACCTTTTTATACAGTACACAACAACCTGCCCAGGGTGGCACTACTCATTGTGGGCTGGGCCCTCCCACACTGCTCGACCATCAAGACAATACTCCACAGATGTGGCCACAGGCCAATCCAATGGAGCCAATTCCCCAATTGAGGCTCCCTCAACCCAGGTGTGTCAAGTTGACACTAAAGCTATCCAGCACAATTGACCCCTTGTCAACTTGACACACAAAACACATCACTATTAAACCACCACCTTTCCAGTTCTTATCCCCAAAGTATGATGTTAACATTAATCACAACCTAAGACAGTACAACCTTAAAAGCCCCACAGTCCTTAAAATGTCCAAATACTTAAAAGTTCACAGTCTGTTAAAAGTCTCTTAACTGTGGGCTGCTGTAAAATCCAAAACAAGTACTGTCTTATTTCAAAGGGAAGAATCAGGCACTCTCAAACAAAACCTAAGTCCAGCAAAGTAGCTCAAGGCTGGACACCTGGGATTCACTCACGATCTTCTGGGCTCCAAAGGGTCTCGGCAGCTCCCCCTCTCCGACTCTGCCGTCCGTGGCACACTCATCTCGCAGGCCCAGGCCGACTCCATTCTACACCTACCGCTGCTCTTGGTGGTCGTCCCAGGGTACCGGCATCTCCAAAAAGCTGGGGTCGCTACTGAAACTGAGGCAGCACCTTCACCAATGGTCTCTTCTGACCTCTCCTGGTGCAAAGCCTCAGCTTCTCTCCATGACCCCTGCAATCCTGGGGTCTTCACAGCAACCGAGGTGCACTTCCACCAATGGTCTTTCCTGACCTCTCACAGTGCCAAGCCTCGGCTGCTCTCTGTGACCCCCTCAAATTTCAACACCGGAACCATATAGGAGACTCTTACACGTTACCAAGTCCGGCTTCTGGCTCGAGATGGAGGCTCAGGCCCTTTCTGGGTCACAGCTTCTGTGTGCTGACCTTGAAGATATTCTCCCCAGAAGATTTCACCTCAGTGATGCTGGTCTCTTGTTACTTACAGCTGATTTTTCAGCCCCAGCTAACCAGCATCAATTGCCCCAGTACCACAAAAGTTTCACTTCAGGTTCTGGTCTCTTGTTACTTACAGCTGATTCTCCACAGCCCCAGCTGACCAGAACCCACAGATTACACAGTCCTGATGATCTCTGCTCTCCTTTGAAACTAGAAACTTCACAAGCCAGGCCTCCATCTTCTACAACTCCTTCAGCAAAACTGCTCCAAGCTCCACAGCAACAATCTTTAGGCATTCAATGATCTTCCCAGCCCAAAGTTCCAAACGCCTCCACAATCCTTCCCCAAAACACCAAGGTCAGGTCTGTCACAGCAATACCCCACTCGTCTGGTACCAATTTCTGTCCTAGTTTGTCTTCCATTGCTGTGACAAAACACTCTGACCGACACCAACTTGGGGAGGAAAGGGTTTATTCAGCTTACATCTCCTGGGTCACAGTTCATCACTTAGGGAGCCCAAGGCAGGAACTCAGGGCAGGAACATGGAGGCAGGAGCTGAAGCACAGGCCATGGAGGAATGCTGTTTACTGGCTTGCTCTCCTGGCCCATGCCCAGCCTCCCTTCTTATACGGTACACAACAACCTGCCCAGGGTGGCACCACTCATTGTGGGCTGGGCCCTCCCACACTGCTCGACCATCAAGACAATACTCCACAGATGTGGCCACAGGCCAATCCAATGGAGCTAATTCCCCAATTGAGGCCCCCTCAACCTAGGTGTGTCAAGTTGACACTAAAGCTATCCAGCACACCGCACAAGCAGTGAAACCTTCCAACTGTCACGTAGATAACAGCTTTGAACATTTGCTTGTGGGCTGGGTTAAACAAGCCATGAGTTAGCTACTTTGGGCAGTAACTGGAAACTTTCCTCCTGACAGCCTGGTTTCTCTTTGCACATCCATTGGGGTCTGTCCTTACAGCTAGGATTAAAGGCATGAACTACTATACTAGGCTATGCTGCTGGTTTGTTTGATTGATTTTGTTTTTCTGAGAGACAGGATCTCACATATCTCAGGCTGCTCTCAAAGTTGCTATGTAGTCCAAGATAACCTTGAATTTCTGATTTTCCTCCCCATGCCTGCCAGTTGCTGAGATTACAAACATATGCTACCATGTCTGGTTTTGGGGGTTCAAGGGATCAAACCCAAGGTTTTGTGCATGTTAAAGAAGGGCTCCATCATCCCAAGCCCCTATATGGTCTATTTTGTATAGAAATTTTCAATTATAATGTTGCAAATTGCATTATTTTACTTTATATATTTAATTAATGAATAAATTAATTTTATGTTATGCATATTACTGTTTTGCCTTCATATATGTAAGTGCACAACATGTTTGTAATGCCCACACAACCAGAAGAGGTTAGATCTCCTAGAACCATGTAGGTGGTAGGAAGTGAACCCTGGTCTGTTAGGCCTGGTTCTCCCCAAGATCTAGAATTTACGGCCAGCAATGGCGGAGCACCCGAGGATTTTCCACTCCCTCAAGAAACTGTCAATCAGTGACCTCACTTCCTCCTTACCTGCTGTTGGGCCAGACTCCTTAAGAGGCCTGGCCAGATGCCATTTTGGTGCTCGCTGTTCTTTTCCATCTTCGAGCCCGGCCCTAGCTGTCCCTGAAGTAAACTTGCCCTGGAATGCCTAGACCTGGTGTTTTCCTTTCATTTTGAGGTCGTGCTGACACAAACCTAACATGGTCCTCTGCAAAAGCAGCCAGCGCTCTTAATGTACTGAGCCATTTCTCTAGTTGTGGGGAGCGGGTGTGGCGACAGTCCTAAGAAGGCACCCGAGACTTTAGCAAAGTTTTATGACTAACACCTGAGTCTTATGATTAACACCCGCCGAGCTGCCCTGAGCACCGATCGGACAGACCCAGAGAGAAAAACCAGCTGTTCGACTGAAACTTGGCGAAGGAAGCGCGGGGCGCGCAGGAGATGCGAAGGAAGCGCGGGGCGCGCAGGAGATGACGTCGGTGGCCAGCAGCCTGCAGGCGAGGAGGCGGAGCAGCCCCGCCGAAGCGGTGGTTCAGGCTTTCTCGTGGCAGAGGCTGAACTGGGGACTGGGGCACCGCCGTGCACGGGAAAAGGAAAGTAAAGCCCGGAAAAGGGGGAACAGTTAAAGCCCGGTAAAGGGGGAACAGTTAAAGCCTGGTAAAGGGGGAACAGTAAAGCCTGGAAAAGGGGCCCGGAAAAGAGTAAGGCTCCCCGGAAATGGGGACAATAAGGAAGGCTCCCCGGAAAAGGGGACAATAAGGAAGGCTCCCCAGGAAAGGGGACAATCCACAGGCTCGGCGTGAATCCAGAACCCACCGAGCTGGCCCAATAAGAGCTGGCCCAATAAGGCCCCCTGGGAGGGGGGGGACAGTGAAGCTCCCCGGAGGGGAAACAAGAACAAAAACAAATACTAAAATAATAAAGAAGGGGGAGATGTGGGGAGCGGGTGTGGCGACAGTCCTAAGAAGGCACCCGAGACTTTAGCAAAGTTTTATGACTAACACCTGAGTCTTATGATTAACACCTGATTCCCTCCTACCTCCAAGTAAAGTCACGCTCACCGTTTGAGCTGTGCAGGTGCACCCTGTATACAAGATCAGACCAGATGATACCAATAGACTAAGGCCACGCAACCTGGGCTGGGAAGGTGGATAAATAGAGGGACTTTCTAGATAGAGGGACTCTCTCTCCTTTCTAGTCTTAGGAGAGAAGCTTGCTTGCCTGAG
>VZQC01008972.1:222918-263423 GCA_009823505.1 Rhizomys pruinosus | reverse complement strand
TCCAAAAATTACAAAATCAAAAAAAAAAATTTATATAAAATCTTTTCCCTTTAAGTGAACTCAGGTGTTTTTTCCACAAGAAAAAAAAAAATAGGTTTTAAAACCAGATGAGGTTTTTTTTTTTTTTTTTGGGTCTTTTCAAGACAGGATCTCCCTGTAGCCCCAGCTGTCCTGGAATTCGCTCTGTAGACCAGGCTGTCCTTGAACTCACAAAGATCAGCCTACCTCTGCCTCCCAAGTGCTAGGATTAAAGGTGTGTGCCACCACACCCAGCTAAATTAAGTATTTCTTGTGAAAGCCATAACCTGGATTGAATTGTTTGCCACAACAGAGAAACTTTCCATTCCTTAGTATGATTGTCAGATAGGGGCTGTTACTATATCTCGGCACTTTTCAGGGCTTGTAGGAAACACCGAGAACTGCGGAAACAACCACTGTATAAGGTCTGTCCTGTGTATGAGTGTCTATCATTCTCTGCCTGACAGTGATCTGCCAGGCATATTTCCAACTCGAAGCCTTGCTGTACTTTTCACGAAGGCAAACAGGAATCCTTCGGCTATATTCCTCAGATTTTGGACTGAGGCTCTGTATGTCCATGTAGCACACATCTATTTGAATTTAGAACATTAGGGCCTCATTCATTCTCTCTTCCCATTCTCACTTTCTGTCTGTTTCTGTCTGTGTCTGTGTCTGTGTGATTATGGAAAGATCGTTCTAACCCAACAGTACACAAGAATAGCAAAGATGAGTAAGATTATAACTAATTTTTGATACAAACTCAAGAAGAGAAGATCTGGATTTAGCTTGGTTCAAGGAGATTAAGGTAGACTTTCAGAAATGTTAAGTATTTTCAGAGGCTTGGTGGGGCTTCAGGATTATATAGGACTATTTTTTGTTTTGTTTTGTTTTTTGGTCTTTTTGAGACAAAAAGTTCCAGCTGGCCTGGAGCTCACTATGTAGACCAGACTGACCTTGAACTCATAGAGATCCACCTGCCTCAGCCTCCCGAGTGCTGGGATTAAAAGTGTGAGCCACCACGCCTGGTTCTCTTTGCATTATGTGGCTTCTGGAAATTGGAGTCAGGTCTTTAGCCTTGGTGGTAAGCACCTTCGGCTGCTGATCCATCTCCTACACAATAAATTCACTTTAAACTCTTCTCTAAGTTTATTTTTAGTCTTTTTTTTTTCAGTTTAAATTTTTTATTTATTTCAGTGATAAGTACACTTAGGCAACAAATGCGAGGAATGCCTATACCAGCCTCTGTACAACCAAGGGTCCCCCAATTGAAGAGGCTTGCTTACACAAAAAATAAAATCCAGTCTGTTTCTGCTGTAATCTCAGAATTCATCGCCCCTCCTTGGCCCTTACAATCTGGTGCACCCACCTCTTCCTTGAGAGTCCCTGGGCTTTGGAGGGGAGGATCAGAGAGAATGAGAAATAGAAGATCCAGGTTTTTTGGTTTTTTTTTTCTTCTTTCCCCTCTCCAGCCCTTTTTCCCTCTCTTCTCTTTCTGAGGTGACACAATTCTTGGCACTGTCCATGTTCTGTTTACAACAGACTGGTGAGTCATCTAGCAGTCTCCTTTTAATTCTAGTAATAAAAGACAAATAGCAACACACATTAAAATTGTAACAAGTTATTCTATGGGTACAGACACATATGCTTGGAGATATCTTGGTTAGGGCATTATAAATCTTTGACAAAGGGATGCTAATCGCTTTCCTTTTTTTTTTGGTCTTTTCGAGACAGTGTCTCCCTATAGCCCCAGCTGTCCAAGAACTCACTCTGTAGACCAGGCTGGCCTTGAACTCACAAAGATCCTCCTGTCTCTGCCTCCCAAGTGTTAGGATTAAAGGCCTGCGCCACCACACCCGGCGCTAATCACTTTCCAATACAGTAGATAGAGTCTCCTGATATTAGGAGTAACCAAGGCTACAGTGTCAGTGGTATGTCATACCCTGCCAGAGAGTGGGCCATAGATCAAATTGGGATTTTTTTATTTTTCTTGCCAGGTGCACATTTATCAGGCTGCCACTATTGCACTATATCTTCTTTAGTATAGCAGGAAAAGTCAGTTGTGAAGCTTCAGAGACCTTTTATTTCTAACACCAGGGAGGTCAGCTATTGATTTGCAGTGCAAGATCTCAACATAATTTTTTTTTTCATGCTCATATCATGCCATATCTTCAGCAATAGGGTTTTTTTTTTTTTTTTTTTTTTTTTTNGTATTTTTGAGACAGGGGGCTCCCCTTTAGTCCTAGCTGGGCTGGAGCTCACTCTGTAGACAAGGCTGGCCCCTTGAACCCAACAGAGATCCATATCAGAGCAAAATAGATTTCAAAGTAAAAGATATCAGAAGAGACAAAGAAGGCCATACATTTCTATCAAGGAACAATCCACAAGAAGATTTCACAGTTATGAATATATATGCTCCAAATTCTGGTGCACCAACTTTAATAAAGACAATTCCTCAGGACCACAAGTCACACAAACTAACCCCAATACACTCATGAAGTAGGGATTTTCAATACCCCATTGAGTCCTTGGATAGGTCAACTGGACAAAAGAATAAACAGAGACACATCTGAACTGAAACGATATGATACCACCAAATGGACCTCACCATAGACCCTAATCCGATGTTCCATCCAATACCAAGAGAATAACACTTTCTACTCAGCACCCACTAGAACATTCTCCAATACGACCACATACTGGGACACAGAAGAAACTCTACAAATATAAAAGATTGAAATAATTTCATGCATTCTAGTGCAAGAACCAACAGTGCAATAAAGCTCAAACATCAACACAGGACAAGCCTCCTGCCTACAAGAACACATGGAGACTACAACAACACACTCTTGAATAATGAATGGTCAAGGAAGAAGATAAAGAAGAAATAAGAGACTTCTGGAACTGAATGACAATGGACAATACAACACAACAACCTATGGGAATAACCTTAAAAGCAGTCCTAGAGGGAAATTTATAGCGCTGGGTGCCTACATAGAAAAACAGAAAGAGCAAAGGGAATGAACTAACACTACAGCTAAAAGCATTTAGAGGCACAACAGATGAACCCTAAACCGCAAACAGGAAGAAATACAAAAATCAGAGCAAAAATCAATGAAAATAGAAACAAAGAAAACAATACAAAAAAATCAAATGAAGCCAAAAAGTTGGTTCTTGAAAGAATAAACAAGATAGAAGACCTTTTAGCCCAGTTAACCAAAAGAAAGAAGGAACAACTCCAAATCAATACAAAACATGATGAAAAGGGAAATATCACAACAGAAAGGAAAAAGACCCAGAAAAATCATAATGGGAATATTACAAGAACCTAATTCTACCAAGTTTGGAAAACCTAGGATCGAAATGGATGAATATCTGAAATCCTGAAACCACCAGAAAAGCTTCGCCAAGAAGAGATCAGCAGCCTTAAACAACCCCATAACATATGAAGGAATAGAGGATGTAGTAAAGAAGCTCCCAACTAAAAAAAGCCCAGGCCCAGAAACGGTTTTCATGGTAGAATTCTACAAAGCATTTCAAAGCCTACAACCATTATTTACTGAAACTGTTTAGAAGTATACAATCAAGGGAATTCTCCCAAATTCCCTTCTATGAACCAGCATCATCTCTATATTACCAAAACCAGAAAAAGATCCAACTAAAAAGGAGAACTATTAATAGACCCATCTCCCTAGTGAACACAGATGCCAAATTCCTAAACAGGATACTTGCAAAATGCATACAGAACCCAAATTCAAGAAGATCATCTATCATGACCAAAATTGGATTCATACTAGAGATGCACGGATGTTTCAAGACATATGAATATCAATAAACATCATCAAAACATAAACGGAAATCACAGATCAAAAACCACACAATCATCCTCAATTATGCTGAAAAAGCCTTTGACAAAATCCCTGCATCCCTTCATGTTAAAGTCCTAGAAGGAACTGGATTGGAGGGTTCATTTCTCAATGTAATCAAAGCCAATATCCAGGAAACCCACAGCCAAATATCATCCTAAAAAATGGGGAAATGACAGAAACATTCCCTTTAAAGGTAGGAACTCTTCGGCCAAAGGCTCCCCCTGTCACCACTCCTCTTGAAATATAGTGCTTGAAAACTTGCTAGAGCATAGGCAAGAAAAGGATATTCAAGGAGTACTAATATGGAAAAGAGGGAAGTCAAGCTATCCCTAATTTGCTGATGATATTATTGTTTAATTAAGAGATGCCTAAAGGGAACTCCACGACAGAAAACTCCTAGAAATGAATTAACTCCTTCACCAGAAAAACTCCTAGAAATGTTAACAGCTTAAGCCAAATGGCAGGATACAAATAACCTTAAAAAAATCAATGGCCTCTTTACCACCAACAACAACAACTGGAGAAAGAATTCAAGAGAGAACTTCCCACTCACAATCACCTCAAAAAACAATGACAATAACCTAGGAACAAACCTCAACCAAAGACACAAAGCTCTCTACAAACAAATTTTAAACCTTTCCAGAAAGAATATTGAAGAAGACCTGCAGAGATGGAAAAACCTCCCATGCTCATGTTGGGAAATTAACACATTGTAAAAATGTCCATTCTAAAAAAATATAAACTCTTTATTTTACTTTTTTGAGTCCATCAGAACCTCATTCAAGAGTTTCTTCACAGGCTTGGAACAAAAGTTCTTAAATTCATGTGGAAAAACAAAAGACCCCTGAATAGCCAAAGATAACCCTGAGTGAAAAGAGCTACACAGAGAGGATCTCTATACCAGACTTCAAACTATACTACAGGGCTATAGTCCATAAAAACACACTGGTACTGGCACAAAACAACCTGTGTTGACCATGGAACAAACCGAAGATCCAAATCTGAGCACAGACAATTTCATCACCGCTCTATTTGACAAAGGGGGCAAGAAGCCAACAATGGAGAAAAGACAGCTTCAAGCAAAGTGGTTGTTGGCAAAACTGGATCACCACTTGTAGACAGAAAATGAATTAAACCCCTAGCCTCGCGCCCGTACAAAAGTGACTCCAGATGTGATTCAAAGACCCTAACGTGAAACCCAAACTCTTAGAGGTGATAGAAGAAAAAGTCTGGCAGCAGACTACAAGACATAGGCATAAGGAAAAGACTTCCTAAATCAGACAGCAGCTGGCCAAAAATAAGGTTACAAGTGACAATAGGGACGCTCACCTATGTAACTCAGAAAGTTCTGTACAATCAAAAAGAAACACAATCAAGGCAAGTGAAGAGAACTCCAACAGAGTGGGAGGAAACCTTCACCATGCAAGATTATATACTGACAAGCTTGATTTCCAAAATAGTATAAACTACTCCAAAAAACAACAGAAGAAAAAAGAAAACAAATGGACCCACTCAATAGTGGAGCAAAGAAAACTGAACAGGAGAACTTCACAAGTGTAGGAATTAGAGATGTCTGAGAAACACCTTTCACCTAGTGAAAACAGCATCACTAATCATTAAGGAAATGTAAAATCAAAACCACTTTAAGATATCATCTACTCCGATAAGACATGGTCAGGGGACGCTCAGACGGAATGGTGGCGCACCGCCTTTAAACCTAGCCTTGGGAGGACAGGCAGGCAGGCGATCCTTTGTGAGTTCAAGGCCACCTGGTCTGAACAGAGTAGTTCCAGGACAGCTGGGTCTGACAGAGAGACCCTGTCTCGAAAGACCAAAAAAAAAAAAAGAGTGGCTAGTAGAACGGGCTGGAGAGAATGGCCTAAGCGTTAAAGAAGTGCAACCACTCTTAACAGAGGACCCGGGTTTGATCCCCAGCACACCCACGTGGCGGCCCAGAGAAACCTGTCTGAACTCCCAATTCCAGGAAACTCCAGTTCCAGGGGCAATCTGAGTCCTCTTTCTGACCTCCAGGCGCATTGCACCACAGGTGCACAACCTGCTGCAGACAGTACATTCATAACACTACAGAAATAAATAAAAATTCAAAAAAAAAGAGTGGTTAGGATCAAGAAACAAAAATGATACCAAGTGCTGGAGAGGTTGTGGGGAAAGGGGAACCTATCCACTGCTGGTTGGGATGTAAACTTTGCAGGCCACTATGGAAGCAGTAGGAGAAACCTTGGAAGACTGGAGATTGAACTTCCACCGACCCAACCATACCACCCCTGGCATGTAACCCACAGACTCCCCACAGAGGTACATGTCACGGCCCATGTTTTGCAGCTCTCCTTCACAATAGCAAGAGAGCTGGAACCAAATCTAAATGCCCCTCAACTGATGAAGTCGGATAGAGAAAATGTGGTACATCTACACAATGGAGTTCTATGCACAGGAAAGAAAAGACGGACATCACGAGCTTTTGCAAGGAAAATGGCTGGAGCTAGAGAACATCAGGTTGAGTGGAAGTAACACAGTCCCCAGAAACAACAAATGATGGAATAGGGTATCCCTCATCTGTGGATGCTAATTGGCAATTACCGAGTTGTAATTATTTCTTGTGCAGGGCCCCTGAACTTTGTCCAAAAGCAGTGGGCATGAATGCATATTGGAAAACAACAACAACAACAACATAACAAACAGAAGGACTGCATCAAAGAACTGACTGAAACAGTGAACTTCCTGCTCACAAACAGTAACTTCTGCTTGAAAGAGAAACTTTGCATAAAATAGGACATGAGAAAGGTATGAAAAGCATGTTTTGGCAGATTGCATGAGCTTCTGGTGGAGTGGGGGAATGTGTGGGAACAGGATAATAGATTGTGTTAAAAAAATTATAAAAATAAATTTATGTAAAAAAAGAAAAAAAAACTAAACTCTTCACTTAAAACAAAAAAAAGCATAGCCTAAACACCGTTGGGAGGGCAGAGCCAGGTGATTCTTCCTGTGAGTTCAAGCAGCTGGTCTACAGAGTGAGTCCAGCGGCAGCTGGAGCTACAGGGAGAACCCGTCTGTGAAAAGGACGCCAAAAAAAAAAGAAATAAGCAACACTTGGGCCTGGGAGTGGTGGCGCACGCCTATTAAATTCCTAGCAACTTTGTTGGAGACAGAGGCCGGTGATCTTTGCTGAGTTCAAGGCCATCCTGGTCTACAGAGTGAGTTTTCCAGGACAAAGTTGGGGCTACAGAGGGAGCCCTGCCTCAAAAAACCAAAAAATAATAAAATAAATAAAAATACTAAAAATAAATAAAATAGTAACACCTGCTTCGTTTTGGTACCAATTTCTTGGACTATTTTTTTCCATCCAATTTCACTTTAAGGTGGTGCCTTCCTTGAAGGTAAGATGTGTTCTTTTTTTTTATTTTTTTTTTTGTCTTTATTTTTTTTTAGACGGTTCTCTGTAGCCCCAGCTTTCTGGAACTCACATCCTGTAGACCAGGCTGGCTTTGAACTCACAAAGATCTGCTGCCTCTGCCTCCTGAGTGCTAGATAGTGCACACCACGCCTGGCAAAAAAAAAAAAGATTGTTTCTGGTAGACAGACATATGATGATTCTGGTTTCCTAATCCAATCTCCCAGTCTGGTGTCTTTTGGTGAGATGTAGTCCATTAATATTTAAAGATTATGACTGACATGTTTTGTGTTGCTTCCTTTTGCCTTGTATCCATTTGCCAGGTTTTGGGTTAGGTTTTGGGTGGTGTGAATGAGTGTCCCCATAGGCTGTAAAGTATTCAACATTGTCTCCAGTTGGTGGCAACTGTTTGTTTGAGCTCTTAGAAAGGTATGGCCATGCTAAGGAAGTACATTATTGGGGGGCAGGCTTAGTTAAGTTAACAAGCCTCAGTGGTATACAGCGTCTCTCTCTGCTTCCTGGATCTTTGGAGCATGTGAACCTTCGGCGCGCTCGTCTGCTGCTCTCCAGATTCAGTGCCATCCCACTGCCCAGATGGACTCTAATTCCCTGGAGACTCGTCAATTGTAAGCTCAAATAAACTCTCTCTTTTTTTTTTTTTTAATTTTTTTTATTTTATTATTAATTTGATTTATTTCCGTATAGTGTATGGAATGTTCTGTCTGCACCGCAGGTCTGTGCAACCCGTGTCGTTGCAAATTGCCCGCAGAGGCAGAAGAGGGTCTCAGATTCCCCCCGGAACTGGAGTTCTCCTGGAATGGAGTCCTCAGACGGCTTTCGGCCGACACATGTGGGGAGCTGGGAGATCGAACCAGGGTCCTCTGCCAAGAGCGGTCGGCGCTCTTCACCGCTAGGGCCAATCTCTCCAGCCCCTAAACTCCTTCTCCTTTTATAAGTTCCTTTGGTCATGGTGTTGTTTATCACAGCAACAGAAAAGGTGACTAATACAAGTGTTCTAGTTCCTGGCAGTTATCTTTTATTGATTTCTCTTTTAGGTGCCTGGGTTGGTTGCCTTCCTTTCCTTCTTTCTTGAATTGCTTTCCAGTATTTCCCTGAAGGGTTCATTTTTTCCGGACATGTTATTCTTTCAACTTGTGTTATAGTCATGGGATAGTTTTTCTGTCTCCCTTCAATTATAATCAACATTTTTTGCTGGGTATAGTATACCTGGGTTGGCGTTTATTGTCCTTTCACACTGGAAATGCTTTGCTCAGGTTCTTCTTGCTTTCATCATAGTTTTCTTTGAAGAAGGTCACGTTTTAATATCTGATAGGTTTCCCCTTATAGTCAGAATTGTTTTCTCTTGTGGCTTTAGATTTTTGTTTGTTGGGGTGTCTAGCATTTTACTATGATGTGGCGGTGATTTTTTTTTTTTTCGTTTTGTCTTGCTATTTGGTGTTCTGATGTGCTTCTTGTATTTGTATTGGTTTGACTTTTTTTAGTTTGGGGAGTTTTTCATCTATTATTCTGTTGAAGATCTGATCAATAACCATTCCTCTTGTTATTCTTCTCCTTCCTCTTGGCTATGACTGTGGAGGTTTGATCTTTCCATAGTATCCCACAGTCTTGGTTGTTCCACTTTTTTGTGTAATTTTTAAATTTTTCAAACTCTTTCCTTGAGGGTTTTTTATTTGTTCTTGTGTTATCTTCCAGGTCGATATTGCTTTGTTCTGCTTCCTTCCATTCTGTTTCTGAGGCTTTTTCCCATCCTTCCTCTCTTGATTGGAGGATGTTTTGTTTCCTTTTTCGTTTCCCCTCCTCTCTGATGGGGTGGGGTTCTTTGAGTGTAGTTGGGGGTCTGATTCCTTTTTGGAGGCGGTGTTCTCAATCTCTTCCTGTAGCTCTTTGGCTTCGCTGGTTGGTTTCCGTTATCTTTTTCAAGCATGGGATCTTTTTCAGTGTTTTCCAGTTCCTCCAGAGTTTGTCATTCTCTTCTCTACTTAGGCCTTCTTGAGTTCTGCATTCTCTTTCTTAGTTCTTTGATTTGTTACTTTTATATCCTGTAGTTTCTTTAAATAGTTTCCCAATTGTGTTCCTGATATCTTTTCTGTGTCCTGGGCCATCCCCAGTGGGGATCCCACTGTAGGAAAATCCTTTTCCATAGGATTTGGGTTAGAGTTGAGTGCTGGATTATCCGCGCCGTCTTTCACAGTGTTGTACTTTTTTGTGTCCTGGCATATGAGCTTCTCTCTTGCCTGTTCCATGTAGGATCCTAAATGCATCTTTCACTGGTGTTGAAGGCTTGTTTTGCGTTAGCTTGCCTCCTTCAGGATGCCTTTGTTCTAACTGTTTTTGGGGGGGGGGCTTGGGGTGCGCTTGCCTCGCCCTGGCTACCTTCATTGCTCAAGTGGTCTCGGGAGATCTCAGATCCGAAGACTCAACAACCCACCTTATCCCTTTTATACCAGCTGGGAGGATAGATATGCCTCCCACAGCCACAAAAGCCAAATTAAGCCAAAGACAACTGGATTAACTAAAATTAAGTCAATCAGCAATCAGACTTGCTGAAACACCCAGCTGCTGCCTACACTAACGTTCACTTCCACTTGCCTCAGCTGGTCTTGGGAGATCTACAGATCGGAAACAGTTGTTTTGAATTTACAAATATAAATATGACTTTAAATGTCCTTGCAGTCTTGGGGGTAGTTCTAGATGACCAAAGCTCTCCAAATGTTCAGACTATATTTTACATGGGTTTGGGAAAAAGCCTGTCTGTTCACACCAAATATGTTTTAGTTTAGTTGGTCAATATCTTTTTTTTTTAATTGTTTATATTTATGTGTGTGAAATGTAACTGTCCTGCTGTAGGTTTGGTCACTCTTGTAAGTAAGGGGTGTCGGATTCCCTAGAACTGGAGTTAAAGATGTTAAAGACGTCCTCCACTGTGGGTCGCTGCGGATCGAACCCCAGGTCCTCTGCAAGAGCAGTCGGTGCTCTTACCACTGAAGGACCATCTCTCCAACCCCCATATCAAATCTTATAAATAAAAAAAAAAAACAATAGAAATGTCCATTTAATTTTAATTATTTAAGCTGTAAACTTGGACCTGTATGTAGTTCCCAGAGGCAGAAATAAGCATTAACTTTGAGTTTAACTACTCTCTTGATAAAATCAAGAACCCGATTGCGATTTATCAATCTTAGTTAGATGGCCATTTACTTGTGCAGTGGAGCAGGTTTAGCAAAAACTTGACCTCAAGTTTCAAGGAGGTTAACCAATGAAGTAGGAGGGGCATATGTGGTTGGTAGTTCATTGAAAATCGGATATACCTTTGTGATTTTATTTTTGGTATACGATATTATTGAGTTTGAAATGTTTCTCTTCTATTTTATTTTGTCCAGTTGACCTATCTAAATGGACAGAGTGGGGTAGTAAAGTCCCCTGCTACTAGTGTGCTAGAATCAATCTGTGTCTTAAAGTTTCTCAATCTCTTCCTGTAGCTCTTTGCTTCGCTGGTTGGTTTCCTTATCTTTTTCAGCATGGGATCTTTTCAGTGTTTCCAGTTCCTTCCAGAGTTTGTCATTCTCTCTCTCTAGGTCCTTCTTGAGTTCTTCATTCTCTTTTCTTAGTTCTTTGATTTGTTCTTTATAATCCTGTAGTTCTTTAAATATGTTCCCAATTGTGTTTCTGATATCTGTGTCCTGGGCCATCCCCAGGGGGATCCCACTGTAGGAATCTTCCATAGGATTGGTAGAGTTTGATGCGGGATTATCCTGCCCCTTTTCCATGTTGTCTCTTCTTTGTGTTCCTGGCATATGAGCTTCTCCTTGCCTGTATTCCAATGTAGGTCCTAAATGCCTCTTCACTGTGTTGAAGGCTTGTTTTGCTTTGCTTGCCTCCTTCAGATGCCTTTGTAATCTCAACTGGTGGGGGGGGGTGGCTGTGGGTGGGCTCCCCTGGCACCTTCTCTTGCCTCAGCTGGTCTCGGGAGATCTCAGATCTCAAGACTCATGCAACACTACCTTTTATACCAGCTGGGAGGATAAATATGCCCCCACAGCCACAAAAGCCAATTAAGCCAAAAACAACTGGATTAACAGATTAAATCAATCAGCAATCAGACTTGCTGAAACACCCAGCTGCTGCCTACCTACCTTCACTTGCCTCAGCTGGTCTTGGGAGATCTCAGATCGGAACAGTTATTTTGAATTTACCAATATAAAGTATGAACTTTGAAATGTCCTTGCAAGTCTTGGGGTAGGTTCTAGATGACCAAATCTCTCTAAATGTTCAGACATATTTTACATGGGTTTGGGAAAAAGCCTGTCTGTTCACACCAAATGTGTTTTATTTAGTGGTCAAATATCTTTTTTTTTTAATTTTATTTATGTGTGTGAATGTACTGTCTGCATGTAGGTTTGTGCACTCTTGTAGTCAGAAGATGGTGTCGGATTCCCCTAGAACTGGAGTTAAAGATGGTTCTCAGTCATCATGTGGGTGCTGCGGATCGAACCCAGGTCCTCTGCAAGAGCAGTCGGTGCTCTTAACCACTAGGCCATCTCTCCAGCCCCCTAGTGGTCAAATATCTTACGTATACATAGAGAAGATTTGTGTCCATTTAATCTTTAATTATTTAAGCTGTAACTTGGACTGTATGTAGTTCACAGAGGCAGAAATAAGCATTACTTTGAGTTAACTACTATCCTTGATAATCAAGAACCCTATTGTGATTTATCAATCTTAGTTTAGATGGCCATTTATTTGGCAGGGAGCAGGTTACCAAAAACTTTACCTCAAGTTTCAAAGGGATGTAACCAATAAGTAGGAAGAGGGCATATGTGGTTGGTAGTTCATTGAAATGATATACCTTTGTGATTTTATTATTTGGTATACGATATTATTGAGTTGATATGTTTCTCTGTCTATTTTTTGTCCAGTTGACCTATCTAATGGACAGAGTGGGGTATTAAAGTCCCCTGCTACTAGTGTGCTAGAATCAATCTGTGTCTTAAAGTCCTGTAGAATCATGTTTATAAAGTTTGGTGCACCTGAATTTGGTGTGTATAAAATTAAGGATTATAAACCAGGTGTGGTGGTGCACGCCTTTAATCCCAGCACTCGGGAAGGCAGAGGCAGGTGGATCTTTGTGAGTTCAAGGCCAGCCTGGTCTATAGAATGAGTTCCAGGACCGCTGGGGCTACAGGGAGACCCTGTCTTGAAAAGACACACACAAAAAATTAAGTATTATGATATCATCTTGGTTAATTGTTCCTTCGATAATACTGCAATGAGCTTCTTCAATATGGTGGGTTTCTTGCAGATAACAACAACAAAAAAAATGGGTTTTGTTTCTTCATCCATTCTACCCACCTATGTCTCTTGATCGGAGAATTCAGTCCATTAATATTTAGAGTTATTGATGAGAGAATTATATTAGTTCAAGTCATTTTGATATCTGGTGCATTCTTGTCCTATGTTTATATTTCCATAGTATTAGTATCATTTATTTTCTGGTGCTGATTTATTACAGTCATCCCTACCCTCAACTCTTTTTTTTTTTTTTTTTTTTTTTTTTGTCTTTTGAGACAGGGTTCCCTTTAGGTCCCAGCTGTCCTGGAAAGCACTATGTAGACAAGGCTGGCCTTGAACTCACAGTGAACACTGGCCTCTGCCTCCCAAGTGCTGGGATTAAAGACGTGCGCCACCATGCCTGGCCTTTATTTTTATTTTGTGCATGGGTCTTTTGCCTGCATGTAAGTGCAGATTCCGACAATGCCTTTGGAGGCCAGAAGACAGTGACTGACCTCCTGGACCTGGAATTACAGACAGTTGTGAACTGCCTTTGGGTGCTGGGAACTGAACCCGGGTCTCTGCAAGGGCAAGCCAAGCTTTAATCACTAGCCATTTCCCAGCCTTCTAATTTGTTTTTTTTTTTTTTTTTTTATGTCTTGTTCAGACAGGGTCTCCCTCCCGTCCCAGCTGTCCTGAACCCACTCTGTTGTAGACCAGGCTGAGCCATTGATACTCAAAAGATCCACCTGCCTCCTCTGCCTCCCACAGTGCTAGTTAAAAGCGTGCACACCCGCCTGGCTATTCATTTATTAAGCAGGATTGGTCTTTTTTTTTAGCTTTTCTGAGCTTTTCATTCTTTGTGTGAAGAAAAACTGTTGCCTTCGCTTCCCATTAAAGGGTACTATTGTTCCTGTTATATTCCTCTCCCAGTCTGGTACAGAGAAGGACCAGGCAGATTCCTCTCTTCCATCAGCTCTGATGCACCTCCTTTGGGAGGTCTCCCTGGAGAGAGAACTTAATCTCCATAAGGAGCCAGGCTTTGTTCCATGTCCAACAGGAGTCAGGAGATGTTTCCTGAGTCAAAGCTCCTCACTTCACTGGGGTTTGTGAAATGCTACCCACTTCCCTCCTCTGACAGCAAATTACAGAGGTTAGTGCAAAGATCAAGTTTTCCTCACAGGGTGGGGAGTAGCAGCGAAGTGGGGGAGGGAGACAGCACATCAAAATACACTTCCAAATGAAAATGACTTCTGTCGCACATGGTGCCGCAGAGGAGAGGTGATGACAGCCTCCTCCCATTTCAGGAACAGTTCCCAGAGTTGTCTGTAGGCGGATTCACATGACACATCCTTCAAATGATTCCGTTCTGTGCTGTGTGCTCCTTGTTCACATCTCGGGAACAATGGGTTCTTCGTTTCTAAGTTTGATTTCTAAACTGATTGTCTCAGTTGAACATCCAGGCTGCCCCGAGTGGTATATGTACCCGAGTTTTACCCTTTTGAGGATCAATGAAATTTCATTAATCAGGTACAACATGAACTGGGAATCCTAAAGAGAATTATTATGAAGTTGGGATGTTCTTCACCATATTTATTATGTATTTCCAGAGGAAGTTATATCAAATGATGCAATTTGTCTGCAAATGGATCCCAAATGCAATTTGCTTTCACATCCCTTGCTTTCACACCTGTTTTTTAGGATTGATGCTTTATATGAGAAACATTTTGGCTTCTTAGTACTGCTGCTTTTATGTTCTCCTCTGAGAGTCTTTGCCAACATACCACTGACATTTGAGAAAGAGAATAGAGCAGTTTGGCTTCCAACTTGTAAATCCTTCTGTTTCCTTGGTGATGTAAATAACTATGGAATATATAAAAGTTTTTTTAGGCAGATTTGGGGTTTGCTTTATTCTTTGGTTTTTTTTTTTTTGTTTTTTTTTTTTGTTTTTTTTTTTTTTTGTTTTTTTTTTTTTTTTGGTTGGGTGGCTTTTTTTGAGACAGAAGGTCCCCTGTTACGCCCCACGTCCTGGACTCGCTCTGTAGACCGCCTGGCCTTGAAACGCACCAAGAATCTCCCTGCCCTGCCACTCTGCCTCCCAAATGCTAGGATTAAACGGGTGCCCCAAACGCCCGGGGGGGGCTACAATTTGGTGTTTGAAAGCTTGTCTAACTGTTAGTATACTATATTTTGTTATTTTTAGAAACTATTCTGGTTTTTTTTAAACGTAGAAGAGCCATTTACCCTTCCGCGTCCTTTTCATTCCTTCCTCCCTGCTTTCATTCTTCTTTCTTTCCTTTCTTCCTTCGGTGTAGTAGTTCACACACGTGAGTTGGAGGTCAGAGGAAAGCTTTCAGGAGTCAGTTTTAATCTGCCGCCAATGTTGAGGGTAGGGTGATATTTATTCTTTTGCTTGCTGCATTGTGTACTCTAGGCTATCAGATCCTCAGATTTCTGGCCAAATCTGTCTCTGACTCCTGTCTCATTGTAAAAAGTGCTGGAATGCTGGGAGTGGCAAGCTGGCAGCATCCTTTTAATCTACAGAACTCCAGGAGGCAGAGGCAGGTGTATCTCGCTGGTGAATTCAAGGCCAGCCGGGTCTACCAAGTGAGACGCCGGGCCCACTGGGTATAAAAAAGGAGAAACATGTCTCAGAAAAGACCAAAAACAAAAATTTAAAAGAGTGCTGGGATCCCACACATCCATGCAGTGCATTGACTTTTTGTGTTCTGTTTTTTGAGACAGGCTCTAGAACTGGATTTGTACCAGGCTGGCCTTGAACTCCCTCTGTAGACCGGCTGGCCTTGAAGCACAGAGAGTCCACCTGCCTCTGCCGCCCATAGTGCTGGGATTAAAGGCGGCAACCACCATGCCCTTCTCATTGACTTTATTGGTGGGTTCGGGGCCTTAACTCAGGGCTTCAGGCATAGTAAACGTTTTATCCAAGGAACCATTTCTCTGCCTCCTCCACCCCCATGTCCCAATTTTTCATTTTTTGAGATGGGTCTCTTTTTTGGAAGTTTCAGGTTGCTTTTTGAACTCACAAGCTCCCTGCCTTACCTCCCAAGTGCCAAGATTCAATGTACCTTAGACTTGAAAAAATAAAAATCCTCACCGAAAGAGAAAGATAGGGTCCTCAACTCCAGATCCTCCTGTTTGTTGTACCATGTCCATTGCTGGGGTTATGTGGATACACCTAACTTGAGGTCCAGTTCTTTTTGAGTATGGTGTATGTTGTGTGTGTGTGATTGTCATGTCATGGGTGGTGGGTGGAACATGCATGCCTGTGCTTGCACATGTGGAATCCAGGGTTTGAAGTCCAGTGTCCTTTATTGATCTCCCCCATTGTTTCTGAGACAGGGTCTCTCATTGAAAAACCTGAGGAACTGCTATTTTCTGCTGTTTGGATCCAAACTCAGGTCTTTTATCCTCTGAGTCTTCCCCACTCTTGAGATTGAGATCTAGGTGGCTTTTTGGGGGGAGGGGAAGGGAAGACAGACAGAACAGGGGCGCCAATAGTGCCCAGGAATAGCCGTAAAACAAGGCTATGTAGCTCAGGATCAGCTTGCACTCCTGATCCACCTTCCTCTACCTCTACCACCTCCCATTGCTGGATTTAGCCTGCCTAACTGAGACATTTACAGGACGTAGAAACCATGACCTTTTGTCAGGCATAGTGGCACAAATCCTAGAGCTCAGTACTTGGGGGGCTGGGGAAGGAGGATCAAGTTTGAGACCACCTTGGGCTACATAGGTCACTCACAAACATACAACACACACACACACAACAACACACACAACCTTTAAAAACCCCAAAACTGGGTTTTTGTGAGGTGTGCCTTTATTCCTAGCATTTAGGAGACAGAGTCCAGGAAGATGGGGAATTCAAAGTCATCCTTAGCGACCTTTATAAGGCTCAGTGACAGTGCCTGGATGGGTGTGTGGTTGTTAGACTCTTGCCTCTGGCAGCCACACTAATTTTCTGCCATATTTAGCTTTATCTGGAGAAGCCTGTCTATGGGTGGACTTTGAGCCCTAGAGCTTAGAAGGAAGTTTGGAATTGTCCACAGCAGTGTGAGGAGTTGAATGGTGAAGTGTGCCAATTCCCAGGAGAACTCCAACTTCCAAGGGAATCCGAGACCCTCTTCTCACCTCCGAGGCGTTGCACGACACGGGGCACAAACCTGCTGCAGACAGTACATTCATACAATACAANGGCACATGTGGAGGTAGGACAGGACACGCAAACCACATGTGGAATGGCACATGTGGAGGTAGGACAGGACACGCAAACCACATGTGGAATGGCACATGTGGAGGTAGGACAGGACACGCAAACCACATGTGGAATGGCACATGTGGAGGTAGGACAGGAGACACAAAACGTATTTGGAATGACACATGTAGAAGTTAGATTTATTTTTTATTTATTTATTTATTTATTTATTTATTTATTTATTTATTTAATTTGGTCTTTTCAAGACAGGGTCTCCCTACAGTCCCAGCTGTCCTGGAACTCACTCTGTGGACCAGGCTGACCTTGAACTCATAAAGATCCACCTGCCTCTGCCTCCCAAGTGCTAGGATTAAAGGCGTGCACCACCACGCCTGGCTATCATTTCTTAAGCCAGGATTTTTTTTTAGCTTTTCTGAGCTTTCATTCAGTTTTGTGAGAAAAACTGTTGCCTTCGCTTCCCATTAAAGGGTACTATGTTACCTGTTATTATTCCTCTCCAGTCTGGTACAGAGAAGGAAGGCAGATTCCTCTCTTCCATCAGCTCTGATGCACCTCCTTTGGAGGTCTCCCTGGAGAACTTAATCTCAATAAGGAGCCAGGCTTTGTTCCATGTCCAACAGGAGTCAGGAGATGTTTCCTGAGTCAAAGCTCCTCACTTCACTGGGGTTTGTGAAATGCTACCCACTTCCCTCCTCTGACAGCAAATTACAGAGGTTAGTGCAAAGATCAAGTTTTCCTCACAGGGTGGGGAGTAGCAGCGAAGTGGGGGAGGGAGACAGCACATCAAAATACACTTCCAAATGAAAATGACTTCTGTCGCACATGGTGCCGCAGAGGAGAGGTGATGACAGCCTCCTCCCATTTCAGGAACAGTTCCCAGAGTTGTCTGTAGGCGGATTCACATGACACATCCTTAAACTGATTCCGTTCTGTGCTGTGTGCTCCTTGTTCACATCTCGGGAACAATGGGTTGCTACGTTTCTAAGTTTGATTTCTAACTGATTGTCTAGTTGAACATCCAGGCTGCCCCGAGTGGTATATGTACCCGAGTTTTACCCTTTTGAGTCATGAAATTTCATTAATCATGTACACATGAACTGGAATACCTAAAGAGAATTATTATTAAGTTGGATGTTCTTCACCATATTTTTATGTATTACCAGAGGAAGTTATATCAATGATGCAAATTTGTCTGCAAATTATCCCAAATGCAATTTTGCTTTCACATCCTGTGTTTTTTGATTGATGCTTTATATGAGAAACATTTTGGCTTCTTAGTACTGCTGCTTTTATGTTCTCCTCTGAGAGTCTTTGCCAACATACCACTGACATTTGAGAAAGAGAATAGAGCAGTTTGGCTTCCAACTTGTAAATCCTTCTGTTTCCTTGGTGATGTAAATAACTATGGAATATATCAAAAGTTTTTAGCAGATTTGGGTTTCTTTGTTTTTTTTTTTTTGTTTTTTTTTTTGTTTTTTTTTTTTTTTTTTTTTTTTGTCTTTTTGAGATAGGGTCTCCCTGTAGCCCCAGCTGTCCTGGAACTCGCTCTGTAGACCAGGCTGGCCTTGAACTCACAAAGATCTGCCTGCCTCTGCCTCCCAAATGCTAGGATTAAAGGCGTGTGCCACCACGCCCGGCTACAATTTTGGTTTTTGAAAGCTGGTCTAACTGTGTATTATACTTACTATTATTGTTATTTTAGAAACTATTCTTTTTTTTTTAACAGTAGAGAGCCATTTACCCTTCCTTCCTTTCTTCCTTCCTCCCTTCTTTCATTCTTCTTTCTTTCCTTTCTTCCTTTCTGTGTTAGTAGTCACACACGTGAGTTGGATCAGAGGACATCTTTCAGGAGTCAGTTTTATCTTCCGCCATGTTGAGGTAGGGTTTCATTTATTCTTTTGCTTGCTGCATTGTGTACTCTAGGCTATCAGATCCTCAGATTTCTGGCCAAATCTGTCTCTGACTCCTGTCTCATTGTAAAAGTGCTGGGATTTCTGGGAGTGGCAGCTGGCACATGCCTTTAATCCCAGCACTCAGGAGGCAGAGGCAGGTGTATCTCTGTGAATTCAAGGCCAGCCGGGTCTACATAGAGAGCTCCGGGCCACCTGGTACTAAAGGGAGACCCTGTCTCAAAAAGACCAAAAAACAAAAATTAAAAGAGTGCTGGGATCACACATCCATGCAATTGCATTGACTTTTTGTGTGTCTGTTTTTGAGACAGGGTCTCCCTGTAGCCCTAGCTGGCCTAGAACTCACTCTGTAGACCAGGCTGGCCTTGAATCACAGAGAGTCACCTGCCTCTGCCTCCCATGTGCTGGGATTAAAGGCTGCACCACCATGCCCTGCTGCATTGACTTTTTTATGTGGGTTCGGGGGCCTGAACTCAGGCTCTCAGGCTAGTACCTTTATCCAAGGAACCATTTCTCTGCCTCCTCCACCCCCATTTTCATTTTTTGAGATGGGGTCTCTTTTGGAAGTTCAGGGTGTCTTTGAACTCACAATCTCCCTGCCTTAGCCTCCCAAGTGCCAGGATTTCAAATGTACCTTATGACTTTAAATGAAAAATCCTCCCGAAAGAGAAAGATAGGGTCCTCAACTCCAGATCCTCCTGTTTGTTGTCTGTCCATTGCTGGGGTTATGTGGATACACCTAACTTGAGGTCCAGTTCTTTTTGAGTATGGTGTATGTGTGTGTGTGTGTGTGTTCATGGGTGGTGGGTGGAACATGCATGCCTGTGCTTGCACATGTGGAATCCAGGGTTTGAAGTCCAGTGTCCTTTATTGATCTCCCCCATTGTTTCTGAGACAGGGTCTCTCATTGAACCTGAGGAACTTGCTATTTCTGCATGTTTGGGATCCAAACTCAGGTCTTTTATCCTCTGAGTCTTCCCCACTCTTGAGATTGAGATCTAGGTGGCTTTTTGGGGGGAGGGGATGGACAGACAGACAGACAGGGTCTCATGTTGCCCAGGATAGCCTTAAACATGCTATGTAGCTCAGGATCAGCTTGCACTCCTGATCCACCTTCCTCTACCTCCCAAGTGCTTGGATTATAGCCATGCCTAACTGAGACCAGTTATAAGGCCTTATAAACCATGACCTTTTGTCA
This sequence comes from Rhizomys pruinosus, assembly GCA_009823505.1. Classification (NCBI taxonomy): domain Eukaryota; kingdom Metazoa; phylum Chordata; class Mammalia; order Rodentia; family Spalacidae; genus Rhizomys; species Rhizomys pruinosus. The sequence goes on along the minus strand of VZQC01008972.1, from coordinate 243,496 downwards.
GGCATAGTGGCACAAATCTATAATCTCAGTACTTGGGGGGCTGGGGAAGGAGGATCAAGTTTGAGACCACCTTGGGCTACATAGTCACACACAAACATACACACACACACACACACACACACACACCTTTAAAAACCCACAAAACTGGGTTTTGTGACATGTGTCTGTATTCCTAGCATTTAGGAGACAGAGTCAGGAAGATTGGGAATTCAAAGTCATCCTTAGCTACCTTTATAAGGCTCAGTGACAGTGCCTGGATGGGTGTGTGGTTGTTAGACTCTTGCCTCTGGCAGCCACACTAATTTTCTGCCATATTTAGCTTTATCTGGAGAAGCCTGTCTATGGGTGGACTTTGAGCCCTAGAGCTTAGAAGGAAGTTTGGAATTGTCCACAGCAGTGTGAGGAGTTGAATGGTGAAGTGTGCCAATTCCAGGAGAACTCCACTTCCAGGGGAATCCGAGACCCTCTTCTCACCTCCGAGGCATTGCACGACACGGGTGCACAAACCTGCATGCAGACAGTACATTCATACACATACAGAAATAAATTAAAAAAATTAAAAAAAAACAAAAATACAATAAATAAAAAAGAAATAAACAAATAAATAATTTTTTTCTAAAGTTTTCCTCAGGACCTCTGGCCTCTGTCAGGGTGCTCAGAGGTCCCATTTCCCTGGTCTGCGTGGTACACCTACATCTTGGTTCTTGGTTCTTGGTTCAGTCCTTTCCCTTGGTGTCTGGAGTAACTGTCACAAAAATTGTTTTTGCTTTTACATTTTAGACTGGTTCCTTGCCCTCAGTCTTCTTTTACCTGGACCCTCAGGAAAAGGCGCGGACCGCTCTTACAGAGGACCCGGGTTCGATCCCCAGCACCCACATGGCGGCCGAAAACCGTCTGAAGCTCCAATTCCAGGAGAACTCCAGCTCCAGGGGAATCCGATACCTCTTCTGACCTCCGCGGCGTTGCACGACACGGGTGCACAAACCTGCATGCAGACAGTACATTCATACACATACAGAAATAAAAAAGAAAAACAAAAAAAAAAGGCTTCTATATGATCTGACCCCACCCTCTCTAAGCTACTGTATGACCTGACCCCACCCTCTCTAAGCTACTGTCCCATTTTTTCCTCCCTTTTCTGCCAGATACTGTGTGCCCCCAGTCTCATGGCTGTCTATGGTCATCCATCTTCAGATCTGGAAAACTTTGTTTTTTTTCTTTTCCTTTTAGATAAGGCCTCTTGTAGCCTCTGCTGACCTCATACTCACTAATTAGCCAACAATGACCTTGAATTTCTGATCTTCCTGCTTCCACTTCTCAAAAGCAACGATTCCAGGCATGTGTCATTAGGCTGGGCTTCATACAGGCTAAGCAAGCACTCTTGAGCTACAGCCCTACACTCTCTTCTCCTCTTCTCTCTTCTTCCCACCCTGTGATCTCTGGTATATGTGAGCATTTATATGCCAGTAGAGGTGAGAGGTTGACACTGGTTATCTTTTTCTATCACCCTGGCTGGCCTGGAACTTGTTAGCTAGACTAGGCTGGCCTCAAACTCACAGAAATCCACCTGCTTCTGCCTCCCAAGTGGTAGGATTAAAGGCATGAACTACCATGCCTGATTGATTTCTGAGCTGTTTTCCTGCTTTCTATGAATACTGAGGCTCATCCTCTGCCATGAGGTCTCCTTACCTCTCCTGGCCCAGGTGCAAGTGTGGTGTATGTTGTTTTTCCGCCCTGGCAGCTTCTTTGTCTGATGCTTTCACAGACTCCATTGCTTTCTTTCCGTTCTGTGCTCTGGGCACAGAGGAAGGTTTGATGGGCAACTTTTTTTTTTTTTTGGTCTTTTTTTGAGACAAGACAAGCTGTCTTGGAACACACTCTGTAGACCACCAGGCTGGGCTTGAATGCACAAGAATCTGCCTGCCTCTACCTCCCGAGTGCTGGGATTAAAGGCATGCACTACCACACCTGGCTGATGGACAACTTTTTAAAGAAATTATTTTTATTTTCTGTATGTCAGTGTATTGCCTGCATGTAGGTAAATGCACTTGTGTTGTACAATGCCCATGGAGGTCAGAAGAGGGCACCGAATTCTCTAGAACTGGAGTTATGAACCATTGTTAGCCACCATGTGGGTGCTAGGAATTGAACCCGGGCCCTCTGCAAGAGGAGCTAGTGCTCGGTTTTTTTTTTGTTTTGTTTTTTTGTTTTTTTGTCTTTTTCAGACAGGGCTTCCCTGGAACTCACTATGTAGAGCAGGCTGGCCTTGAACTCATAGAGATCTACCTGCCTCTGCCTCCTGATTGCTGGGATTAAAGGCTTTCGCCATCACGTCCACCCCAAAGCTAGTGCTCATTAACTGCTAAACCATCTCTCCAGCCCCTGGGCACTTTTGAACTGTCTCTATACTCTCAGCCTCCCCCACCATCGTTCTGTCTCTAAGCATGCCTCCATCTTCATTTGTCACTCTCACCTCCCCTTATCATGCTTTCAATTTTATTTCTTTTCTTGGTGTTAGGGATTGAATCTAGAGCCCTTTTCATGCTAAGTATGTACTCTACTACTGCACAACATCCCTATCTCTTAAATGACTAAGACAGAATTTGTTTTTCTCCCCAGAGTAATGCTTCCTTCACACCTCACCGATTGATGATGCTTCTTCATGCTCTGGGACCCACAGCTGTAGTTTCTTTGGCGATGTCTGAATCCTTTACTGTCTCCATCCTGGATTCAAAGCTCTTCAGATTTTCAAGCCCTTCCGATTTTCTTTTTTTTTTTTTTAATTTTATTTATTTTGTATGTGTATGGATGTACTGTCTGCATGTAGGTTTGCGCACCCGTGTTGTGCAATGCCACGGAGGTCAGAAGAGGGCTACAGATTCCCCTGGAACTGGAGTTACAGACAGTTCTCAGCCACCATGTGGGTGCTGGGGATCGAACCCGGGTCCTCTGCAAGAGCAGTCGGTGCTCTTAACCGCTAGGCCATCTCTCCAGTCCCCCTTCTGATTTTCAGAATCAGACTTTAGTACGATGCCTTAAATACTTGATAAACAATTACTGATATTGTAGGACATTTTTGTGGAGAAGGGCAGTGTGAAGATGGGACCCAGGGCTTGAGTATGCTAGGCAAGCACTACTGAAATATGACCTCAGGGCCACTTTAAAAAACAGTTTATGCCGGGTGTGGTAACTCACACCTTTTGTTCCAGCACTCTGGAGGCAGAGGCAGGTGGATCTCTTTGAGTTCAAGGTCAGCCTGGTCTACAGAGTGATCTCCAGGCCAGCTGGGACTAAAGGGAGAGAGACTCTGTCTCGAAAAGACAAAAAAAACAAAAAAACAGAAAAAAACCCAAAACAGTTTATAGCTGGGCGTGGTGGCGCACACCTTTAATCCAGGCACTTGGGAGGCAGAGGTGGGCAGATTTCTGTGAGTTCAGGCCAGCCTGGTCTACCTAGCAAGCTCTAGGTCAGTTGGGACTAAAGGGAGACCAAAAAAATTTTTATTCATTATTTATTTTATTTTTGTGTATGAGTGTATTGCCTGTATGTGTGTAAGTGCACCAATGTTGTGTAATGCCAGCAGAGGTCAGAAGAAGGCATCACATTCCCCTGGAACTGGAGTTACAGATGGTTGTTAGCCACCATGTGTGTTGGGAATCAAACCTCAGTCCTCCACAAGAGCAGCCAGTGCTCTTAATCTCTGAGCCATCTCTCCAGCCCTGGCTCCTTTTTTTTTTTTTTTTTAATGATGTATAACTTTTGCAGATATGTGCAGAGAGGGAAATAGTTGCATACCTTCAATAGTATCAAGAGAATGGAAAAGAGAGAATATGAGACAGGGACAGCAGTGGAAGCAGATCCAAGAGACATGGTGCTCTGGATGACAAGAACACTTCCCAGCAAAGCAGCGGGAAAAGCGAATGAGGGCCTGACTAATGTGTTGTAATCCAGTCTCCATTTACTGAGAACCCACCTACCACCTTCCCAGTGCCTAGATTATAGTGATAGGAAGATGAATCAGCAGTTGTTTCTTTCCTGAAGGAAGTCAGTGAAAAAGAGAAACACATAAACAAAAACTTACAACACAATGTGTGATAAGTATTATAATAAAAGTATTCACAAAGTGTTCTGTGAGCCAGAGGAGGTGGATGGTGACTAAGACACACAGCACAGGGGTGGGTAAAAGGTGGGCGTCTCGATGACTGGGACTTCAGAAGTGTGAGATGGAAGGTGGTCACATTCCAGGAAGACGGAATAGTCTCCTGGAGCCTGGCCCTTGTGAAACAGGAAGTCATTTTGCTTAGTTTTAATGTAAAGCAGGAATGAACTTGGGAATTCTGGCTAACAATATTTTGTGATGTGTTTTCCACCTATAGACCACCGTGTCCTTGATGCCTGAGTCAGTCCAGGCATGTCCTCAGTGGTGAAGAGCATGGTTGCTCTGCGGAGAGCACAGATGAGTCCAAACATGACCCCAGTTCAAACCCATTGTATCTCTTCCCAAGCAAGACATTAAAACACCGGAGGAAGATGAAGAAAAACTTTTGTAAATTAGGGGAAGGCAATTTCAGTTTGCTTCCAAGAAGAATGTCCTAGCACCTAAGGAGGGAGGCTCAGCATAAGAAGAAAGCGACCATCTCCCTCCTCAGGAGGAGGGACAAGACCTCGAGGCCGTGTGCCAGGCACACTCTTACACCTATGACAGGGATGAAGCAGAAAGCAGCCATGGTGCTTGGGTCTGGATACCCACCCCATTTTGCCCAGGAGTACCCCAAGGCTGAGCTGTGTGCCAGCCACTTCCTAAATATCCAGAGTGTGCAAAAGTCCAAAACAAGTGCTAGATTCGGCAGCACATATACTAAAATTGGAACGATACAGAGAAGATTAGCATGGCCCCTGCGCAAGGATGACATGCAAATTCGTGAAGCGTTAAAAAAAAAAAAAGTCCAAAACAAAATTTAAAAAATTAACTTAAATAAGGCATAACTTAAATGCATTACAATATATCCATATTAAGTTTACAGATCAGGTTTTGAGACTGGAGTCTCCCTTTAACCCTGCTGGCCTGGAACTGGCTATGAAGACCAGGCTGGGCTCCTATCTTACAGAGATCTTCCTCCCTCTGCCTCCTCAGCACTGAGATTAAAGGCATTTACCAATACACGGGCATATAGTTTAGTTGTTTTTCTTTTTTTTTTTTTCCATGTGCGTCTCCTGTGGCTCCAGGCTGGGCACAGCCGCCTGCCCCCTGGGCCGCCCAGGGTTGCTCTACCTCTCAGTTCTGGCCACCAGGAGCAGCAGAGCTCCGAGCAACAGAGCTCTAAGGGGCCAAAGCTCGAGGGGACTATAGTTTACTTTTGATATGTCAAACATTCTTATAACTGCTACCTTAATCAAAATCTAGAACATTCCATCACCTCTCAGAGTCCTCTCTTGCCTTTCTAGGATTGACCTGGCCTCTCTCCCAAGGAAAATACTGCTTTCTATTACCATATGTTTTGGTAATCTATTGAAATATAAAATCATGCCAGGCTGGGGATGTGGCAGTTGGTAGAATGCTTGCTTATCATGCATGAAGCCCTAGTTGGATCCCTAGCATCAAATAAACCTGACATAGTGGCTAATTTACAACAGTAATCTCAGCACTTAGGAGGTAGAAGCAGGAGAATCAGAAGTTTAAGCTCAGCATCCTCTCTGTATATATAAGTTTGAGGTCAGCCTGGGCTTCATGAGACCCTATAGCAAATGTGCGTGGGCACGCACACCCACCCACCCACACACACACACACACACACACACAAGACCTAAAATTGATATAGCATCATTTATTTATTTATTTATTTATTTTGAGACAGGGTCTTCCTCTTTAGTTCTAGCTGGCCTGAACCTCACTCTGTAGACCAGGCTGGCCTTGAACTCACAGAGTTCAGCCTGCTTTTGCCTCCCGAGTGCTAGGTGTTTTTTTCTTGTTTTGTTTTGTATTGCTGTGTAGCCCAGGCTGGCCTCCAACTTCTGATCCTTCTGCCTCAGCTTTTCAAGTGCTCTGATCACAGGTTCGCATCACCATGCCCAGGTACTTCTAGTGTATTCTTTTGGTCAAAGCAATCATAAGCTTAAAAAAAAAAATTCAAGGCGGGGCTAGAGATGGCCTAGCGGTTAAGAGCGCCGACTGCTCTTACAGAGGACCTGGGTTTGATCCCCAGCACCCACATGGCGGCCGAGAACCATCTGAAACTCCAATTCCAGGAGAACTCCAGTTCCAGGGGAATCTGACACCCTCTTCTGACCTCCGCGGCATTGCACGACACGGGTGCACAGACATGCATGCAGACAGTACATAAAAAAAAAAAGCTGGGTGTGGTGGCTCACGCCTTTAATCCTAGCACTTGGGAGACAGAGGCAGGCGGATCTTTGTGAGTTCAAGGCCAGCCTGGTCTACAGAGTGAATTCCAGGACAGCTGGGGCTACAGGGAGACCCTGTCTCGAAAAGACCAAAAAAAAAAAAAAAAAAAAAAATTCATGGGAGTGAGGGAGCCAAATCTATAGCAAATGAGTTATAGGTGTGTGTGTGGGTGTGTGTGTGTGAGAGAGAGAGAAGAGAGAGAGACGAGAGACGAGACGATGAGAGAGAGATACGAGCACCCGCCCCCCAGATATGATTATCTAGGGATATGGGGGGTGTTTTCCATCCACTCTCCATCTTTTTTTTATTTTTTTTTTTTTTGGTCTTTTTGAGTCAGGTTCCCCTTTTAGTTCCTCCCACCTTGCCCTAGAGCCTGCAATGTCAGACCGGGTGGCCCTTGGACGTCACAGAGATCCGCCGAACTCTCTGCCTCCCCGACGTGGCTGGGGATTAAAGATTTTGTGCCACCCATTGTTTCTCCTCTCCCTTTTAAAAGATTTTTTATTTTAATATAAGTGTGTTTCATTAATTCATGATGTTCTGTGAATTAATGTAATGTGTATGTGGTGTATAGTGGCCAACGTGTGTGTGTGGTGTGTGTGGGGGTGTGTGTGTGTGTGTGGGTATCTGACTAAGTGAACTGCCCTGGTGTCCAGAGGCATTGGATCCCTATTAAGGTTAGTTGCTCTAGCGATGGGTATTTGGGAATCCAAACTTTAGGTCTTCGCAAAAGAAGGAACTGAGCTCTTTCTTGTTTTTTAACATTTTTTTGTTTAATTTCTGTAACGGGTATGAAATGTACTGTCCGGCATGTTAGGTTTTTGGTGCGCCCCCCGTTGTAGTGCAATGCTGTGGGAGGTCAGAAGGAGGGGTCAGACTTACCCTGAACTGGAGTTCTCAGGAAATTGGAGTTTTAAGATGGTTTCTTCAGCTGCCATGTGGGTGCAGGGGAATCAAACCTGGGTCCTCCTGTAGGTGCCCATTTGGACTACGGCTATTAACGGGCTAAGGACTCCATCTCCTAGCCAGAAGTGCCTCTTAACAAACAAAAACTGTAACCACCTCTCCAGTTCCCACTCCCTCCTCGTCTCTTGCTTTATCCCCATAGAAGGAAGTCCCTAAGCAGTAATCACACCTCCTGCGTATTCTCCCTCATGTGACTGTCCATCTAAACAGTGTATCTCTCTATAATCTGTATTATTGATTCCCTCTGAAAAAAGTTATATTGCTTGCCNATACGTTGCTGTGTTTGAATGCACATGATTAGTTACTCTGATGGAAATCGACAGGTATTCGATACATCTCAGGGAATGAAAAACAGTTGAGATACGGAGATGCATCCAATCATTTTGAAGGGAAATGCAAACACCTTTGGTATTACAGACGCGATTTACAGCTATCTGCTTTCCTGTACAAAGGATGTTTTCTGAGTTTGAACGACAGGCATAGTTAACTGAGGAAATGAAAGCATATTGTGAACAACTCAGGGAATGAAAACGTTGAGAATACGGAGATGCATCCAGTCAGTTTGAAGGAACGCAAAACACTTGTATTCAGACGCGATTTACAGCTAATCTGCTTTACCTGTAAAAAGGATGTTTCTGAGTTTGAACGCACAGCATTAATAAACTGATGGAAATGAAAGCATAGGTGATACAACTCAGGGAATGAAAAAACGTTGAGAAATCGGGTTTCTATCCAGTCAGTTTTGAAGGAACTGGAAAACCCAGTATTACAGACGCGATTGTGCTATTCTGCTTACTTTAACAAAGACGTTCGTTTTGAAGCACAGCATAGTGATGACTGATGGAAATGAAGATATTGATGAACTCAGGAATGAAAAACGTTGAGAAAATACGGAGATGCATCCAAGTCAGTTGAAGGAACTGCAAACACCTGTATTACAGCGGATTTACAGCTATCTGCTTTACCTGTAACAAAAGGATGCTTCTAGTTTGAAAGACAGCATTAGTTAACTGATGGAGGAATTGAAAGCATATGTGATACAACATCAGGGAATGAAAAACTTGTGAGGAATACGGAGATTCGTACACTCAGTTTGAAGGAACTGCCAACACCTTGTATTACAGACGCATTTACAGCTAATCTGCTTACCTGTAAAAGTGTTTCTGAGTTTGAACGCACAGCTTTAATAAACTGATGGAAATGAAAGCATATGTGATACACTCAGGGAATGAAAAACGTTGAGATAGAGAGTGCCTCCAGTCAGTTTGAAGGAACTGCAACACACTTGTATTACCGACGCGATTTACAGCTAATCTGCTTTCCTGTAAAAGGATGTTCTGAGTTTGAAACGCACAGCATAATAAACTGATGGAAATGAAAGCATATGTGATAAAACTCAGGGAATGAAAAACGTTGAGAATACGGAGATTCGTCCAGTCAGTTTGAAGGAACTGGAAAAGCCCATGCATTACAGACGCGATGTGGCTATTCTGCTTTACCTTTAACAAAGACGTTGCTGTGTTTGAATGCACAGCATTAGTTATCTGATGAAAATGAAAGCGTATGTGATACATCTCAAGGAATGAAAAACGTTGAGAATACGGAGATGCATCCAGTCAGATTGAAGGAACTGCAAAACACCTTGTATTACAGACGCGATTTACAGCTAATCTGCTTTCCCTGTAAATAAGGTTTTTCTGAGTTTGAACGCACAGCATTAATAAACTGATGGAAATGAAAGCATATTGATACAACTCAGGAATGAAAAACGTTGAGATACGAATGCGGTCCAGTCAGTTGAAGGAACTGAAAACCCTGTATTACAGACGCGATGTACATTCTGCTTTACCTTAACAAAGAGTTTCTGAGTTTGAACTGCACACATTAGTTTAAACTGATGGAATGAAAGCTATGTGATACAATCTCAGGGAATGAAAAACTTGAGAATAGAGGAGAGCTCCAGTCAGTTTTGAAGGAACTGCAAAACACCTTGTATTACGACGCGATTTACAGCTAATCTGCTTTCCCTGTAAAAAGGTATTTTCTGAGTTGAACGCACAGCATAAAAACTGATGGAAATGAAAGCATATGTATACAACTAGGGAATGAAAACGTTGAGAATACGGAGATGCTCTCGTCAGTTTGAAGGAACTGAAAAAACCATGTATTACGACGCGATTGTAGCTAATCGCTTTACCTTCAAAAGGATGTTCTGGTTTAAACGCCACAGACATTAGTTAACTGATGGAAATGAAAGCATATGTGATACACTCAGGGATGAAACAATTGAGATAGGAGATCTCCAGTCAGTTTGAAGGGAACTGGAAAACCTGTATTACAGACGCGATTGTGCTATCTGCTTTACCTTAACAAAGGAGTTCTGAGTTTGAAGCACAGCATGTTAATCTGATGAAATGAAAGCTATGTGATACAACTCAGGGAATGAAAAACGTTGAGAAATCGGAGATGCGTCCAGTCAGTTTGAGGAACTGCAAAACACCTTGATTACAGACGCGATTTACAGCTAATCTGCTTTCCTGTAAAAAGGAGTTTCTGAGTTTGAACGCACAGCATTAAAACTGATGGAAATGAAAGCATATGTGATAATCAGGGAATGAAAAACGTTGAGAATACGGAGATGCGTCCAGTCAGTTTGAAGGACTGAAAAGCCCATGTATTACAGCCGATTTGTAGTTTCTGCTTTACCTTTAACAAAGACGTTGCGTTGTTTGAATGCACAGCATTAGTTATCTGATGGAAATGAAAGCGTATGTGATACATCTCAGGGAATGAAAAACGTTGAGAATACGGAGATGCGTCCAGTCAGTTTGAAGGAACTGCAAAACACCTTGTATTACAGACGCGATTTACAGCTAATCTGCTTTCCCTGTAAATAAGGTTTTTCTGAGTTTGAACGCACAGCATTAATAAACTGATGGAAATGAAAGCATATGTGATACAACTCAGGGAATGAAAAACGTTGAGAATACGGAGATGCATCCAGTCAGTTTGAAGGAACTGCAAAACACCTTGTATTAGACGCGATTTAGCTATTCTGCTTTACCTGTAAAAAGACTGTTGTGTGTTTGAAGCACAGCATTATATACTGATGAAAATGAAAGCTATGTGATACACTCAGGATGAAAAACGTTGGAGAATACGGAGTGCATCCAGTCAGTTTGAAGGAACTGAAAACCCTGTATTACAGACGCGATTTAAAGCTAATCTGCTTTACCTTTAACAAAGACGTTTTCTGGTTTGAAGCACAGCATTATACTGATGGAAATGAAGCATATGTGATCACATCACGGAATGAAAAACGTTGAGAATACGGAGATGCGTCCAGTCAGTTTGAAGGAACTGCAAAACACCTTGTATTACAGACGCGATTTACAGCTAATCTGCTTTACGGGTAAAAAGGATGTTTCTGAGTTTGAACGCACAGCATTAGTTAACTGATGGAAATGAAAGCATATGTGATACAACTCGGGAATGAAAAACGTTGAGAATACGGAGATGCATCCAGTCAGTTTGAAGGAACTGCAAAACACCTTGTATTACAGACGCGATTTACAGTCAATCTGCTTTACCTGTAAAAAGAGTGTTTTCTGAGTTTGAACGCACAGCATTAATAAACTGATGGAAAGGAAAGCATATGTGATACAACTCAGGGAATGAAAAACTTGAGAATACGGAGATGCTCAGTCAGTTTGAAGGAACTAAAAACACCTTGTATTACAGACGCGATTTACAGCTAATCTGCTTTCCCTGTAAAAGGATGTTTCTGAGTTTGAACGCACAGCATTAATAAACTGATGGAAATGAAAGCATATGTGATACAACTCAGGGAATGAAAAAACGTGAGAATACGGAGATGCATCCAGTCAGTTTGAAGGAACTGCAAACCATGTATTACAGACGCGTTTTAGCTAATCTGCTTTACTTTAACAAAGAGTTGCTGCTGTTTGAAGCACAGCATTATAATGATGAAATGAAAGCTATATGCTATAAACTCAAGGAATGAAAAACGTTGGAATACGGAGATCGTCCAGTCAGTTTGAAGGAACTGGCAAACAGCCCTGTATTACGAGACGCGATTTAGCTCTTCTGCGTTCCTTTAACAAAGAGTTTCTGATGTGAACGCACAGCATTAAAATGAAATGAAAGCGTATGTGATACACATCTCATGGAATGAAAAACTTGAGAGTACGGAGATGCTCCAGTCAGTTGAAGGAATGCAAAACACATTGTATTACAGACAGCGATTTACACTAATCTGCTTTCCCTGTAAAAGGATTTTCTGAGTTTGAAGCACAGCATAATAAACTGATGGAAATGAAAGCATAGTGATACAAACTCAGGGGAAAAAAACGTTTGAGAATACGGAGATGCGTCCGCTCAGTTTGAAGGAAACTGCAAAACACTTGTATAGACGCGATTGTACAGCTAATCTGCTTTCCTGTAAAAAGGATGTTCTGAGTTTGAACGCACAGACGTTAATAAACTGATGGAAATGAAAGCATATGTGATACACTCGGGGAATGAAAAACGTTGAGAATCGGAGATGCATCCAGTCAGTTTGAAGAACTGAAACACCTTGTATTACAGACGCGGATTTACAGCTAATTGCTTTACGGTAAAAAGATGTTTCTGAGTTTGAACGGCACAGCATTAGTAACTGATGGAAATGAAAGCTATATGTGATACAACTCAGGGAATGAAAACGTTGAGATACGGAGAATGCTCTCCAGTCAGTTTGAAGGAACTGCAAAACACTTGATTACAGACGCGATTTACAGCTAATCTGCTTTCCGTCAAAGGATGTTTCTGAGTTGAAACGCACAGCATTAAAAAACTGGATGGAAATGAAAGCTATGTGATACAACTCCGGGAATGAAAACGTTGAGATACGGAGTTCGAGCCAGTCAGTTGAAAGAACTGAAAGCACCATGCATTACAGACGCGATTTGTGCTATATCTGCTTTCCCTTAACAAGAGTTGCTGTTTTGAATGAACAGCATTATTACTGATGAAATGAAAGCGATATGTGATACAACTCAAGAATGAAAACGTTGAGAAAAGGAGATGCATCCAGTTCGTTTTGAAGGAACTGCAAAACACCTTGTATTACAGACGCGATTACAGCTATCTGCTTTCCTGTAAAAGGTTTTTCTGAGTTTGAACGCACGCATTAATAAACTGATGGACAATGAAACATATGTGATACCACTCAGGAATGAAAAACGTTGGAATACGGATTGTCGTCCAGTCAGTTTGAAGGAACTGCAAAACACCTTGCATTACAGAACGCGATTTACAGCTATTTTGCTTTCCCTGTAAAAGGATGTTTCTGAGTTTGAAGCCACAGCATTAGTTATCTGATGGAAATGAAAGCGTATGTGATACATCTCAGGGAATGAAAAACGTTGAGAATATGGAGATGCGTCCAGTCAGTTTGAAGGAACTGCAAAACACCTTGTATTACAGACGCGATTTACAGCTAATCTGCTTTACCTGTAAAAAGGATGTTTCTGAGTTTGAACGCACAGCATTAATAAACTGATGGAAATGAAACCATATGTGATACAACTCAGGGAATGAAAAATGTTGAGAATACGGAGATGCGTCCAGTCAGTTTGAAGGAACTAGAAAAGCCCATGTATTACAGACGTTTATAATTTGTGCTGTATTGCTATTATTAGTTGTTTCATCAAGGACTTGGTTTTTTTTAGTTGGAAGGTTTATTTTTTTTAATTTTTATTTATTCTTGTATGTGTATGAATGTACTGTCTGCATGTAGGTTTGTGCACCCAGTGTCGTGAAATGCCGCGGAGGTCAGAAGAGGGGGCGTCAGATTCCCCTGGAACTGGAGTCAAAGACGGTTCTCAGCCACCATGTGGGTGCTGGGAATTGAATCCGGGTCATCTGCAAGAGCAGTCGGCGCCCTTAACTGCTAGGCCATCTCTCCAGCCCCTATTATTATTATTTTTTAATGTGTATGAGTGTACTTTCCGCATGCAGGTTAGTGCACCCGTGTCGTGCAATGCCGCAGAGGTCAGAAGAGGGCATCGGATTCCCCTGGAGCTGGAGTTAAAGACGGTTCTCAGCCGCCATGTGGGTGCTGGGAATCGAACCAGGGTCCTCTGCAAGAGCAGTTGGCGCTCTTAACCGCTGAGCCATGTCTCCAGCCCCATCATCTGTACAACTTTTTTTTTCCCCCCCTTAGGTTGGGTTGGGAAGTACAACTTTTTAGTTTACCCTTTTTTTTTTTGTATTTTTGATACAGGGTCTCCCTTTTAGTACCAGGTGTCCCGGAGTTCGCTCTGTAGACCAGGCTGACCTTGAACCCACAGAGATCCACCTACCTGTGCTGGGACTAAATGCGTGTGCCACCACGCCCAGCGGGAAGTACAACTTTTTAAAGAAATGTCAGTTCACATCTTCTACCTATGTAACAAATATTAGGGCTGGGGATATTGCTCATTATGCTAGCCTAGCACATACAAAGTCTGGGTTGGATCTCTGGTACCCTGTAAAACGGAAGTGGTTGCATAATCCCGGCCCTCAGAAGATGGAAGCAGCGGGACAAGTTCAAGTTCATCCTTAGTTCACATTGAAGTTCAGGCTAGCCTAGACTACATGAGGTTTTATCACCCCCTCAAAAAAACTGGGCTGGGCTGGGCATGGTTGCACACTTTCTTTTTTTTTTATTTTTTATTTTTTATTTATTTCTGTATGTGTATCAATGTACTGTCTGCATGCAGGTCTGTGCACCCGTGTCGTGCAATGCCGCGGAGGTCAGAAGAGGGTCTTGGATTCCCCTGGAGCTGGAGTTCTCCTGGAATTGGAGTTTCAGACGGCTCTCGGCTGCCATGTGTGTGCTGGGGATCGAACCTGAGTCCTCTGTAAGAGCGGTCGGCGCTCTTAACCGCTAGGCCATCTCTCCAGCCCCTGTTGCACACTTTCTTAATCTTAGTACTTGGGAAGCAGAGGCAGGTGGATCTCTATGAGTTTGAGGCCGGCCTGGTCTATATAGGTAGTTCTAGGTTAGACAGAGTTAAGTAGTGAGACCCTGTCTCAAAAAAAAAGTTTGAGTTGTTATTATTCACACATAGGGGTTCTTCATATATTTTGTATTTTGTCCTTTGATAGATATATGTGAATACATGTTAATGGACCAGAAGATTCATTGGTTTATTTATATCATATATTTCTATTTTATGAGATAATGTCTTACATTATTATAGGGTAGACTAGACACACTTTGTAGTTCAGACTGGCCTCAAACTTACAGCCATCCTGCTTACCTTAGCCTCCACAAATGCTGGGAGTACAGACATGCAACATCTTCATTTCAATTTCATTATTGAAATATTGATTCATAATTTGATCTATAAATTTGCTGCAATTCTAATAATCCTAGGAGTTTTTCATAAAAGTTGACAAGCCAGTTCTACAGTTTAAATGAAAATACAAGCTAGGGGCTAAAGAGATGGCTCAGGGCTGGAGAGATGGCCTAGCGGTTTGCAGAGGACCCAGGTTCGATCCCCAGCACCCACATGGCAGCCGAGAACCATCTGAAACTCCAATTCCAGGAGAACTCCAGTTCCAGGGGAGTCCGATACCCTCTTCTGACCTCCGCGGCATCGCAAGACACGGGTGCACAGACTTGCATGCAGACAGTACATTCATACACATACAGAAATAAATAAAATTAATAAAAAAAAATTTAAAAGAGATGGCTCAGTGGTTAAGAGCACCAACTGCTCTTGCAGAGGACCAGGGTTCCATTCCCAGCACCCACATGGCAGCTACGAACTGTCTTAGGTCAGGTGTGGTGGTGCATGCCTTTAATCCCAGCACTCGGGAGGGAGAGGCAGGCAGATCTCTGTGAGTTCAAGGCCAGCCTGGTCTACATAGCGAGGTCCAGGCCAGCTGGGACTAAAGGGAGACCCTGTCTCAAAAAAGCAGAAAACAAAAACAAAAACAAAAAAACCCACCAAAAACAAAAACAAAAAACAAAACAAAACAAAAAAAACAGAGGAAAAAAGAAAATACAAGCCAAGCTGGGCATGTTGGTGGATGCCTGTAAGTCCTAGTTGGGGAGGTGAAGGGAGGAGGATGGGGGAGTGTAAGACTAGCCTGGGCTACATGGCAAGTTTGAAGCCAGTCTGGGATAAATGGACCCCTTGTTTAAAAAAATAGAAAGGGGACTGGAGAGGTGGCTCAGCGATTAAGAGCACTGGCTGCTGTTGCAGAGGACCTAGGTGGGTTCCCAGCACCCACATGGGAGCTAACAATGTTCTATAATTTCAGTTCCTGGGGACATGACACCCCGTTTTGATGTCCATGAGTGCTGCACATGACATGAGTGCACTACATACATGCAGGCAATACAGTCATACATACAAAATAAAAATAATAAAATATTTTAAAAATTAAATAAGAAAGAAGTTTCCCAAGTTGGACTTAATTTTTTAAATATATTTTATTTAATGTGTATGAGTGTATTGCCTGCATATATGTAAGTGCATCATGCAATGCCCAGTGAGGTCTGAAAAGGGTTTTGGATCCTCTGGATCTGGAGTTATGGACAGTTGTCAGCTGCCATGTTGGTGCTAGGATTTGAACCTGGGTCTTCTGCAAGAGCAGTCAGTGCTCTTGACTGCTGAGCCATCTCTCCAGCCCCGTGGACTTTATTTAAAAAATATTTTGTTTATTTATTTTATGTGTATGAATGTATTGTTTGCTTGTGGGTAAGTGCACCTGTGCTGTGCAATGCCCTCTGAGTCAGAAAAGGGCATTGGATTCCCCTAGAACTGGATGACTGTTAGCTGCCATATGGTTGCTGGGGGTTGAACCCGGGACCTCTGCAAGAGCAGACAGTTTCTTAATTGCTGAGCCATCTCTCTAGCCCCTGCACTTAATATTTTCTTTTTCTTTTCTTTTTTTTTTTTTTCTTTTTGGTCTTTTTGAGACAGGGTCTCCCTGTAGCCCCAGCTGTCCTGGAACTCACTCTGTAGACCAGGCTGGCCTTGAACTCACAAAGATCCACCTGCCTCTGCCTCCTGAGTGCTAGGATTAAAGGCGTGCGCCACCATGCCCGGTTTGCACTTAATATTTTAAAAACAACCCCTACAATAGATCTGTTTAGTTTTGTTTGTTATATAGTCCTAGCTGGCCTGGAATGGGTGGTGATTCTTGTTCCTCTGCCCCTGAATGTTGGGATTATAGATGCATGCTAGTTTATAGAAACACTAAAAAATAATAGTTATTAATTGTACCTGTGTTTATGCATGTGTGCCACAGTGAGCTTGTGGAGGTCAGAAGACAGGCAGGAGTCAGTTCTCCTTCCACTTTGGGTTTTGTAGATCGAACTCAGGTTATAAGGCTTTCACAGCAAGTGCTTTTACATAACTGAACCACCTTGCCAGCCCTAGGTCAATTTTTTTAAAAAAGAATTTTGAATTTACAGAAAAATTGAAAAAAAAAAAGTACAAAACTTTCCATACTACTCTCCTTCCTTCCTGTAGTTTCTCCTATTGATGATGATGGTGATGATGATTTAGCTTGGCCTGGAATTTGCTTTGTAGATCTGGCTGCCTCTGCATCTCAAATGCTGGCATTAAAGGCTTGTGCCATTATGCTTGGCAGTTTCCGCATCATTAGCATGTTGTACTAATCTTGTAACTTGGTGGTAGAAAGATTTCCTAAAATGCACTAGGCCCTAGGTTTGATTCCAGAACTGGAAAAACCAAACCAAATACCACCACCCTCCAAACAAAACAAAACTAAAATCAAAAGGAAACAAAAACTCAAAAGAGGGCTGGAGAGATGGTTCAGCATTAAGAGCATTGACTGCTCTTTCAAAGGACCCAGGGAAGATTCCCAGCATGTACCTGGTGGTCTAACGACCATCTGTAACTCCAGTTCCAGGGGGTCTGAGGCCTTCTGGGTTCCCTCCACAGGCATTGCACACATGGTGCACTTACTTACCTACAAATCAAAACAAAAAAACCCCAACATCTTTCATGTGTGTGGTACATTGACTACAACTAATGAATCAGTATTGATACACTTATTAACTAGAAACCACTGTTTAACCTTTGCTGCTTTGTGGGGTGGGGAAATGGTTCAACCATTAAGAGCACTGGCTGCTTGCTGGCTTGGTGGTGGATGCCTTTAATTTTAGCACCCATGAGGCAGAGGCAGGCGGATCTCTGTGAGATCTAGCCCAGCCTAGTCTGAGTAGCCAGTTCCAGGCCAGCTAAGGCTACAATGAGACTTTCTCTCTCTCTCTCTCTCTCTCTCTCTCTCTCTCTCTCTCTCTCTCTCTCCTCTCTCTCTCTCTCAAATAAACAAGCAAACAAGTAACTAATAAACAAACAAACAACACTGGCTGCTCTTGCAAAGGACCCAGTTTCAGTTCTAAATATCCATATGACACCTAACAACTGTCTTTAATTCCAGGACTAGGGGATACGACACCTTCTTTTGGCTTCTGCAGGCATTGCATGCACATGGTGAACTTACATACATGCAGGCAAAACATTCGTACACATAAAATAAAATATAACATAATAAAAAATTGTTGCTGGGAGTGGTGGTGCATACCTGTAATCCTAGCACTTGGGAAGGCAGAGGCAGGCAGATCTCTGTGAGTTCAAGGCAACCTGGTCTGCTACATAGTGAGTTCCAGGACAGCTTGGAGCTACAGGGAGACCCTGTCTCAAAAAGAGCCCCCGCCAAAATTGTTAAAGTTCACTCCATTGTCTACACAGTTCTCAGTTTTGCCCAATATTGTCTCATATATAGTAGTTTGACCACCTAAGAACACTTTGTTTCATCTATTTATCCTTTTGACTAGTCACTGATCTTTTCACTGTCTCAGTAGTTTTGCTTTTTTTTTTTTGAGACAGGGTCTCCCTTTAGCCCCAGCTGGTCTGGAACTCACTCTGTAGACCAGGCTGGCCTTGAACTCACGAAGATTCACCTGCCTCTGCTTCCCAAGTGCTAGGATTAAAGGCATGGGTCAACATGCCCAGCGTTTTTTGTCTTTTTGAGACAGGGTCTCCCTGTAGCCCCATGCTGTCCTTCCTGGAACCCACTCTGTAGACTGGGGTGGCCTTGAACTCACAGAGATCTACCTACCTCTGCCTCCAGAGTACTGGGATCAAAGTGCATATGCAAAGACTTCTGGATTATTTATTTATTTATTTTTGGTATTTTTGAGACAGGATCTCCCTTTAGTCCCATCTGGCCTGGAGCTTGCTCTGTAGACCAGGCTGGCCTTGGACTCACAGAGATCCACTTGCCTCTACCTCCCAAGTGCTAGTTTTAAAGGCGTGGGCCACCACGCCCAGCTATGTTCACTATCTAAAAGATAATTTAGGTGGTGGTGCACACCTTTAATCCCAGCACTCAGGAGGCAGAGGCAGGCAGATTTCTATGAGTTCAAGGCCAGCCTTGTCTACAGAGCAAGCTCCAGGTCAGATGGGACTAAAGGGAGACCCTGTCTCAAAAATACCCAATAAATAAGCTGGATGCACACCTTTAATTCCAGTACTTGGGAGGCAGAGATAGGTGAATCTCTGTGAGTTCAAGACCAAGCTGGTCTACAAAGTGAATTCCAGGCCAGCTGGGGCTACAGGGAGACCATGTCTCAAAAATAGACACACACAAACACACACACACACACACACATACACACACACACACACAAGATAAATAAAAAATCCATTCAGAATGTGCAATGATAATCATGATCCTACTCCAGAATTCTTGAAAAAAAAAAGATTTATTTTATTATCTGTGTGTGCCCAAGGCTAAAAACATATATATTTATTTAGTTTTGTGTATGTGTGCATGAATGATGTGTGTTGTGTGTACTTGTGTTGAGTATGCCTTACAGTGTGCATCTGGAGATCAAAGGACAAACTTGGGTGTTGGTCTTTGCTTTTTACTTTTTTTTGAGACAGGGTCTCCTTGTAGTTCCAGCTATCCTAGAACTCACTATGACGACCAGGTTGGCCTTGAACTCACAAAGATCTACCTACCTCTGCCTCCTGAGTGAAGGCCTACATAACCACACCTGGCTCCATCTTATTTTTGAGGCATGATCTCTTTTGTTTTCCTCTGAGCTTTGCATTCCAGCCTTAGAGCCCTGGAGCTTCCTGCAAATTCTCTTGTCTCTGTCTCTCATTTTGTCTTAAGAGTGCTGGGATTCTTGGGAGGCAGAGGCAGGTGGATCTCTGTGAGTTCAAGGCCTGCCTGGTCTACAAAGCGAGCTCCAGGCCAGCTGGGGCTAAAAGGGAGACCCTGTCTCAAAAAGACAGAAAAAAAGGCTTTTCTCTAGGTGGGGTACATTGTGTCTGGGGTTTGTTAGTGCATCTCCTAGATTTCCAAGAACTGCCAGTTTTGCCATGACTCAGATATTTTTTTCATTTCATTTATTTATTTTTATTCTTTATTATATTTTAAGGGATTCACAATATAGAGCACAGTTGTTTTCAGATCACATTGACATTGCTCAGTTTGCCATACAATTAGGTAATTGGCACTAGCATCCACAGATGAGGGATACCATTCATCTTTTGTTTTTCTGGGACTGTGTTACTTCACTCAGCATGATATCTTCTAGCTCCAGCCATTTACCTGCAAAGTTCATGATGTCATCTTTCTTTACCACTGCATAGAACTCCATTGTGTAGGTGTACCACTTTTTCTCTATCCACTTGTCAGTTGAGGGGCACTTGGGTTGGTTCCAGCTCTTTGCTATTGTGAAGAGAGCTGCATTAAACATGGCTGTGCATGTATCTCTGTAGTAAGATGAGTCTTGTGGGTCTATACCCAGGAGTGGTATGACTGGGTCAGGTGGTAAGCTCGTTTTGAGTCTTCCAAGTGTTCTCCACACTGCTTTCCATAGTGGCTGTACAAGTTTACATTCCCACCAGCAGTGAATGAGTGTTCCTCCTTCCCCACAACCTCTCCAGCACTTGGTATCATTTGTTTTCTTGTCCTAACCAGCCTTATGGAAGTGAGATGATATCTTAAAGTGGTTTTAATTTGCATTTCCTTAATTATTAGCCACATTGAACATTTTTTAAGATGTTTCTCAGCCATCTCTAATTCCTCACTTGTGAAGTCTCTGTTCAGCAATTTGCTCATCTATTGAGTGGGTCATTTGTTTTCTTTCTTCTTTTTTTTTTG
>VZQC01008972.1:174910-219662 GCA_009823505.1 Rhizomys pruinosus | reverse complement strand
AAAAAAAAAAAAAAAGATTTATCTTTATTTTTAATTATATATATTTCTTTTTTTTTAAATTTATTCTTGTATGTGTATGAATGTACTGTCTGCATGTAGGTTTGTGCACCCGTGTCCTGCAATGCCGCGGAGGTCAGAAGAAGGTCTTGGATTCCCCTGGAACTGGAGTTAAAGATGGTTTTCAGCCGCCATGTGGGTGCTGGGGATCGAACCCAGGTCCTCTGTAAGAGCAGTCGGTGCTCTTAACCACAAGGCCATCTCTCCAGCCCCAATTATGTATATTTCTGTGTATGTGCATGCAAGTTCACTTGCCCACAGAGCCCATAAGAGGGTATCAGATACCCTGAAGCTGTAGTTATGGGCAATTGTGAGCTGTCTGACATGGGTACTGGGAACTAAACTCTGGTTTTCTAGAAGAGCAGTATATGCTTTTAGCTGCCAATATGTCTCTGTATTTATTTATTTTAGAGTGGTCTCTTATTGAGTTATATACCAGCTCCAACCTTAAATTGTTATTATTATTTTTTTTAATTTTATTTATTTCTGTATGTGTATGAATGTACTGTCTGAATGCAAGTCTGTGAACCCGTGTCGTGCAATGCCACGGAGGTCAGAAGAGGGTGTGGGGATTCCCCTGGAGCTGGAGTTCTCCTGGAATTGGAGTTTCAGACGGTTCTTGGCCACCATGTGGGTGCTGGGGATCGAACCCGGGTCCTCTGTAAGAGCGGTCGGCGCTCTTAACCGCTAGGCCATCTCTCCAGCCCTAAATTGTTATTTTTTAGATAGGCTCTTACTCTGGAACTATTTCAGTATAAAACCCAGGCAGACCTCATACTTGTGACCATCCTCACAAGCCTCCTGAGTACAGGTGGGATTACAGATGTGAACTACCAGAAAGGGTTCCACGTGCCTCCCACATAGTGGTGTTATAGGCCTGAGCCATAATGGCCAACATCTTTTTTTTTTTTTTTTGAGACAGGGTCTCAATATGTAGCCTTGGAACTAGCTAGGTAAACTGACAGCCTGCCTCTGCCTCCCAAGTGCTGGCACTAACTGTGTGTACCACCATGCCTGGTTAGGCTGCAGAGATGGTTCAGCAATGAAGGGCAATTGCTATTTTTCCAGAGGTTTGATTCCCACTATGGCTAACAACTGTCTTTAACTCCAGTTCCAGGGGATCTGACACACTCTTTTGGCCTCTGTGGGCATTGTACCACATGGTACACATATACAAACAGGCAAAATACTCATACCCATAAGATAAAAAAAAAAGGGGGGGGTACTGGAGAGATGGCTTAGTGGATAAGAGCACTGCCTGCTTTTGCAGAAGACCAAGGTTTTTCCAGGCACCACACAGGGCAGCTAACAAGTTGTCTGTAACTCCAGTTCCAGGAGAATCTTCCGACCTCAGTGGGCACTATATGACATGGGCACATTTACACACATGTAGGCAATACACTCATGCACATAAAATAGAAATAATAAATAAAACATTTTTTTTTTTTGGTCTTTTCGAGACAGGGTCTCCCTGTAGCCCCAGCTGCCCTGGAACACACTCTGTAGACCAGGCTGGCCTTGAACTCACAAAGATCCACCTGCCTCTGCCTCCCAAGTGCTAGGATTAAAGGCGTGTGCCACCACACCTGGCATAAAACATTTTTAAAAGGATAAAAACTAATAAATAAAGTATTTAAAATTTTTTTTATTTATGGGGCTGGAGAGATGGCTCAGCAGTTAAGATTGCTGACTGCTCTTGCAGAGGAGCTGGGTTTGATCCCCAGCACCCACATGGCGGCTAAGAACCATCTTTAACTCCAGTTCCAGGGGAAACCGACACCCTCTTCTGACCTCCGAAGCATTGAACAACACAGGTGCACAAATCTACATGCAGACAGTACACTCATACACATATGAAAATAAATAAAAAATATATTTAAAAATTTATTTATTATGCGTGTATTGCCTGCATGTATGCAAGTGCACCCATGTATTGCAATGCCCATGGAAATCAGAAGAGAGCATCAGATTCCCTTGGGACTGTAATTACAGACAGTTGTTAGCTGCCATGTGAGATCAAAGCCAGCCTGGTCTATCTACATAGTGAGTTCCAGGTCAGCTGGAACTATAGGGAGACCTGAAGGAAGGAAGGAAGGAAAGAAAGGAAGGAAGGGAGAGAGAGAGAAAGAAAGAGGGAGAGAAGGAGGAAAGTAGGGAGGGAGGGAGGGAAGGAGGGAAGAAGAGAGGGAAAGAGGAAAGGAAGGGAGAAAATGATTGGCAGGCTGGAGCTGCCAGAGATGTTTAGCAAAGGTTTAAGATTGAATTGCTATGAAGATCACTTATGCCAAGTAATAACATTCGGGATAGCCATTTTTTTAATTAATTAATTAATTAATTAATTAATTTTTGTATGTTTTATGAATGTACTGTCTGCATGAAGGTCTGTACACCCGTGTCGTGAAATGCTGAGGAGGTCAGAAGAGGGTCTCGGATTCCCCTAGAATTGGAGTTCTTCTGGAATTGGAGTTACAGACGGTTCTCAGCCACCATCTGGGTGCTGGGGATCGAACTCGGGTCCTTTAAAAGAGCAGTTGGTGCTCTTAACCGCTAAGCCATCTCTCCAGCCCCTGTACAATAAACTTTTATTCATATTCTATAAGAATGAAAGAAAATAAAACAAGGTCATAATGTGGAAATGACTGGCTGGGTATAGTGGCACAATTCTAGCACTTGGGAGATAGAGGTGGGAGGACTACTGGCTGGAGGCTGACCTGGCTACACAGTGAGACCCTATTTTAGCAAACAAAACAGAACAGACAGGGCCAGTGAGATGGCTCACGTCTTCTCTCTTCTTTTCTCTTCTTTTCCTTTCTTTCTTCCTTTCTTTCTCTTGTGTATCGGGGAGCAAGGCCTCACACATGCCACTTAAGCATGCTACAGATGAACTATGTCCCTGGCTCTTGGCTCCTTCTTTGGAATGCTAAACCCAGGCTTAAGGCATGCTAGGTAAATGCTCTTCAACTGAGCTATATGCCCATTTTGCTAAGTAGTCCAGATTTTTTTTTTTTTAAGACAGGGTCTCCCTGTAGCCCCAGCTGGCCTGGAACTTGACCAGGTTGGCTTCAATCTCACAGAGATCCTGCCTCTGCCTCCTGAGTGCTGGGATTAAAGGCTTGCTCCACCACTCTTAGTTCTCTGGCCTCAAATTCTTGATCCTCCTGCCTGCTTTTGAAGCTTCGTGTGTACCACAACACCAAGTCTTCCTTTTAAGTTTCTGTCATAACTTGGACTTTTTGTCACCAGAATGGATTTTTGCCAGCTCTAGCAACTTCTGTTTTTGTGTCACTGAATGTGTTCCAGATTATGTGTTGTAACAGACAACTTCAAATCTGGGGACCGTACCCCAAGTTATGTCTTGCTCACAGGTTCACTGCTGACTGGTTGGACTTCTCTGCTCTGTCATCCTCACAAGAGACCATAGGTGACAGAATAACCACCAGGTGGAGCACGGCTAATAGCTGAGGCAAAAGGAAGACAAAATGGCTGAATTACTGATAATGAAAGCTTCTTCCCAGGAGTGATATATGTAATTCCCATCCATATTTCATTAAGAAAAAGTCATATAGTCAGGCCCAACTCCAAAGGCACTAGGAAGAGCAATTATACTATATTCTTTGAAGTTGAGACAAGTAAAAATATTTGAGAATAGCATAAAAATGACTAAAATTATTTTAGCATTCAAGAGGCTGAGGCAGGATGATTGACATAAATTTGAGGTTAGCCTGGGATATAGCAAGATCCTATATTAAAAAAACACAAAACAGGACTGAAGAGATGGGTCAGCAGTTAAGAGCACTGGCTGTTCTTGCAGAGGACCTGAGTTTGAATCTCAGCACCCACATGGCAGCTAACAACTGTCTGTAACTCCAGTTCCAGGGGATCCAATGCTCTCTTCTGACCTCTGTGGGCATTGTATAACATGGGTGCACTTACACACATGCAAGCAATATATGCATACATATGAAATAAAAATGATAAATAAGGTATTTAAAAATTGTTTAAGGCAAAAAAAAACCCCAACAACTTCCAAGATCCCTACTCATATTCTTCAACATTTAACATATCTTATTTCAAAATGTTGCCGGGCATGGTGCGCATGCCTTTAATCCTTGGGAGGCAGAGGTAGTCTGATCTCTTTGAGGTCAAGGCCAGTCTGGTCTACAGAGCGAGTTCCAGACCAGCTGGGGCTACAGGGAGACCCTGCCTCAAAAAGACCAAAAAAAAAAGTTATTATATTTATTTATGTTTATGTGTGGGGAGCACTCATAGTGCAGCACATACGCAAAAGTCAGAGGACAACATGGAAGACTTGTTTCTCTTTCCACCTTGTGGTCCTGGGTATCAAACTCAACTAGTCAGGTGTGGAGGCTAGTGCCAGTGCCTCCAGCTGCTGAGCCATCCTGTCAGCCCACTTAGCATATTTTAAATGTATGTCCAAAGGGGTGGAGATATGGCTCAGCAGTTAAGAGCACTGGCTGCTCTTGTGGAGGACTGGGGTTGGATTCCCAGGACCCATATGGTGGCTAACAGCTGTCTGCAACTCTAGTTTCAGCGGATCCCTGACACCTCTTCTGACCTCCTTGGGTATTGCACAACATGGGTGCACTTACATACATGCAAGCAATACATTTATGCACATGAAATAAAAGAAATATTAAAAAATATATATCCAAAACTTCCAGACTAGGGGCTAGAAAGGATGGTTCAGGAGTTAAGAGCACCTTTTGCTTTTCCAAATTACTTGGGTTGCATTGTTAGCACCTTAGAGGTGGCTAACACCCATCCTTAACTCTGGTTCCTAGGGGCCCCAACACCTTCTTCTGGCCTCCCCAGGCACAGGCACATACATGGTTCACTTTCATACATGCAGGCAAAATACTCATGCATATTAAAATAAATAAAATCTATCTATTTATTTATTTATATGTATATGAGTGTACTGTCTGCATGTAGGTTGGCGCACCCATGTCATGCAATGCCATGGAGGTCAGAAGAGGGTGTCGGATTCCCCTGGAACTGGAGTTAAAGATGGTTCTTAGCCACCATGTGGGTGCTGGGAATCGAACCCGGGTCTTCTGCAAGAGCAGGTGGTACTCTCGACCGCTGAGCCATCTCTCCAGCCCCTTATTATTATTATTATTATTTTTTTTTTTTGGTCTTTTCGAGGCAGGGTCTCCTTGTAGCCCCAGCTGTCCTGGAACTCAATCTGTAGACCAGGCTGGCCTTGAACTCACAAAGATCCGCCTGCCTCTGCCTCCCGAGTGCTAGGATTAAAGGCGTGCACCACCACGCCTGGCTCTTATTATTTTTTATTTGTATGAGTGTACTGTCTGCATGTAGGTTGGTGCACCCGTGTCATGCAATGCCGTGGAGGTCAGAAGAGGGCATCAGATACCCCTGGAACTGGAGTTAAAGACGGTTCTTAGCTGCCATGTGGGTGCTGGGAATCAAACCTGGGTCCTCTGCAAGAGCAGTCGGTGCTCTTAACCGCTGAGCCATATCTCTAGCCCCATAAATAAATCAAATCTTAAAACACACACACACACAGTCAGTTCTTTGAGGGAGACTTTTCTGTTGTTCTTGTGGTTATTCCTTCCAATATCCATCACTCCAAAATATGGACATATGCTGCCACATGTATCATAGGTTTTGGCATCTTCAGCTTATGTTTTTTTTTAATTTTATTTATTTTTGTATGTGTATGAATGTACTGTCTGCATGTAGGTTTGTGCACCTGTGTCGTGCAATGCCATGGAGGTCAGAAGAAGGTGTCGGATTTCCCTGAAATTGGAATTACAGATGGTTCTCAGCTGTCATGTGGGTGCTGGGGATCGAACCTGGGTCCTCTGCAAGAGCAGTCGCCCGGTGCTCTTAACCACTAGGCTATCTCTCCAGCCCATGATTTTTTTTTAATTAGACTGAAAGATGTCATGTTTGAAGGCTCCCCTTGGCAAGCCCAAACAACATCAATCGGCTTGTGCCACAACCACTGGGGGTTTCCACTTCTTCAGAGTAGGACTGTCATTGTTGTGACTACCCAGCCTGTATCATGTGAGGCCCAGTACAGGAAGACAAAAGACAAGGACACCGTGCTTACTGGACCTCATTTGGGTGGCCATGGGAGGGAAACCCCAAGTGGAGGCACAAAGCAGATTGAATGGTGGTTAGCTTGCCAAGGAGGAGCCTTCAAAACATGGACATCTTTCATTCTAATTAAAAAAAATCATGGGTGGAGAGATACCTAGTGGTTAAGAGCCGGCGACTGCTCTTGCAGAGGGACCCAGTTCGATACCCTGCACACCCATAATGACCACTGAGAACCATCTTTAAGTCAATTTCAGTGAAATCCGAACCTTCTCTGACCTCCATGGCATGCAAGGACACAGGTGCACAAACCTTACATTGCATACAGTAAACATGCCATACACTCCATCAAAACTAAATAAAATTAAAAAAAAAATAAGCTGAAGATGCCAAAACCTAGTGATACATGTGGCATGCATAGTCCATATTTTGGAGTGTGGATATTGGAAGGAATAAACCACAATTAACAACAGAAAAGTCCCTCAAATGAACTGACCTGTGTGTGTGTTGATTTTTAAGATTTTTGATTTATTATGGGCTAGAGAGCGATGGCTCAAGCGGTGTTTAAGAAAGCGACCGCTCTCTTGCAGTAGGACCCCAGTTTGATTCCCAGCACACCACATGTGCAGCTAAAAACCGTTCTTATAAACTCCAGTTTCCAGGGTATCTGATGCCCTCTTACCTCCACGGCATTGCATGTACCACGGGTCACCAACTCATGCAGACAGACACTCTCTGACAAATAAAAAAATCAAGCCAGCGGCGTGGTGTCACGCCTTTCCATCCTAGCACTCGGGAGGCAGAGGCAGGCGGGTCTTTTCGAGTTCCAAGGCCAGCCTGGTCTTATACAGATTGAGTTTCCAGGACAGCTGGGGCTACAAGGAGACCCTGCCTCGAAAAGACCAAAAAAAAACAAAATAATAATAATAATAATAAGGGGAGCTGGATAGGATGGACTCCGGACGTCCGAGAGTCCACTTGCTCTGCAGAACCCGGGTTCGATTCCCAGCACCCACATGGTGTGGTCTAAGTAACACATCTTTAACTCCGTTCCAGGGGAATCCGACACCCTCTTCTGATCTCCTGGCATTGCATGACATGGGTGCGCCAACCTACATGCGACAGTACACTCAGTATACAATAACTAATAATAACTAGAATAGATTTATTTATTAGTTTAATATTGCATGAGTATTTTGCCTTGATGTATGAAAGTGAACCATGTATGTGCCTGTGCCTGGGGAGGCCAGAAGAGGCTAGATGTGGGCTCCAGTGGGACAATAGTTAATGATGGGTGTTTAGCCACCTCTAAGGTGCTAACATGCAACCCAAGTATATTTGGAAAAGCAAAAGGGTGCTCTGTAGACTCCTATACACCATCCTTTCTGAGGCCCTAGTCTGGAAGTCTTTGGATATATATTTTTTTATAGTTCTTTTATTCTTGCATACAATTTTGGCTTGCATGTATGTTAAGTGCACCATATGTTGTGCACTACCAAGGAGGTCAGCAGATGGTGTCAGATCCCATGAAACTAGAGTGCAGGGACAGGCTGTTACACCATATGGGTCCCTGGGAATCCAACCCCAGTCCTCCACAAGAGCAGCCAGTGCTCTTAACTGCTGAGCTCCTATCTCACCCCTTTGGACATACATTTAAAATATGCTAAGTGGGCTGACAGGATGGCTCAGCAGATGGAGGCACTGGCACTAGCCTCCACACCTGACTAGTTGAGTTTGATACCCAGGACCACAAGGTGGAAAGAGAAAAATCAGCTCCCACAGTTGTTCTCTGACTTTTCGTTATGTGCTCTGCACTATGAGTGCGCCCCACACCTAAACATAATTAAATATTTAATAACTTTTTTTTTGGTCTTTTGAGGCAGGGTCTCCCTGTAGCCCAAGCTGGTCTGGAACTCCGCTCTGTAGACCAGATCTGGCCTTGACCTCAAAGAGATCAGACTACCTCTGCCTCCCAAGGATTAAAGGCCTGCGCACCAAGCCCGGCAACATTTTGAAATAAGATATGTTTCACAGTGAGAATAATTGAGTAGGATCTGAAGTGTTGGGGTTTTTTTTTTTTTTTTTTTATTTTTTCCTTTTATTTATCATTTTTATTTCATATGTATGCATCCTATTGCTTGCATGTGTGTAAAAGTGCACCCCTGTTATACAATGCCCACAGAGGTCAGAAGAGAGCTTGGATCCCCTGGAACTGAGTTACATACGTTGTTAGCTGCCCATGTGGTTCGCTGAGATTCAAAACTCATGTCCTCTGCCATAGTATACATGCCAGTGCTCTTAACTGCTGACCAATCTCTAATTTCCGTTTGTGTTTTTTTAATATAGGATCTTGCTATATCCCCAGGCTAACCTCAAATTTATGTCAATCATCCTGCCTCAGCCTCTGGTACTACAGAAATAATTTTAGCATTTTTATGCTATTCTCAAATATTTTTACTTGTCTCAACTTCAAAGAATATAGTATAATTGCTCTTCCTAGTGCCTTTGGAGTTGGGCCTGACTATATGACTTTTTCTTAATGAAATATGGATGGGAATTACATATATCACTCCTGGGAAGAAGCTTTCATTATCAGTAATTCAGCCATTTTGTCTTCCTTTTGCCTCAGCTATTAGCCGTGCTCCACCTGGTGGTTATTCTGTCACCTATGGTCTCTTGTGAGGATGACAGAGCAGAGAAGTCCAACCAGTCAGCAGTGAACCTGTGAGCAAGACATAACTTGGGGTACGGTCCCCAGATTTGAAGTTGTCTGTTACAACACATAATCTGGAACACATTCAGTGACACAAAAACAGAAGTTGCTAGAGCTGGCAAAAATCCATTCTGGTGACAAAAAGTCCAAGTTATGACAGAAACTTAAAAGGAAGACTTGGTGTTGTGGTACACACGAAGCTTCAAAAGCAGGCAGGGGGATCAAGAATTTGAGGCCAGAGAACTAAGAGTGGTGGTGGAGCAAGCAAGCCTTTAATCCAGCACTCAGGAGGCAGAAGGCAGGCAAATCTCTGTGAGCTTGAAGCCAGACTGGTTTCAAGTCCAGGGGACTAGCTGCGGGCTACAGGGGTGCCCTGTCTTAAAAAAAAAAAAATCTGGACTACTTAGCAAAATGGGCATATAGCTCAGTTGAAGAGCATTTACCTAGCATGCCTACGCTCTTGGTTTTAGCATTCAACGAAGGAGCCAAGAGCCAGGGACATAGTTCATCTGTAGCATGCTTAAGTGGCATGTGTGAGGCCTTGCTCCCCGATACAACACAGCGAAAGAAAGGAAAGAACAGAAAGGAAAACGAAGAGAAAGAAGAGGAGAAGACGTGAGCCATCTCACTGGCCCTGTCTGTTCTGTTTTGTTTGCTAAAATAGGGTCTCACTGTGTAAGCAGGTCAGCCTCCAGCCAGTAGTCCTCCCACCTCTATCTCTCCCAAGTGCTAGAATTGTGCCACTATACCCAGCCAGTCATTTCCACATTATGACCTTGTTTTATTTTCTTTAAATTTCTTATAGAATATGAATAAAAGTTCTCTATTTGTACAGGGGCTGGAGGGATGGCCTCGCGGTTAAGCGCACCAACTGCTCTTTTAAAGGACCCGAGTTCGATCCCCAGCCCCCAGTCAGATGGTAGCTGAGGAACCGTCTGTAACTCCATTCCAGAAGAACTCCAATTCTAGGGGAATCCGACACAATGTTATGACCAACGTCTGCACCATTCCAGACACAGGTGCACAAACCTAAAAGCAAAAAGTACATTCATAAAAATAAAAAAATTAATTAATTAATTAAGTAATTAATTTAAAAAAATGGTATCCTGACTGTTATTACTTGCGGCCATAAGTGATTCATTCATAGGATCAATCTTAAAAAATTTGATAAAAATTCTTGTGAAGATCCAGCGCTCCGGCAATAATTTTCGCCAGTCCTTTCATCTTCCTATCTTCTTCCCTCCTTCCCTACCTACCTAGCCCTACTTTCTCTCCTCTTCCCTCTTTCTTTATCTCTCTTCCCTTCTCCTTTCTTTTCCTCCTTCCTTCCTTCAGGTCTCCCTATAGTTCCAGCTGACCTGGAACTCACTATGTAGATAGGACCAGTCTGGCTTTGATCTCACTGGCAGCTAACAACTGTCTGTAATTTACAGTCCCAAGGAATCTGATGCTCCTCTTTGATTTCCATGGGATTCAATACATGGTGCACTTGCCAGAAATGCCAGGCAATAACGCATAATAAATAAATTTTTTAAATATATTTTTTATTATTTTCACATGTGATGAGTTGTACTGTCTGCATGTAGATTTGTGCACCTGTTTGTGTTCAATGCTTCGGATGTCAGAATGAGGGTGTCGGTCTTCCACCTGGAACTGGACGTTAAAGGTGGTTCTTAGCCGCCATGTGGGTGCTGGGGATCAAACCCAGCTCCTCTGCAAACACAGCCAGCAATCTTAAACTGCTGAGCCCATCTCTCCAGCCCCATAATAAAAAAAATTTAAATACTTTATTTATTAGTTTTTATCCTTTTAAAAATGTTTTCTGCCAGGTGTGGTGGCAAATCGCCTTTAATCTTAGCCCTTGGGCGGCTAGCGGCAGGCGGATTTTTGTGAAGTTCAAGGCCAGCCTGGTCTACCGAGTGTGTTCCAGGGCTAGTCTGGGGCTACAGGGAGACCCTGCTCTTCTAAAAGACCAAAAAAATAAAAAATGTTTTATTTATATAATTTATAACATTTACTTATTTATTTATATGAGTGTATTGCCTAAATGGATGTTGTTAAAATGTGCACAGTATATTGCGTGAAATGAGGTATGGAGATTATTCCTGGAATGGAGAGGGACAGGAACAAATGGAGATGCCCTGTGTGGTGCCTGAAAAAAACCTTGGTCATCTTGCAAAAGCTGCATTGCTCTTATACAATAAGCCATCTATTCAAGTACCCCACACTTGTTTTGTAATTCTTATGGGTATTCTGAGTATTTGCGGTTTGTATATGTTGTAACCATGTGGCGACAATGCCCACAGAGCCAAAAGAGTTGTGTCAGATCCCCGGACAACTTGAGGTTGGTTTTAAAGACAGTGTTAGCCATAGTTGGCAATCAAACCTCTGGAAAACATAGAAGATTGCTTTCTAACTCCCTTTTCTCTTCCTTCCTCATTCATTGCTGAACCATCTCTGCAGCCTAACCAGGCATGGTGGTACACAAAGTTTAGTGCCAGCACTGGGAGGCAGAGGCAGGCGTCAGTTACCTAGTGTCCAAGGCTACATATGAGACCCTGTCTAAAAAAAAAAAAAAAAAAAAGATGTTGTCCATAATGGGGGGCCTCAGGCCTATAACACCACTATGTGGGAGGCACGTGGAACCCTTTCTGGTCGTTCACATTCTGTAATCCCACCTGTACTCAGGAGGCTTGTGAGGATGGTCACAAGTATGAGGTCTGCCTGGGTTTTATACTGAAATAGTTCCAGAGTAAGAGCCTATCTAACAAATAAACAATTTAGGGCCTGGAGAGATAGCCTTAGCGGTTCAAGAGCGCCGACCGCTCTTCCATAGGACCCGGGTTCGACCCCAGCACCCACATGGTGGCCAAGAAACCGTCTGAACTTCCAATTCCAGGAGAGAACTCCAGCTCAGGGGGGAATCCCACACCCCTCTTCTGACCTCCGTGGCTTGCACGACACAGGTGCACAAAAAAAAAAAAAAAAAAAAAAAAAAAAAAAAAAAAAAAAAAAAAGGAAATAAATAAAATAAAAAAATAATAATAACAATTTATGGTTGGAGATGGTATAAACTCAATAAGAGTTGACCCACTCTAAAATAAAATTAAATAAGAGACAGATTGTGAAGCTAAACGCATATACTGCTCTCTAGAAACACCAGAGTTAGTTCCCAGTACCCTATGTCAGACAGCTCACAATGCCCCATTAACTACAGCTTCAGGGTATCTGATACCCTCTTATGGGCTCTGTGGGCAAGTGAACTTGCATGCACATACACACAAAAAAACCAACAAAAAAAAAAAAATTGGGGGCTGGAGCGATGGCCTTTGTGGTTAAGAGCACCGACCTGCTCTTACTAGAGGACCTTGGGTTCGATCCCCCAGACACCCCCCCCCCCCCCCCCACATGGCGCTGAAAACATCTTTAACTCCATGTCCAGGGGAATCCAAGACCTTCTTCTGACCTCCGCGGAATTGCAGGACCCGGGGCACAAAACCTTACATGCAGACAGTTACATTCATACAACATACAAAGCATAAATTTAAAAAAAAAGAATTCTATATAATTAAAACAAAGATAAATCTTTTTTTTTTTTTTTTTTTTTTTTGTCTTTTCACGACAGGGTCTCCCTGCCGCCCCCAGCGTCTGGAAATCACTTTGTGGACCAGGCTGCCTTGAACTCACAAACATCTGCCTTGCTTCTGCCTCCCAAGTGCTAGGATTAAAGGCTTAGGCCACCAAACTTGGGCTAAGATTTTTAAAAAATGTGTATGGGGCTGGAGAGATAGCCTAGCGGTTAAGAGCACCGACGCTCTTGCAGGGGACCCGGGTTCGATTCCCGCACCCACATGGCGGCTAAAGAACCGTCTTAACTCAATTCCAGGGGAGAACTCCAGTTCCCGGGGAGAATCCGAGACCCTCTTCTGACCTCCGCGGCATTGAACGACACGGGTGCACAGACCTGCATGCCGACAAACATTCATACCCATACAAAAAATAAAAATAATAAAAAAAAATTTAAAAAAAAAAATTAAAAAAAACATAAAAATACTAATAAATAAATAAATAACATACCTGGCGTTGGTGGTGTATGGCTTTAATCCTCGCACTTGGGAGGCAGAAGCAGGCGGATCTCTGTTGAGTTCAAGGCCCAGCCTGTCTTAAGAAGTGAGTTCCAGCAGGACAGCCAGAGCTACAGGGGGACACTGTCTCAAAAAAAGACAAAAATAAATAAATAAATAAATAAATAAATAACTAAATAAAATAAAAAAATAAAATAAATAAATAGCAATTGTGGTGTAGGATGTAGAGAAATTGGAACCATTATATGTGGTAAATGTCATAAGTTCCTGCACTCGTAAGTGCTAGATGTCCAAGAGGCTGTGGGCCTTCTGGAAGCCGTAAGGTTGATGACCCCACCACCAAATCCATGCCTGAGGCTGGTGGCCTCACAGCTACAAGATCGATAGTCTTGCAGCTGGCACACAACCACGAAGCTGATGGCTTCGTGGTCAAACCCAGCTGGGAAGCTGTTGGTTTCCACAGCTCCCATGCATGGACAAACCTGTGGCTAGAGGCTGTTTGCCTTCACAACCACACCATGGCTTACGAGGATTCTGTTTGCCCTCACAACCACCCACTACCAATCAGTGCGAATCGCAGCCCCATGGACCTGGCACAATGGTAAAAATATCGCGAGGTGCTTGGAGAGATGGCTTAGCGGGTTAAGAGCGCCAATGCCCTCTGGCTGAGGGACCGGGACTTCAATTCAACAGCATCCCTGTGGTGGCGGTTAACAACCGTCCTTTACTCCAGTCCAGGGAATCCGACACCTCTCTTCTGACCTACGCAGCATTGCACTACAATGGGTTGCCCAAAATACTACGAGACAGTACCACTCAAACACATAAAAAATACATAAAAATTTATAAAAGCTAGCTGAAAGCTTACTAGCCCATGCTATGATTGATCTTGCAATAATAACCCAGAGATCTCTATCAGGTAGCAAAGCTTGTAGGAATTCTCTATTCATTCAGGGAAAGCAGTTATATACGATTGGGACAGGCAACCCTCATGCGCATGAAATTACCTCCCGTAGCCAATGTCCGACCAACCCCCTACAGTCCCTCATTAATGGGTCGGACCCAGAGAAAGCACCTGCATGTGGAATGAGGTCAGCTTATGACCTCTCAGCATGCAAAGCCTGCACAGTGCAGTGTCAGCTTGATCCAGGACTGTGCTCCCCCACAGCATTGCTGGCTTGGAGGTGTTGAGTGTACTGTATAAAACGGTACGAGCTGCTACAGAAAATCGTATGGCAGGCCCTCAAAAAAGACGAAAAATAACTGCCATCTGGTCCAGCCATTCTATCCCACTTCTGACTATACATAAAAAAGAATTAAAATCAAGTTTGGGGTGTTGTTATTGTTGTTGTTGTTGAATTGAGACAGCTTCTGTAGCTAAGCTTGCCTGGCATGCTATGCTCAAAGACTAATCTAAATTCTCTTCTTTTCTGCAGATAAACGTTTCAGAGGATCATACCTTTCTTCTCATCTTTTGTTTCTGCCTCCCAAGTGCACCTCCCATGTTGAAAGCAAGGTCATCTGTATTCTTCTTTTTTTTTTTTTTTTGTCTTTTTGAGGACAGGGTTTCCATATGGCCCCAGCTGGCCTTGAACACTCACTACTGTATAGACAGGCTGGCCTTGGAACTCAAAGAGATCTGCATGGCATCTGCCTACTGAGTGCTGAGATTAAGAGGTGTGCCCCACCACATTCAGCTTAAAGACGGTTCTTTTCCTTTTTTTTTATGTGTATGAATGTTACTGTCTGCTTGTAGGTTTGTGACCCATGTTGTGCAATGCACAAAGAGGTCAGCCAGAGGGTCTCTGGATCCCTGGAGAACTGGAGGCTTCTCCTGGAATTGGATGTTACAGTACGGTTCTCACGCCATGTGGGTTGCTGGATCGAACCTGGCTCTCTGCAAGAGCATGTCGGTGCTTTAACCACTAGGCTATCTATCAAGCCCCTTTAAAGACGGGTTCTTAGCAAGCCATGTGGGCTTGGAATTGAACCCTGTCCTTATGCAAAAGAGCAGCCAGTGCTCTTAACCACTGGCCATCTTCCCAGCCCCTTATTCTTCTTTTACATAAGGTCAATCCCCAGTAGCGGGGGGGGGGGGGGGGATCCACCAAGTATCGAGTTGAGGGTGCACTGGTAATACTTTACAGCCCAGCAAGATGGCTCAGTGGAGAAAAGCGCATCTTCCCAAACCTGATGATCTGAGCTCAGTCCCCAAGATACACATGGTGCAAGGAGAAACTCAACTGCTGCAAGTTGTGCTCTGAACTCCACACATGCACCATGAGATGTAAACACCCCCACACACACCACACAACACACTAATAATGTTTGTAAAAAAGCTTTGGGAGGAAAAAGCCGGGCTGGTGGCGCACACCTTTACTCCTAGCACTTGGGAGCGGCAGAGGCAGGCGGATCTTTGTGCAGTTCAAGGCCCAGCCTGGTTTACAAGAGTGAGTTCCAGGACCGCTGCGGGCTACAGGGAGAACCTGTCTCGAAAAGACCAAGAGAAAAAAAAAAAAGAGTCTGAAGCCGGCATTGTGGTCACGGTTTTTAATCCAGCACTGGAGAGGCAGAGTAAGCAGATCTCTGAAAGTTCAAGGCCAACCCTTCTTTCAAAGTGAGTTCCAGGAGTTCCAGGACAGCTGGGGTATAAAGCGGGCTCAAAAAAAAAAAAAAAAAAAAAGAGATCTCGGGCCATGAAAGGCTGGCTGTTTGGTATGTAAAGCTGGCCGGGCTGGAGAGATGGCCTAGGGTTAAGTGCACCCGACCGCTCTTACCTCGGACCTGGGTTCGATTTCAGCACCCACAAGCGGCTGAGGGGAAACCGTCTGAAACTCCAATTCCAGTGAGAACTCCAGTTCAGGGGAATCCGACCCCTCTTCTGACCTCCGTTGGCATTGCACGACACAGGAGGGCACAATAACCTTGCATGCAGCCAGTACATTCATACACCTACAGAAAATAAATAAATATAAAAAAAATAAAAAAAAAGACTGGCCACAAATCTTCGGCCATTGAGAACTCTGTAAAAGCCAGATGCAGGGGCTGTCGAATGAGGATGGCTTCATGTGGTTACGAGTGCTGACTGTTGCGGAGCGGGGCATCCGGGAGACGAGGCAGTGGCAGGCGGACCTTTGTGAGTTCAAGGTCAGCCTGGTTACAAGAGCGAGTTCCAGGCCGCTGGGGCTCTTACAGGGGAGACCCTTGTCTCGCAAAAGACCAAAAAGTATCCTGGCCCAACCCACCCTGAATCACGTTAGATATACTCTGATCTCAGAGGCTAAGCAAGGTCAGGCCTGGTTACTACTTGGATGGGACACCACCTGGGAATACCAGGTACTGTAGGCTTTAAAAAAAAAAAGGTGTGTGCTGGGCTGGAGAGATAGCCTAGCGGTTAAGGAGAGACGACCTCTCTTGCAGAGGACCCGGGGTTGCTCCCCAGCACCCACATGGCGGCTGAGAACTGTCTTTCTGAAACTCCAATTCCAGGAGAACTCCAGTCCAGGGAACTCCAGTTCCAGGGAACTCCTGTTCCAGGGAACTCCAGTTCAGGGGGAACTCCAGTTCCAGGGGAATCCAAACACCATCTTCTGACCTCCGTGGCATTGCCAGACAAACGGTGTGCACAAACCTGCACTGCAGACAGTACATTCCTACCGATACAGAAATAAATACATAAAAAAAAAAAAGTGCTGAATGCTCTTGTAGAGGGACATGGGTTCGATTTCCCAGCACCCACTTGGTTGCTAAGAGAACCCGTTCTTGTTGCCAGGCAAGGTTGCACACACCTTTAATCTAGCATGTGGAGAGAGAGGCAGGCAATTCTCTGTGATACAAGGTGCCAGCCTGTCTACATAGCGAGCTCCAGGCTCAGTGGGACTAAATGGGAGACCCTGGTCTCTAAAAAAAAAAAAAAAAAAAAAAGCCAGAGGCCGTGTCATGTGTCGTAATCCTAATCTAGCCCTTTTTTTTTTTTTTTGTCTTTTTGAGACAGGGTCTCCTTTTAGCCCCAGCTGGCCGGAGCCGCTTGTAGACCAGCAGGCCTTTGAACTCAAAGAGATACACCTGCCTCTGCCTTCCCAAGAATCCCAGCACCTTTAAGTACCCAAATGAGAGACAGAGACAAGAGGGAATTTGCAGGAAGCTTTCCAGGGCTCTCTCTAAGGCTGGAATGCAAGCTCAGAGGAAAAACAAAAGACGGATCATGCATCAAAAAAAGATGAGCAAGGTTTGGGGTTATGTATGCCTTCACTTCCGGAGGCAGGGTTAGGTAGATCTTTTTGAGTTCAAGGCAAAACATGGTCGTCATAGTGAGTGCTAGGATGCTGGAAACTACAAGGAGAACCTGTCTCAAAAACAAAAAAAAGTAAAAGCACAGACCAACACCCAAGTTTGTCCTTTGATCTCCAGATGCACACTGTAAGGCATACTCAACACAAGTACACACAAACACACATACATTATGGCACAAATACACAAAACTAAATAAATATATGTTTTAGCCTTGGGCACACACAGATAATAAAATAAATCTTTTTTTTTCAAGAATCTGGAGTAGGATCAATGATTATCATGCACATTCGAATGGATTTATTTATTTCTCTTGTGTGTGTGTGTGTATGTGTGTGTGTGTTTTGTGTTTTTGTGTGTGTCTCTTTTTGAGACATGGTCTCCTTACAGCACCAGCTTGACCTGGGAATTCACTTTGTAGACCAGCTTGGTCTTGAATCAAGAGATTCACCTATCTCTGCTCTCCCAGTACTGGAATTAAAGGTGTGATCCAGCTATTTTATTGGGTATTTTTGAGACAGGGTCTCCCTGTCCCCTCAGATGGCCTGGAACTCAATACATACACCAGACTGGCCTCAAACACAATATAGAGCTGAGGATGACCTCCTGATCCCCTGTTCACCTCCCAAGTGCTGGGATTAAAGGTGTTGCACCACCACCTAAATTATCTTTTAGATAGTGAACATAGCTGGGCGTGGTGGCACACGCTTTTAAAACTAGCACTTGGGAGGTAGAGGCAAGTGGATCTCTGTTGAGTCCAAGGCCAGCCTGGTCTCCAGGCAAGAGTCTCCAGGCAGATTGGCCTAAATGGAGATCCGTCTCAAAAATACCAAAAAAACTAAATAATAAATTAATCCAGAAGTCTTTGCATATGCACTTTGATCCCAGTACTCTGGAGGCAGGAGGTAGGTAGATCTCTGGCTTTTCAAGCCACCCCAGTCTACAGAGTGGGTTCTCAGGGAAGGAACAGCCTGGGGCTACCGGGAAGACCCTGACTCCAAAAAGCCAAAAAACGCTGGGCATGTTGACCCATGCCTTTAATCTAGGCATTTGGGAGGCAGAAGCGCAGGGACATCTTCTGTGAGTCAAGGCCAGCTTTGTCTACNGTTTTCTTCTTCTTTTTTTTTTTTTTTTTGGTGTTTTCGAGACAGGGTTTCTCTGTAGCCCCGGCTGTCCTGGAACTCACTCTGTAGAACAGGCTGGCCTTGAACTCACAAAAATCTGTCTGCCTCTGCCTCCCAAGTGCTAGGATTAAAGACATGCGCCACCACGCCCAGCTTCCTTTTGGCCTTTTTTTTTTTTTTTTTTAATCTTCGGCTTTTCAATCACCAGTTCTATCTACTCAAGGACAAAGTTAGGTCTTGCTAGATGAGTTTGATTTTTTTGATTCTATACATAAGTGATATTTTATTTACCTTTTTGTGTATGGTTTGCATCGCTTAGTATGAAGTTTCCCAGACTCATCCATTTAGCAGGTGGCATGTTTTCAATTTTTGTGGCTGATCAATATTCTATTATATGTATGTTCAGTATCCTAAGATAAATGCTAACATGTTGTCATCATTATAATGTAATACTTCTGGGGCTGGAGACATGGCCTAGCGGTTAAGAGCGCCAACTGCTCTTGCAGAGGACCCGGGTTTGATCCCCAGCACTCACGTGATAGCTGAAAATCGTCTGTAACTCCAATTCCAGGAGAACTCCAGTTCCAGGGGAATCTGACACCCTCTTCTGACCTCTGCAGCATTGCATGACATGGGTGCACAAACCTACATGTAGACAGTACATTCATACACATATGAAAATAAACAAAATTAAAAAAAATAAAGTTGGAATTCAGCCATAACCATTTGCACGTTATCTGTGGCTGCTTTCCTGTTATGATGGCAGAGTTGGGACAGACACTGTATAATCTATACAACACTTTAAATATTTACTATCCTTAACAGGCATTTTAGATGTGTCCTCTTGCAAAATTCTTTTTATTTATGTATGTATGTATTTATTTGTTTATTTATTTATTTATTTTTGGACTTTTCGAGACAGGTCTCCCTGTGGCCCCAGCTGTCCTGGAACTCACTCTGTAGACCAGGCTGGCCTTGAACTCACAAAGATCCACCTGCCTCTGCGTCCCTAGTGCTAGGATTAAAGGCTTGCACCACCACGCAGGGCTTATTTATTTATTTTTTAAAGCAAGATATGGTCTCACTGTGTAGCCCTTGGCTGGCTTAACTCATTATGTAAACTAGGCTGGACTTGAACTTGGAGTGATCCCTTCTGCTTCTGCTTTCCCAATGATGGGATTAGACATGTACTGTCTCTAGCTGGGCGTGGTGGTGCATGCCTTTAATCCTAGCACTTGGGAGGCAGAGGCAGATGGATCTTTGTGAGTTCAAGGCCAGCCTGGTCTACAGAGTGAGTTCTAGGACAGCTGTGGCTACAGGGAGACCCTGTCTCGAAAAGACAAAAAAAANGCCTAGTGATTAAGAGCACCGACTGCTCTTAGAGAGGACCTGGGTTCGATCCCCAGCACCCACATGGCTGCTGAGAACCGTCTGTAACTCCAATTCCAGGAGAGCTCCAGTTCCAGGGGAATCCGAGACCCTCTTCTGACCTCCGCGGCATTGCACGACACGGGTGCACAGACCTACATGCAGACAGTACATTCATACAAATAAATAAAATTAAAAAAAAAATTTTCTGGACATGCTGGGTGTGGTGGCGCACGCCTTTAATCCTAGCACTTGGGAGGCAGAGGCAAGCGGAT
The DNA here is from genome assembly GCA_009823505.1 of Rhizomys pruinosus. NCBI lineage: Eukaryota > Metazoa > Chordata > Mammalia > Rodentia > Spalacidae > Rhizomys > Rhizomys pruinosus. The sequence goes on along the minus strand of VZQC01008972.1, from coordinate 199,666 downwards.
CTTTGTGTGTTCAAGGCCAGCCTGGTCTACAGAGTGAGCTCCAGGACAGCTGGGACTACAGGGAGACCCTGTCTTGAAAATACCAAAAAAAAAAAAAAAAATTTTTTTTCTGGACGTGTACCCATGTCGTGAAATACCTGTGGTGGTCAGAACAAGGTGTCACAGGTAGGTGCTGGGAATCAAACTTGGGTCCTCTGGAAGAGCAGCTAGTGCTCTTAACCACTGAGCAATCTCTCCAGACCCTGTTTTTTTTTTTTTTTCTTGAGACAGGGTCTGTCTGCAGTCCCAAGCTGGTCTGGAACATGCTATGTATACCAGTCTGGTCTTGATCTCACAGAGATCCACTTGCATCTGTCTCCTGAGTAGAGGGACTAAAGGCTGGCTAAATTTTTTTTTTTTTTGAGACAGGGTTTCCCTATAACTCCAGCTGTCCTGGGACTCACTATGTAGATCAGGCTGGCCTTGAACTCACAGAAATCTGCCTGCCTCTGCCTCCCAAGTGCTGGGATTAAAGGTGTGTGCCACCATGCCTGGCGAAATAATTTTGTCTATTTTTTTTTGTCTTTTTGAGACTCACTGTGTAGATCAGGCTGGCCTTGAACTCACAGAGATCCACCTACCTCTGCCTCCCAAGTGCTTGGATTAAAGGCATGTGCCACCATTCCCAGCGCAAAATAATAATTTTAAAAGATGTTTAAATGCAGGGCTGGAGAGGTAGCTCAGCAATTTAGAGCACTGGCTGCTGTTGCAGAGGACCCAGGTTTGGTTCTCAGCACCCACATGGCAACTCATAACTATCTCTAACTCCAGTGCCAGGGATCTGACACCCTCCTCGGGTCTCTGTGGGCATAAGGCACACATGCTGCTCCGGTCTCTGTGGGCATAAGGCTCACACACGCACAGGGAAATCATTCACACACATAAATTCAAAAATTTTATATATTTTTATTGAGTTTTTGTGCATTTCATACAATAGACCTTATAAATTAAAAATAATTTAAATGTAAATAATATTCTGTGATGAATTAAATGTGGAAAATAGATGTGGAACAGTAAGGAGTTTGTAGGTTTCTGAATCTGGCAGACAGACTGGCATGATGGTGCTTTTGGTTCCTTAAGGGAAGGCAGTAGTAGGTGGGATGTGGGGAGAGAAGACAGATGATTGCTTTTGGTAACTGAAGTCCAGATGTCTCTGGGAAGCTCTGCCCAAGCAAAACCCTCTGCTTGTTAAGATAAATGTTGAGGTTAGGAGAGGACAGGAAGGATTGGAAGGGGATCCAATCACAGAGGTCCACTTCCCTCTGCCTCCTGATTACAGGGACTAAAGGCTGGCTAAAATACTTTTTTTTTTTTTGAGACAGGGTTTCCAAGGGAGCATCTGAGACACTGTTATGTAAGGAAAAAGGTGTTTTGTGTTTTGAGGGTGGCTTTATTCTAGTATTTAAAGAGAAACAGCCAGTAGTGGCACATGCCTTTAATCCTAGCACTTGGGAGGCAGAGGCAGGCGGATCTTTGTGAGTTCAAGGCCAGCCTGGTCTACAGAGTGAGTTCCAGGACAGCTGGAGCTACAGGGAGACCCTGTCTCTAAAAGAGAAAAAAAAAAAAAAGAGAGAAACAATTCTTTTTTGAGACAGGGGTGTCACTTTGTAACCCAGGCTAAACTGGAACTATGTATCCCAGGCTGGCCTTAAACTCCAGGCAATCTTTCTGTTAGCCTCACCAGTACTGCGATTAGAATTACAACACTGCACCTAGCTTTAAACCAGAAACAATTTTATCATCTTTGAGATATAAGTGGATTCTTCTCTATCCTCTAAGCCTCTCCAGGTTCTCATTATTTTATTGCAATCATGCCTACAGTTCAGCATTTTAACATGTTAAGAGGGGAAAAAAAGAAGAAAACCTACTCGAAATGCTTGAGATGAAGGTGGGAGATAATGTAATGGTGTCTCCCATCATATGGGCAGTAGTCAAGAAGTCTCAAAGAGAACTGCAGTAGAAGACTCTGTTAGTGTGCCTCTAGCATTGCGTAGGGGAGAAACAGAATAGCAGGAAAAAAGTGGAGGAAAAAAAAAAGATTCAAGATGCTGTTTTTGCTAGGCTTGGCAGCACAAACCTTTAATCCTAGTAGTTAGGAAGCAGAGGCAGGCAGATATCTCAGAGATTCTAGGTCAGCCAGAGTTTTATAGAGAGACTTGTCTCAAAACAAAGAATGTACTGTCCTAGACAGACTACAGAGCAGCCATTGCTTCCATCTATGGAATGCTTTGCTTTAAATATATTTTTTTAATTTAAAAAATTTTTTTTGTATGTGTACGAATGTACTGTCTGCATGTAGGTTTGTGCACCCGTGTCGTGCAGTGCCTTAGAGGTCAGAAGAGGGTCTCGGATCCCCCTGGAACTGGAGTTCTCCTGGAATTGGAGTTACAGATGGTTTTTAGCAGCCATGTGGGTGCTGGGGATCGAACCCGGGTCCTCTGCAAGAGCAGTCGGTGCTCTTAACCGCTAGGCTATCTCTCCAGCCCCTAGAATGCTTTATTTATTTTATTATTTATTTATTTATTTTTTGTCTTTTCGAGACAGGGTCTCCCTGTAGTCCCAGCTGTCCTGGAACTCACTCTGTAGACCAGACTGGCCTTGAACTCACAAAGATCCGCCTGCCTCTGCCTCCCAAGTGCCAGGATTAAAGGCGTGCGCCACCACGCCTGGCCCTGCCCCTAGAATGTTTTGTAACCAGGAACTGTGATGGGTGTTCTAAATATTTTTCTCTCATAATCATTATAAAAATCCAAATAATATTGTCTACTTTCTAAAGGAACTGAATACAAAACAAGCTCCAACTTGGCATGGTGGTGCATGCCTTTAATCCTAGCACTCAGGAGGCAGAGGCTGGCAGATCTCTGTGAGTTCAAGGCCAACCTGGTCTACATAGCGAGCTCCAGGCCAGCTGGGACTCTTTGAGAACCTGTCTCAAAAAGACAAAAAAAAAAAAAAAAGTTCCAAAACATGTTCACAGTCATAGCACAGGAAATGAAAGAATTGCAAGCCTGCCCAGATCTGTCAGACTTTAAGGGTCTTTTCACTATAGCCAACAGATTTTCCTTTTGAAGACGTCTCATGCATCTCTGGGAGGCTTCAAGCTCTGTAACTGAGGATAGCCTTGAATCCTGTCTTTACCAACAAGTGCTGGGATTAGAGCTGAGCATCACATTTGGTTTATCCAGTGTAGAGGACTAAATTTAGAGTTTTGTGCAAAGTAGACAACCACTCTACCAACTGAGCTATATCTCTGGACTCAGCCAACAGAAATTAAACAGAGTTGTTCATTAAATTTCTCAGAGAACATAGTAAAATACATTTCCCCTGATTCCCACTCAACACGTAGAGATGGTATTTGTATGGTAGCTTTCTCTTAGTTGTATCTAGGATTAAATATAATGAAGAATATTGGAATGTTTTATAAGCTTCAAGCTCAACAGGCAATTTTTATTATATATGCTTATTTAATGCCCTTTTGATTTGTCAATAAGTAACTGTATGATGTTTAGTTCGCGTACCTTGCAACTAGAAAAAAAAATGTGCCCTGCACTTAGGTTTTGACTTGGTAACATTATAAATGCATTTAATTTTTAATCTATAAATATGAATTTGTGAGAGTCTCAGGAGTGCTTGTTCCAGTTCTCAAGCAGATCGATCATCCCTTTGAGAACTGGTGAAAGTTTTGACATAATTAAAGCTGAGAAATGGAGTTTAAAGCAGACATGGTCTGAATTTTTTTTTTTTTTTTGTCTTTTAGTCCTAACTGACCTGGAACTCACTCTGTAGACCAGGCTGGCCTTGAACTCGTAGAGATCCTCCTGCTTCTGCCTTCCAAGTGCTGGGATTAAATTGTGTGCACCGGTACATCTGGCCGTGATATGAATTTTAAAATTTAATTTATTTATTTATTTATTTATTTATTATTTATTTATTTAATGTGTATGAATGTACTGTCTGCATGTAGGTCTGTGCACCCGTGTCATGCAATGCCGCGGAGGTCAGAAGAGGGAATCAGATTCCCCTGGAACTGGAGTTCTCCTGGAATTGGAGTTACAGAAGGTTCTCAGCTACCATGTGGGTGCTGGGGATCGAACCCGGGTCCTCTGCAAGAGCAGTCGGTGCTCTTAACCGCTAGGCCATCTCTCCAGCCCGATATGAATTGTTTTTAAGCAGAGGCTTGATTGAGGTAGACTATTAGGTTTGGCCTGGAGGGAAGTTTGTGAATACGTTACAAAATTAACTCATTCCTATGTAAGACCATCCGTGTTAGATGGTTTTTCTTAGTTCCATGTGCTATAGATTACGCAAACCAGCACCTGTGACAGTTTCATGCTGTCGATATTTAAAAAAAAAAAACAAAAAACAAACAACCAACACTTTCTTAGCCCCTATTTTCCCCAACAGTAAGTTTGAGAAAGGTCTGCTATTCCTAGAAAAATTCCAAGTATTAACCGAGTATTTCTACTCCACTGACCATGAAAGGCTGGTAATTCTTACTTGTAGGTCAGAACTTGCTATTTTTCTGTAATATTCACAAGGTCAGCAGGCATTGCTCCATGAGGAAAGGCTGAACGGTTTCCCTAAGAACACACAGATCGAACGAGTGTGGGAGGAGGGACTGAACATGCCTGGTATACTGTCACAGTCCGGTAATTACCCAGACCGTCTTATCCCGAGTCCAGGGACACCAAAGGAAAGTCCGAGAGGTGAGAGCCAGGAAAAACGGGAGAGGTGGCTTTCCCGGCATGCTCTGCAGCACACTGAGGGGCGCCAGACGCATCCCGGCGTGCATCGGGGAGCGCCCAAGGGCGATGGTTCACGGCTCCTGGAGAGGCATGCCAAGTTGAGCCGGTAGGTGTGAGCTTCCTTACTTTCGGGGCCCTGGTTTCTCGGTTCTCCTTTACGGGTGCCATCTGATAAAGGGTAGAAAAAGACGTCTTGTGCCCATGCTCCCTTTTCCGCGTGCAAGCCACTTTGGGCGCCGCTTCGAGCTCGGTGCCAGGTGATTAGCAGCTGGGGGCGGGCCTGCGAGCGGCACGTGACTAGGCCTAGCAGCCAATGACCAGCCGGGTGGTCCGGCAGCGCGACGATCCCGGGACCCCGGAGCGGCCGCGGTGCGGCGCGTGGGCTGACTCTTGTCTACGCTGGCAGGTACGCGCAGGCGCCTGGCTTCTCACGCGCCGCGCTCGTCCCCACGCGCCCGGTGGCGTGTACTGGGCGCGAGGCCTTGGGAGCCAGTCGTGGGTGTTTGGGTGGGCAGGGGGACAGAGAGGGTGGGGGGCCGCGGCATCACGTGCGAGCCGCAGCCTATCGCGGCCCGAAGTGCACCCACATCCCTCCTCGGCTCCCCGGAGTGCGACGTGTTCCTCAGGCCCTGCTGGCCCTCACTGCCTGAGCGGTCTTTCGAAGCGCGTGTGCAGCCTGGAAATCCTGGCTGTAGCGCTGCGTGGCGTGCGGCTCCCCTGTGGGCACGGACGACAAGTTCTCGGCAAAATGGCTGCTGGAGACAGTCGCCTAGCAGGGGCCGCGCTGGGGCCGCGTGAAGGTCACATGACGAGGTTGGCAGCGCGTGCTGCTGGCGCGGGGAAGGGGGGAGGGAAGGGGTGTGGCAAGTCACGTGCTCAGGGCCCCGGAGGCCTGTGATTTCTAGCTTTGCTGAGGCCTGCTAGTGTGCTTCTACCCCTCCCTTCTCGAAGCTGCGAGAGCAGCAGTGTTGCGCAGTGGAATGATCCCAAATCCGGGAGACAAGGTTTAGGGTACAGGCCTGGGCTAGTTTTGCACTCTTATAATTTAGCAAGGTATAGAGATGACTTCTTTCTATGGTCCCTGATGACTTGGCGTCACTTCCATGTAGTTAACAGAAATAACTGGTGGTACCAGGTGGTGGTCGTGGTTGGGGAAAGTAGAGCTAAGTGGTAGAGTGCTGGCTTTTACAATGTCTTGGGTAGGCCCTTGATTCCGTATCTGAACAAATTGATGGTAATTACTAGACCACCTTCCCTCCCAAAGACCATTCCTCCTTGAATAATCATTATTCATTACAATGATGTGGGTTACATGAAGGTAATTTGTTCAACTTTTTTGGGCATAACCTGGCTAGTTTTTTGTTTTGAACAAGGTCTCCTTATGTAGCTCTGACTGGTTTGGAACTACGTAGTCTAGGCTGGCCTCGAGCTCAGATATCTGCCACCTTCTGCCTCCTTAGTGGAACGCGGTGGTTGAAGGCCTTTGCCACCACACCCAGTGGGCGTGTCCGTCGTGATCATTTCCTTTTCAGTTCTGTACTTGCCTCATAAGCTGACTAGAACCAGGCCCTAAAAGGTTTCCCATTTATAAAATTTTCTGATGCTTTCTACCAACTAGCCTTTGGGATTTTTTTTTTTTTATGGTCTTTGTTTCTAGGTATAACTTAGTTTTACCTAGGATCAAGGCTTTGTAGAAATGAAAAACATAAGCCGAGCGTGGTGGCGCACGCCTTTAATCCTAGCACTCGGGAGGCCGAGGCAGGCGGATCTTTGTGAGTTCAAGGCCAGCCTGGTCTACAGAGTGAGTTCCAGGACAGCTGGGGCTACAAGGAGACCCTGTCTCGAAAAGACCAAAAAAAAAAAAAAAGAAATGAAAAACATAAAAATTACAAACCAATCACTGTTAGTATACAAGTTGAAATTTTTTTTTTTAGATTTTTTAAAAATTTTTATTTATTTTCTATGTATACGAATGTACTGTCTGCATGCAGATCTGTGCACCCGTGTCGTGCAATGCCGCAGAAGAGGGCGTCGGATTCCCCTGTAACTGGAATTCTCCTGGAATTGGAGTTATAGACGGTCGTCAGCCGCCATGTGGGTGCTGGGGATCGAGCCCTGGTCCTCTGCAAGAGCAGTCGGCGCTCTTAACCGCTAGGCCATCTCTCCAGCCCCTAGATTTTACTTTTGAGACAGGGTCTTCCTTTAGTCCCAGCTGTCCTGGAGCTCACTCTGTAGACGAGGCTGGCCTTGAACTCACAAAGATCCGGCTGCCTCTGCCTCCCAAGTGCTAGGATTAAAGGTGTGCACCACCACGCCTGGCAAGTTGAACATTTTTAAACATAAATTTTTTTGGTCTTTTTGAGACAGGGTCTTTCTGTAGCCACAATCGGACTGGTACTAACTGTGTAGAGCAGGCTGGGCAGAATCCCACAGAGATCCACATGCCTCTGCTTCCTGAGTGCTAGGATTAAGGGCGTGGGCCACCATGCCCCATATGGCGCTTATATATTCCTTTATATCTTTATATTTTTATAACTTCTATATTATATATATCTTTTTAAATTTATTTTATTTTATTTATTTTTATGTGTATGAATGTACTGTCTGCATGTCGGTTTGTGCACCATGTCGTGCAATGCTGTGGAGGTCAGAAGAGGGTGTCGGGTTCCCCTGGAACTGGAGTTAAAGACGGTTTTCAGCCACCAGGTGGGTGCTGGGGATCAAACCCAGGTCCTCTGCAAGAGCAATCGGCGCTCGTAACCGCTAGGCCATCTCTCCAGCCCCATCTTTTGATTTATCTTTAAGAGCCTTGGAATTTTGTGGGAGCAGAATCTGGAAAACATTTGTTGAGAAATCATAATAGCTGTCACTTTTGGATAATTATAATAGCTAACTTTTTCTTGTTGTTTTGGTCTCACTGTAGCCCCAGCTGGCCTGGAATTCATTATGTAACAGAGATCTGCCTGCCTCTGCCTCCTGAATGCTGGGATTAGAGGTGTGTGTCACCAAGCCCAGCCATAATACCTCACATCTTTCTAGTATAGTGTTGGTTTTTTTAGTTTTTTTATTTTTGAGACAAGGTCTCCCTGTAGCCCCAGCTGGTCTGGAATTCGCTCTGTAGACCAGGCTGGCCTTGAACTCACAAATATATGCCTGCCTCTGCCTCCCAAGTGCTAGGATTAAAGGCGTGCGCCACCACGTCCAGCTTCTAGTATAGTGTTTTAAGTGTGTTCTTTCTCTTCTGTTTGTTGAGATGGGGGCCTTAGGTAGCCCAGGCTGATCTCAAACTCACTCTAACCAAGGATGGTCTTCAATATCTAATCTTCCTTGGGTTTATCTCTTATATACTGGGGTTGTTATAGGCAGGTCTGGTCTGTTCAGTACTGGGAATGAGACCCAAGCCTTCTTGCATGGTAGGCAGTCCTGGGGATGTAACTCAGGGGCTTTTTGCATGGTTAGGGAAGCATTTACATTGCAAGTTTCCCAAAATTCATTTGGAAGAATGTAGTTACAAAGTAAGAAAGTTTTTTTTTTTTTTGAGGGAAAAAAAAAAGGAGCCTGGGAGGTTGTATTACTGAACATACAAAAAAGAAAAAAAAAAGCTATAATCTCAGCATTCTGGAAGGAGAGAGAGAATGGAGGCCATTCTGGGCTACATAATGACACCCTGTATCAAAAAACAACAGGACAAATAAAAAGGTATAGTAGTAACCTTGCAATAGACATAGCAGTGGAACAAAATAAATCTAGAACCATATAAGGTAATTTAGTATTATAAAGGTGGCTTCTCATATCTGTCTAGAAAGAATGCCAAAATTATGTTGGAAAAATACTAAAATGACATCTTTTAATATTTAAGTAAAATCCAGGTGAATTAAGATTTAAATATAAATGTTAAATTAGAAAAATTACTTTGGGGCTAAATGAGTGGTGTATGCTTGTAATCCCTACATTTCAGAGGTCAAAGAGGTGGATGGTGAGTTCTAGGCCAGCATGGGCTGTATAATGAGTCTGCTGTGAAAAAATTGTGTGAATGGCCAGGTGTGGTGGTACATGTCTGTAATTTCTAGCACTTGGGAAGCAGAGGCAGGATTGCCACAAGTTCAAGACCAGGCTAAGGCTAAGCTACAGTGCGAGACTCTGTGGATAAAGGTGCTTTCCCCTTAAGCCTGACAACTGGGTTCAGTTCCTGGAACTCATGTGGTGGAAGGAGAAACACTACAAGTTCTCCTCTGACCTTTGTGTGTCCACTGTAGCATACAACCCTGCCTATATACCATATATATATATATATATATATACATATGGTGTATATATATGTATATATATGTATATATATATATATATATAGTTGTTTAAAAAATTTGGAACAGAAAAGATTAAGATTTGTGAAAGAAAGCAAATCTCGCTCTGAAAATTCATTTTGAGACAGTGCTCACACTGGCCTGGAATTTACTATGCTCCTGCCTCAGTCTTCTGAATAGCTGGAATTAGCTCTACCAGACACATAATACTTTTGGAATTATAAACCTGTGTTCATCGCTTCCCCCATTTTTTAAAATTTTCTTGAGTCTGGATTTGCCTCAAACTTGCTAAGTTGCTGAAGCTGGCCTAAAACTACTGCCCTTCCTGCCCTAGCTTTCTAAATGATTTGATTGCAGGTTCATACCATCATACCTGGCTTAGTTAGGTCTCTTTAGGCTCTTGGATTGGTAGTTTCTCAGAATTTGCTCATTTTTGATGACAGTTTAAAAAATTATTTTTATTTTATATGTATGAGTGAGTGTATTGTCTGCATGTCTATGAGTGCTGAGGAGGTCAAAAAGAGGGTGTTGTATTCCCCTGAAATTGGAGTTAAGGATAGTTCTTAGCGGGCATGTGGGTGCTGAGAATTGAACCTGGATCCTCTGCAAGAGCAGCCAGTGCTCTCAACTGCTGAGCCATCTCTCCCAAGATTTTTTTTTTTTAATGAAGCTGAGTTGGGGTTTACTAAAGATATTTGTTTATTTATTTATTTTTATTTCTGTACATGTATGAATGTACTGTCTGCATGTAGGTTTGTGCACCCGTGTCATGCAATGCCACAGAGGTCAGAAGAGGGTGTCGGATTCCCCTATAACTGGAGTTCTCCTGGAATTGGAGTTTCAGATGGTTCTCAGCCGCCATGTGGGTGTTGGGGATCGAACCCGGGTCCTCTGCAAGAGCTGTTGACGCTCTTAACTGCTAGGCCATCTCTCCAGCCCCTAAAAATATTTTAATATAGATATTAAAGCAAATGTTAAAAAAAAAGGCAGCTAGAAAATTATGACTCCTAAGAGCGTAGGTGTGACTGAGCGTAGGTGACACTTCAAGTGTCTGACTTTGACAGTTTTTTTTTGGTCATTGTTTTGTTTTTGACAGGGTCTCTTTGTAGTGCTAGCTGGCCTGGAACTTCTCCCTAGTGTTGGCACTAAAGGCGTTGGCCACCATGCCCAGTCAACTTTGACAGTTTTGATGAATGCTAATCAGGTGTTTTATAGCTTATCTCTCTATTGGAATTTGCTGTTTTTTCTCAGGATTAGACTGATACTGTAGTTTGACTTGTCATGGCAGTTGTGACTTACATTGCTGGTGTGATTTTGATTGTTTGCTTTAGTTTTTTTGATCTTTGTGGCTTGGAACTCAGTATGTAGACCAGGCTGGCCTCTGCTTCCAGAGTGCTGGGATAAAGGCACGTGTCAATACAACTGGCTCTGTTTGTTAGTTTTTTGAGACAAAGTCTCAGGTATGTTAGCTGGTCTTTAATTCACCATCTAGTTGAGGATGACCTTGAATTTCAGATCCTCCTGCCTCTTCTGGAGCGCTAGAATTACAGGCATGCATACCCTACTGTGCCCTACAAGTGTTGGTATTAAAAAAAAAAGAAATTTGCCGTGGTCATGCACACCTTTAATTCCAACACTTGGGAGATAGAGGCAGGCAGGTCTCTGTGAGTTCAAGGCCAGCCTGGTCTACATAGGGAGTTCCGGGTCAGCTGGAGCTACAGGGAGACCCTGTCTCAAAAAGAGAAAAAAATAAGCTAGGCGTTGTGGCACAGGCCTGTAATCTTAGCACTTATGAGGCAGAAGCAGGCAGATCTCTGAGAGTTCAAGACTAGCCTGGTCTACATAGTGAATTCCATGATAACTGGGGCTACAGGGAGACCCTGTCTCAAAAAAAGACCCCCCCCCAAAAAAGGAAAAGAAAACAAAAGAAGACAAAACTTTCAGTGTAATAATAATCAGCTCATATGCCTTTCCTTTTTAGTATTTATTATTTGTATTTTATGTTCATAAATGTATTGTTTGCATATATGTAGGTGCATTTGTGTTGTGCAATGATCAGAAGAGGGTGTCAGATTTCCCTGGAACTGGGTTATAGGGACAGTTATTAGCTGCCATGTGGGTGTTGGGAATGAAACCCAAGCCCTCTGGAAGGGCAGCCAGTGCTCTTAACCAATGAGCCAATTCTCCAGCCCTCAGGTCATATCTTTATCAACAATAATTCTTCTGTTTCCAGCTGTCCATTGCTAGGATTGATTATACGTATTTGCTGCTGTGCTTGGCTTTTTCCACATGGGTTCTTGGAGATAGAAGTTGGGTTCTCTTGCTCGAGGAGCAAGCACTTTACTAAGCCCCAGGCCCTATTTTTGTTTTATTTTTATTCAATTAATTTTAATTTTATTTACTTATGACTGCCTGTCTGTGTGTTTGGGGGTGTGTGTGCATGTGCCATGCCTCATGTGGAGGTCAGGGGAAAACTTGTGGTAGTTTGTTCCTCATTCTACCACGTAGGTTCTGGGGATTAAACTCAGGTAGGCAGACTTGGGGGGGGGCAGTGCTTTTACCTTAGCCATCTTGCTGGTCCTATTTAAAAATTTTTATTAGCTGGGCATGGTGGCACATGCCTGTAATCCCAGCACTCGGGAGGCAGGCAGGGGGAGTTGAAGGCCAGCCTGGTCTACAGAGTGAGCTCCAGGCCAGCTGGGATGAAAGGGAGACCCTGTCTCAAAAAGACCAAAAAAATTTTTTTATTACATATGTGTGTATATGTATGTGTGGGGGCATTTGAGGATGTCCAGAGGATAGCCTGTGAGAGCTGGTTCTCACCTTTTTTTTTTTTTTTAATTTTATTTATTTTCTGTGTATGAATGTACTGTCTGCATGCAGGTTTGTGCACCCGTGTCATGCAATGCCACGGAGGTCAGAAGAGGGTGTCGGATTCCCCTGGAACTGGAGTTCTCCTGGAATTGGAGTTACAGACGGTTCTCAGCCGCCATGTGGGTGCTGGGGATCGAACCCGGGTCCTCTGTAAGAGCGGTCAGCGCTCTTAACCGCTAGGCTATCTCTCCAGCCCTGGTTTTCGCCTTCTAACATGTAGCTCTCAAATCAAACTCAGGTCATCAGGATTGGTGGCAAGTGACTTTATGTGCCCAGCCATGCCACTGGCTCAGCAGTTAAGAGTACTAGGTACTCTTGCAGAGGACTTGCAGAGGACTCAGGTTCAATTCCCAGCACCCACATGGTGGCTAAGAACCATCTGTAACTCCAGCTCCAGGGGAATCAGATGTCCTCTTCTGACCTCCATGGTCATCGAAAGACATGGGTACACTTACATACGTGCAAGGAATATATTCATATGCATAAAATAAAAATAATAAAGAATATTTTTAAAAAAGGACAAGATCCTACCATGTGCCTCTGGCTGGTCTTAAACTTGCAATAATTGTCCTACCTTTTCTTTCTGAGTGGAGATTTTTTTTTTATTTTTTTTGTTCTCTTACCGTATACTCATGCCATGATACCTGATAATTGCCATGATGACAAAGGACTATGACTGGCAGAAGTTGGACCTAAATTTCTGGAAAATCTTGGCCCACTAACTAAATGGACATCAATATTCCTGTCATTTATTTATTTATTTATTTATTTTTGTCTTTTTGAGACAGGGACTCCCTTTAGTCCCAGCTGGCCTGGAACTCGCTCTGTAGACTAGGCTGGCCTTGAACTCACAGAGATCCTCCTGCCTTCTGCATGGATTAAAGGCGTGCGCCACCAGGCCCGGCTGATTTTTCCTTTTTTTTTAAAGATAGGCTCTTACTTGGCTGGCCTCAGTCTTGGCTACCTCTGTCTCCTGAATGCTGGCTTTAAAGCCGTGTGTTACTGGCACACACTTATATTCCCAGTGCTTAGGAAATCCAGTCAGGAGGAACAGGAGTTCAGCATCCTTGACTACATAGCTAGTTAAGAGGCCGGCCTGGGCTACATGAGACCCTGCCTCAAAAAAAATTACTTATTACAATATACAATCATATGGACTACTAGCCAAAGTTTTTAGAATCTCTTATTATGGCAAGTTTTAGTTTTACTGATATTCATTGTGATATATTAGCCAGTAAAAAGTTTAAAGAAATTGTTTCAGTAGTCAGTTCAAAGAATTGTTAGGACTATTTTAGTCTCTAGGGCTGAATAATACTTATTCTTTGGAGGCAGGCTATTATAATAGATTCTTCCTTCACTTGCCCACTTTTCCACCTACCTTCTCAGTAGTCAGGAATTCTATTTTAACATTATATATGTACTTTGAGCTCTTTGCTAGAGAAGGAACCTAATGTAATAAATCCAGTAGACTTAGTAGTCCTCACCCCAGGAGTGTCCTTTCAGTTGTTGCATAGAAGGAGGCTTAATGGTGAGAATTGTAGGTGTGAGGATTTCAGGCTGTTAGCCTACTGTAGGGTTGATTATTTTGTCACTAAATGTGTATTGAGCACCTACCATATATGGACCGTGTATGAGGTGTCCCTGGGGATCTACAAAAGACATAAAAGGCAGGATTCCCTATATCTGAGATCTTAGTAAATTGTTGAAGAACTCAGACATAATAATAAAAAGGACTTTGATCTTTTTTTTTTTTCGTTTTTTTTTTTTTTAAATTAATTTTATTTATTTTTGTATGTGTATGAATGTACTGTCTGCATGTAAGTTTGTGCACCCGTGTCGTGCAATGCCGCGGAGGTCAGAAGAGGGTGTCGGATTCCCCTGGGAACTGGAGTTCTCCTGGAATTGGAGTTTCAGACGGTTCTCAGCCGCCATGTGGGTGCTGGGGATCGAACCCGGGTCCTCTGTAAGAGCGGTCAGCGCTCTCAACCGCTAGGCCATCTCTCCAGCCCTGATCTTTTTTTTTTAATTTTTTAAAAATTTTATTTATTTTTGTATGTGTATGAATGTACTGTCTGCATGCAGGTTTGTGCACCCGTGTCGAGCAGTGCCGCAGAGGTCAGAAGAGGGTCTCAGATTCCCCTGGAACTGGAGTTCTCCTGAAATTGGAGTTACAGACGGTTCTTAGCCAGCATGTGGGTGCTGGGGATTGAACCTGGGTCCTCTGCAAGAGCAGTGGGTGCTCTTAACTGCTAGGCTATCTCTACAGCCCCAGGACTTTGATCTTTAACAAGCATTATATTAGCAAAATCAAAGTGATGTGGTATGTATATAAAGGACTTTGCATTTTTTTAACCCATAATTATATTTTCAGACTTATGTGGAATCTTATGCCAATTTTCAGCTTCTGTAGCTCAGGTTGTCCATAGACCCTGTAAAACTCTTGCCCGGGCATCTGAAGTGCTGGGATTACAGGGGTGAACCACCATGCCTTGCTGATTTTCAGCATTTTAACTTGACATAGAATTTTTTTGGGGGTGGTCTTTTTTGAGACAGGTTCTCTCTGTAGGCCGAGCTGGCCTGGAACTCGCTATGTAGACCAGGCTGGCCTTGAACTCCTAGAGATCTGCCTGCCTCTGCCTGGGATTATGTGCTGGGATTAAAGGCATGTACCCATGCCTGGTGATTTATAAATTCTGTATGCATTAAATCTCTCTTCCTCACTTCCTCCATCCCCACCCCTCTCATTTGTATTCCCTATTTATTTATTTATTTATTTATTTATTTATTTATTTATTTATTTTTGGCCTTTTTCAAGACAGGGTCTCTCTGTAGCCCCAGCTGTCCTGTAACTCACTCTGTAGACCAGGCTGGCCTTGAACTCACAAAGATCCACCTGCCTCTACCTCCCGAGTGCTAGGATTAAAGGCACACACCGCCACACATGGCTATATTCCCTCCCTTTTAAAAAAAATATGTGTATATGTTGTATACGTGCACATGTCTGTGCATTGTGGAGGTCAGAGGTTGATGTCTGATGTTCTTATCAATCACTTTCTACTTTATTTTTTGAGAAAGGGTCTTATTTTTATCCCCGGCTGTCCTGAAACTTGCTGTGTAGACCAGAAGGGCTTCAAGTTCATAGAGACCTACTTGCTTCTGGTTCCTGG
Organism: Rhizomys pruinosus; assembly: GCA_009823505.1. NCBI lineage: Eukaryota > Metazoa > Chordata > Mammalia > Rodentia > Spalacidae > Rhizomys > Rhizomys pruinosus. The sequence goes on along the minus strand of VZQC01008972.1, from coordinate 184,537 downwards.
GTTCTGGAATTAAAGGTGTGCACCACTGTGCCTGGCCAAAAGTTTTTCCATTTAATTAATTAATTTCTTCACTTTTTATATCACTTTTATTTTTTTTTAATTATTTTTTATGTGTATGAATGTACTGTCTGCACATAGGTTTGTGCACCCGTGTCGTGCAGTGCCTCGGAGGTCAGAAGAGGGCGTCGGATTCCCCTGGAACTGGAGTTCTCCTGGAATTGGAGTTATAGATGGTTCTCAGCTGCCATGTGGGTGCTGGGGATTGAACCCTGGTCCTCTGCAAGAGCAGTCGGCGCTTTTAACTGCTAGGCTATCTCTCCAGCCCCACATCACTTTTATTTTTTTATTTTTTATTTTATTTATTTTAATTTTTTATTTATTTTGTATGTATATGAGTGTACTGTCTGCATGTAGGTTTGTGCACCCGTGTCATGCAATGCCGCGGAGGTCAGAAGAGGGTCTCGGATTCCCCTGGAACTGGAGTTCTCCAGGAATTGGAGTTACAGACGGTTCTTAGCTGCCATGTGGGTGCAGGGGATCGAATGTGGGTCCTCTGCAAGAGCAGTTGGTGCTCTTAACTGCTAGGCTATCTCTCCAGCCCATCACTTTTATTTAAATTTTTTTTTTTATTAATTTTATTTCCGTATGTGTATGAATGTACTCTCTGCATGCAAGTTTGTGCACCCGTGTCGTGCAATGCCGCGGAGGTCAGAAGAGGGTGTCGGATTCCCCTGGAACTGGAGCTCTCCTGGAATTGGAGTTTCGGACGGTTCTCGGCCGCCATGTGGGTGCTGGGGATCGAACCCGGGTCCTCTGCAAGAGCGGTCGGCGCTCTTAACCGCTAGGCCATCTCTCCAGTACTATTTGTGTTTTACTTTTATAAATAAAATATTAACTCGTTAGTTACTACTAAGAATGTACATGGGCTGTGTGTTGGGGGGTGTGGGTGCATTGTGACATGACTCTATTGGAGGAAGGGGAAAACTTGGGTGAGGCGGGCGGTGTACAGTCAAGAGGACAAAGCGGCAGGGGAGGGGGCATCTAGGCTGCCCCTGTTGCGCCCCCTCTTTTTGTCCTCCTCTGTGCTCGTACTTTCCTGTTCTTTTCTTTGGTCCTTCTTCCTCTCCCTTCTTTTGTCCTTCTCTTGCTTTCCGCTTCCTTTCCCCGCTCCCTCTCTGCTTCGCCTCCCTTTATCTTTTTTTGACTTTTCGCTTCTTTCCTCCTCCCTTCTTTTCTTTGTTCTCCCAGCCTCCTTTGTCCCTTTCTCGCGCTGTTCTCCTTCTTTTCCTTGCTGCTTCGTCTTTTCCCTTGGCTTTCTTCTTCTCGTGTCTTGACCCCTCCCCCCCCCCCCCGCCCTCCTTCTCTTTTCCCTCCGTTTTTTCCCTTGCTTCTTCCCCTTTTCTTTCCTGTCGTTCCCCCCCCCCCCCCCTTCCTTCCCTGCCCCGTATTTCTTCCCTATTCTGCTCCCTTTGGTTTTTTATGTGTGTGGCTTCTTTGTTGTTTTTTGTTGTTTTTGTGTTTCTTGGGGTGTTGGTTGTTTTTTTGTTTTGTTTTTTGGTTGTTTTTTTTTATTTTTTGATTGTTCTGTTTCTTTATTTTTTGTTTTTTTTTTTTTTTTTTTTTTTTCTTTTTCTTCTTTTTTGGGTTCTTTTTTTTTTTTTTTTTTGTTTTTCTTTTTTTTCCTAAGGTTTTTTTTTTATTTTTAACACTCAGTATGGCAGTCTGTGGGGGGGGCAGCGCTTGTACCTTTTACCCAGCTGGCGGGGCGATGTAAAAATTGTTATTCGGCGGGGCATGGTGGCACACGCTGCCTGGCACTACCAGCACGCGGGAGGCAGGCAGGGGAGTGTGCCATTCAGGCCCAGCCTGGTCCACACAGAGTGAGCTCCACTGTGCCAGTGTTGCTCCGACTCCGCGACACTCCCTTTTCTGGGCACAAGGTGACGTACCCCTGTCCTCATCAAAACCGACCAAATAAACCTTTTTCTTTTTTCAGTATCACATGTGTGTACTATTGTATCAGGTGGTGCTATTTGAGGTTCTTCTCCCTTCATGCCGTGACCTACCGCCTGCTGACGAGCTGGTTCTCACTCCTTTTTTTTTTTTTTTAACTTTTATCTATTTTCTGTTGTACTGCATTTGCTTCACTGTCTGCATGCTCTCAGGTTTGTGCCCCACCTCGGTCATGCAAACTTGCCATGGAGGTCATATGAGGGCGTCGGATTCCCCGGAATTGGAGTTCTTCCTGGAATTGGTTAGTTCACAGGACGGTTTCTCAGCCGACAATGTGGTGGATGGGGATATGAACCAACCGGGTCACCTCTGTACAGACTCCGGGCGGTAACCGCGCCTCTGCATTTTACACCGGCCCTAGGCTATCCTACAGCTCTACTGGTTTTACGCCTTCTAACATGTAGATATACAACCAATTCCACTTACCTAAGGGAAGCCATCGGATTGGTCCCGGGAAAGTGAACTTTCTTACGTCGCCCCCAAAAACGCCCATGCCACGGCCTCAGCAGTTTATAGTATTGTAATATCAGCCGTACGCTTTGCAGAGGGAATTGCAGAGGACTCAGTGTTCAATTCCCAGCAAACCCCCACATGTGTTCCGGCTAAGCAATCCCTCACCATCAGCAACTCCAGCTTATCAAGGGGTTCATGCAGATCCGTCGCCTCTATCTGCCTGAACGACAGTGGGCAGCGAATCTGGATCAGGGGGACACGGACAGAGGGCAATGGAGAGATGCAGATGAAGAAAAGAAAAGAAGAAGAGGAGGGGGAAATAAAGGAAAAGCAGCATAAGGCGGGCCGCGGGAGGGGCGGAAACAGGACGTATTACGACAGTGGGGATAGTAAAGGGGGGATGGAGGATGGGAGATGGGGGGGGGACTTCTTGTCTTATCCTCCTCCTCTTTTCTTTCCTCCCTCACCCTTCTTTTTTTTTTTTTTTTTTTTTTTTTTTTTTTTTTTTTTCCCCCTTCCTTCCTCTTCTTTTTCTTCTCTTTTTTTTTTTTTTTTTCTTCTTTCCTTTTTTCCCTTTTCGCCCTTCCCTCCCCTCTCCCTCTTTTTTTTTTTTTTTTTTTTTTTTTTCTTCTTCTTCTCCCTTCTTCTTCCTCTCCTTTTTTTTCTCCTCTCTTCTCCCCCTCCTCCTTTCCCTTTTTTCCCCTCCTTTTTTCCCCCCTTCTTTTTTTTTCTTTTCCCTTCTTGTTTTTTTGTCCTCTTACCGTATAACCATGCCGCCTGCCCCAGACCCTTGATTTAATGCCACACCAGATGACAAAGGCTATGTACTGGCAGAACGTCTGGACCTAAATTTCTGAAATAGTATGTGCCTCTCACACCCCCCTAACCGTTTAACATGGACCCATCAATCGCATTTCCACAACCCTTGTTACATTTTCTTTACTTTAATCTATTTACTTTATTTGTCTCTTTTTTACGAGATCATTTGTTTGACTACACTTTCATGACCTACAGCGGCCTTGGAACTGACGCTCCCCTGTTTAGCAATATGGCTGGTATATTCGATTTTACCCATTCATTTTCCTACGAGCATCCTCCCCTGTCTCTTCATTGCCTATACCTGTCTGATTAAAGGCCCGTCGTTCTCTTCGCACTCTAGTTTGCCTGGCTGTATTTTTTTCCTTTTTTATTTAAAGGATCGTGATACCAACCTTTACTTAGCGCTGGGCCTACAGTCGGCAACCTCCGAATCTCACTGTATATTGGCTTTAAGGCCGTGTGTCTACTGGCACACACTTATATTCCCAGTGCTTAGGAAATCCAGCAGCTACCGGAACAGGAGTTCAGGATCCCTCACTATGACCTACTTTTTTCAATGAGTCTGTTGAATCGTTATGAGCTGGGTCTTGGGCTACTGAAGACTCCTCGTCTCAAAAAAATATTACTTATTACAATATACAATATTATGGTACTACTCAGCCAAAGCTTTTTTATGAATCTCTCTATCTTATGGCAACGTTCCTTAGTTTTCACTGATATTCATTGTTGATATTATTTAGCCCGTACAATTAAGTTTAAATGAAATTGTGTTCCAGTAGTCCAGTTCACAAGAATTGTTAGGATCCTATTTTAGTCTCCTAGGGCTGAATAATACTTCATTCTTGTGGTAGGCAGGTCTATTATAATAGATTCTTCCTTCACTTCCACTTTTCCACCCTACCTTCTCAGTACGTCAGGACATTCTATTTTAACATTATTATTATGTTACTTTGAGCTCTTTGCTAGAGAAGGAACCTAATGTAATAAATCCAGTAGACTTAGTAGTCCTCACCCCAGGAGTGTCCTTTCAGTTGTTGCATAGAAGGAGGCTTAATGGTGAGAATTGTAGGTGTGAGGATTTCAGGCTGTTAGCCTACTGTAGGGTTGATTATTTTGTCACTAAATGTGTATTGAGCACCTACCATATATGGACCGCTAGTATGAAGGTGTCCCTTGGGGATCTACAAAAGGACATAAAAGGCAGATTCCCTATATCTGAGATTCTTAGTAAACTGTTGAAGATACTCATGACATAATAATCAAAAGAATTTGATCTTTTTTTTTTTTTCAGTCTTTTTTTTTTTTTAAATTAACCATTATTTATTTAGTGTGTATGAATGTACTGTCTGATGTTATGTAGTTTGTCACCTCGTGTCATGCAATGCCAGCGAGAGGAGAAGAGGCGTGTCAGACTTCCCCTGGAACTGGGTTTTACTCCTGTGAATTTTGGTGTTACAGACGGCTTTCTTAGTCCGTCCATGTGGGTGCTGGGTGTATCGAACCCGGGTCCTCTGCAAGAGAAGTCGGTGCTCTCAACCCCCCAGCGCTATGCTCTCCAGCCCTCTTATTTCTTTTTTTTTTATTAAAAATTTAAAAAAAAAAAAAAAACTTTATTTTTGTATGTGTATCGAATGTCACTGTCTGCATGCATTTTTTACGTGTTCGAGCATGTGCACCTGTCGAGTCCACTCACAGACGGTGTCCTCAGATTCCCCTGCTTGAACTGGGTGTCCTGAAAGGAGTTACAGACGGTTCTTGCAAGCATGTGGGTGCTGTGGGGATTGAACCTGGTTTCCTCTGCGTAAGAGCAGTGGGTTGCTCTCTAACTGCTAGGCTATCTCTACAGCCTCTCAGGACTTTGACTCTCTTAAACCCAATCATTATATTGCACCAAATGTGTCAAAGTGATGGTGGGTATGTATATAAAGACTTATTGCTCTGCATTTTTTTACAACCCATAATTAATATTTCAGGACTTATGTGGCAAATGTATGGCCCAATGTTTCAGCTCTCGTGTACGTCATGGGTTTCACCAATGACACCTGTTACAAACCTTGCCCGGGCACTCTGCAATGTGCTGGGATTACAGGGGTTGAACCAATCATGCCTTCTGATTTTCTCATGCATTTTAAACTTAGACATAGAATTTTTTTGGTGGGTGCGTCTTTTTTCGAGACCAGGTTCTCTCTTCGCAAGGCCGGCTGGCCTGCGAACTACGCCTATTGAGACCAGCTGGCCCATGACACTCCTGAGATCTGCCTGCCTCTTGCCTGGGATTTATTGACTGGGACTTAAAGGCATGTACATCATGCTGGTGGATTTATTAATCATGTTGTTATGCATTTTAAATGCTCTCTTCCTCAACTTCCCGCATCCCACCCCTCTCATTGGTGTACTCCTACTCCTATTATATTACTCCTTTGACTTATTTATTTATTTATTTATTTTTTTGGCCTTTTTCAAGACAGGTCCGGTCTCTGTAGCCCCAGGCCTGTCCTGTTAAACTCACCTCTGTAGACCCAGGCTGGCCTTGACCACAACAGAGTTAACCCCCTGCCTCTCGCCTTCACTGAGTGCCTAGGATAAGGCACCAACTTTACTGCCACACATGGCTATATTCTCCCCTAGTTTAAAAAAAAATCTGTGTACTATGTCTGTATACGTGCACCATGTCTTGTGCATTGTGGAGGTCAGATGGTTGATGTCTGTCGGTTCTTACTTTCCAAATCATTTCTTTTCTACTTTATTTTTTTCGAGAAATCGGTCTTATTTTTATCCCGTGCTGTCTGAAACGTGCTGTGTAGACCAGCAAGGGCTTCAAGTCATAGCAGACCTACTCCCCCTGCTTCTGGTTCCTGTGTGTTCTGGAAGTAAAGCGTGTGCATCAAACTGTGCTTCTGGCAAAAGTTTGTCCATTTTACATTTAATTAACTTTCATTATTTATATTCACTTTTACTTTTTTTTAATCTATTTTTTTATGTGTCTTTATGAATGTACTGTCTGCACATAGGCGAGTTGTTGCATCCCGTGTCGTTGCAGTCTGCTCTGTGAGGTCTAGAAGAGGGCCGTCGGATTCCCCTGGAACTGACGTTCCTGGAATGGGTTATAGATGGTTCTCGCTGCCCTGTCTGGTTGCTGGGGATAAACCCTGTCCTCTTGCAAGAGCATCGGCGCGTTTAACCTGCTAGCGCTATCGTCCTCCTCAGACCCACTATCACCCCCTTTATTTTTTTATTTTTTTTTATTATTATTTTAATTTTTTATTTATTTTGATCTTATATGAGTGTACTGTCTGGCATGTAGGTTGTGCACCCGTGTCATGCAATTTTGCCGCGGACGTCAGAAGCGGGTCTCTCGGATTCCCCTGGTTAACTGTAGTTTATCTCCAGGAATTGGAGTTAAAGACACACAGTTCTTAGCTGCCATATAATTGCTGGGAATTGAACCCAAACCCAGGTCCTCCTCAAGAGCGGTTGGTGCTCTTAACTTCTCTTTTCTTTGCTAGGCTATCTATCAGCCATCACGTCTTTTATTTAAANTTTTTTTTTTATTAATTTTATTTCCGTATGTGTATGAATGTACTCTCTGCATGCAAGTTTGTGCACCCGTGTCGTGCAATGCCGCGGAGGTCAGAAGAGGGTGTCGGATTCCCCTGGAACTGGAGCTCTCCTGGAATTGGAGTTTCGGACGGTTCTCGGCCGCCATGTGGGTGCTGGGGATCGAACCCGGGTCCTCTGCAAGAGCGGTCGGCGCTCTTAACCGCTAGGCCATCTCTCCAGCCCCCATCACTTTTATTTAATATGAACTACATGCATATGGTGCAGGTGGGATAAAGGTTTTGAATTCATGCATAACACAGGACAGACAGGTACTATTGCCAAATGTGCGTGAGTCAATTGGGATGTTGCTCAGAGTTCTTTATATTTAATGGTTTTCATGAAAATAAGTGTAGCAAAGTATACACAGCTCCGAGCATCTTCTTCACTTAGTCTCTTGAGCTTTCTTTGCATTCTGTTTATCTTTTGCCTTTTCCACAAGTGGTATTAACTGCTGGTGTTCTAATAATGTCTTTAACAGTTCCATAATGAAAGGCAGATAGTTGTGCTTCCTCCTGATATTTCCAATCTTGTATCTTTTTAATTTTTGTACTTCTTTTTCAATAAACATGATATCTGGCAACTTCTGACTGAATAGCACTTAGCATAGTACTACCCTGATCTGTGTCCATAGGTTCCTCCTCTGCAAGCTGTCTTTTGTAACTCTGCTATCTTCTGTTCATATATCATTTTTCTCTTTTTTTTTTTCTTTGTGTCTTTTTACTAAGACATATATCATTTTTCTGTCAGATACAATGGCCATTAAGTTAAATCGAATTTCACCTTCACTATACTTTTGTATCCCTTTTTCTATGACTGGCTTCACTGCGCTAATCCAGTCATCTTGATTACATGCACCTAAGTCTATTGGTCCTTCTCTTAATCCATCTAATTCATGCAGCCTTCCATTAGCAGGAACATAACTGACAAAGTGAAAAGCATCTTCTTTTGCTGCTGTTTTTGCATCAAACTCAAACATCTACTGTCTGGCAAAACTGTTGTGTACTTGTCGAATCACATCCGAATTGCTCAATGCCAATCCTTTTTTTTTTTTTTTAATTTTTAATTTATTTTTGTATGTGTATGAGTGTACTGTCTGCATGTAGGTTTGTGCACCCGTGTCGTGCAATTCCGTGGAGGTCAGAAGAGGGTCTTGGATTCCCCTGGAACTGGAGTTATCCTGGAATTGGAGTTACAGACGGTTCTCAGCCGCCATGTGGGTGCTGGGGATCGAACCCGGGTCCTCTGCAAGAGCAGTCAGTGCTTTTAACCGCTAGGCCATCTCTCCAGCCCCCAATGCCAACCCTTTCATAGCAGCATCAAAACTTTGTGAAAATTCATTTTTTTAAAAATTTTATTTATTTTTGTATGTGTATGAATGTACTGTCTGCATGTAGGTTTGTGCACCCATGTTGTGCAATGCCTCGGAGGTCAGAAGAGGGTCTTGGATTCCCCTGGAACTGGAGTTCTCCTGGAATTGGAGTTACAGAGAGTTGTTAGCCACCATGTGGGTGCTGGGGATCGAACCCGGGTCCTCTGCAAGAGCAGTCGATGCTCTTAACCGCTAGTCTATCTCTCCAGCCCCATGAAAATTCTTTAAATTCTGGTAAAGTCTAAGTGGACATCTTGATGTGTACAGTTCAGTAACACACTTACGATAGCCTGAGTGGCACAAGCATTATTAATTACCTGCTTGGCAAAAAATATTGTGTCATGTCTGGAGTCCTGAACCACAGAACCTGCAGGTTCTTCTCCTGGCTGCCACTTGAAAAGAAAAATCAGGGGCTGATGGCCTAGCTAGTTAAGTTAGCCATCAGATGGCCTAGCTAGTTAAGTTAGCCATCAGATGGCCTAGCTAGTTAAGTTAGCCATCAGATGGCCTAGCTAGTTAAGTTAGCCATCAGATGGCCGAGCGGTTAAGAGCTCCAACTGCTCTTGCAGAGGACCCAGGTTTGATCCCCAGCACCCACATGGCGGCTGAGAGCCATCTTTAACTCCAGTTCCAGGAGAATCCTACACCCTCTTCTGACCTCCGTGGCTTTGCACCACACTGGTGCACAAACCTACATGCAGACAGTACATTCATACACATAAAAAAATAAATAAAATTAAAAAAAAAGAAAAATCAATCCACGAACTGGCTTTAATTTTTCGAAGTTCTCGGGTTCTAAGCTCCATATTTCTTCTACTTGGACCCTTCGGCAACTGAATCCTTTAATGAGTTTGGCGAAGACCCCGGGTAGCTCTCCATGAGACACCACTCCCCAGCGTTGCACGTCATGTCCCAGGCCTTTGCCCCACCGTGCCTAGTGTTGTCTGCAGCCCCCAGCACCAGTTGCAGCTGATCCTGGATCTCAGCAAATCCTTTATTTCATTTTTTGTGTAAGGGTGGTTTGCCTTCCTGTATTTAAGTGCCTGTGTGTTTGCAATGCCTCTGGTAGCCAAAAGAGGGCATCAGATCTCCTGGAATTGGAATTATAGATGATTGTGAGATGCCATATGGGTGCTGGGAACCAAACCCTGGTCCTCTGCAGGAGCAGCCATCTTTTCCTTTTTTTTTTTTTTTAATCTTTATTTATTTTTATTTTTTATGTGTATGAATATACTGTTTGCATGTAGGTTGGTGCATCCAGGTCGTGCAATGTCCCGGAGGTCAGAAGAGGGTGTCAGATTCCCCTGGAACTGGAGCTAAAGATGGTTCTTAGCCACCAAGAGGGTGCTGGGAATCGAACCCAGGTCCTCTGC